>CM055278.1:54782730-54824871 GCA_029237695.1 Conchocele bisecta
ACATGTAGTATCCACGAACTTACCTGTCAATGATCACGAGTTACAAGAAATTGACTGAGTACGATGCACAATTGATTCTGTTAGAAAAACCGGTCTAAAGGGATAACTCAGTTTCAGACCACAATGTCTCACAGACAATAGCGGCATGCCAAATAAACTCTGTACCAGACCACCCATGACAAACTGTTGCTACAAACATTTCCACATGGAATGAAAAGGAATTGCTGGTAACACAGCATGAAATCCGAAATGGCAATTGGACAGTTGAAAGGGACTGCAATTTGCCTATCAGGAATTTGCTGATTTTGCAAAAGAATGGGATTTCCTTAATGTCACATGCTCTATGTAGCCAAGGTCCAGTGGGTTAGCAGAGCAAACAGTAATCATTGTGAAACACAGTTTCATAAAAACAAAAGGTGAACGTACAAGACCTATATTGGGGTATACTGGAATATTGAGCAGGTATTTCAAATACATGTTTCGATTTGTGACAAGATCAGATCCAGTCATCAACATCAACAGAGCCAGACACGCTATAATAAAAGCATAGTAGCTAAAGAGCTGAACATTGGCGACCAAGTTGGACTCCATAAAAACAGCAAAATGTTAAGACCAGTTGCAGTATGTTAGCGCAATGCCAGATCTTATGGTACCTTCTGGCACTCAGCTACCCCCGATTACTTAAATCAAGAGAGGTTCTGTATGTATTCCGTCTGGTAACACGCGTCTTTTATCGTAGTACGCCGAGAGTCCTAATTTTTGTTGACAGTACGTTTTCATAACGCCGTCTTTCATTTTAAATCCTCTATTTTGTGCTACATCTATAATGTGTTTTCCATCTTCTGTAGTTTCACTTAGTACTCGTTTATATCTATCCCAATTTAAATTGTTAGTTCTCTTGGACATTCCTTTCGCAGAGTGTTTATTAGTTGAATTAACTTTTTCTACGAAATAACACTTACTAGATAACGCTATCGCCCTATCTCCGCTGAATTCCATTTTGAAAAGTCCTGGCTCTCTTTCGCTCCATTTATCCCAAGCCACAAAAACCATCTTCTTTTTTCTTTTTCAAACTCGTCTAGTAAGTTAGGTCTAATCAATTCCTCTATCGTTTTTCCACTAACTCCTATATACATACTATCCGTGTCCATCTGTATTAATTCAAAGTCTTCTCTTTTTACGTATTTGTCTAGAAATTCGTAGTAAAATTCCAACATTCTCAATTTAGCTAGTTGATAAACCGCTATTCCACAGTGGAAGGGGCTCTTTACTGCACACCGGGGTTTTCGGGAAGATATTTCGTACGCATCTCCTATCTCTTCCAAATCATCAAAGAATGCAGATCTTAACGCTTTGTCAACACAGGTTTCGTCTTGTGTATATGTCGTATTTAAATGTCTCTCTTTTGCCTCTATCATTTTTCCACAACACGAATTGCCTAATAATTTCATTATATCCGCTACTGGTTTATTATTTGGTTCTACATCACCTGTTCGTCTTGCGGCTGTAACTTCTTTTGCGAACCATTCGAAGGGTTTACCACTAATATAATCTATAACACGATGAACTCCCGTTATTTCTAGGCCGTGTTTTAAATACCATTTCAACAGTGGCGCGTACAGCAATACTTTAGTGGCCGACATAGATCCCACCAATTTTCTTCCGTTTCCTCTAGTTCGGCCAGTATCATTTAAATATTTTAACATGTGCGCGGGAACTTCATCAACCTCTACTTCTCTGTTTATAAATAGTGGAGACATTTCAGAAAACTTATCTTTTAAGTTGTGTGGAACTTCTATATTCACCTCCGCAAACCCAAACCAGTCTCCAGATAAAACTCTTTTACAAAACTTTTTAATAAATTTAGGATTATGTGGGGTGTCTATATGATGTATTGTTTCTTTTCCACACGGCATATCTTTATTTAACGTAGATAAATATAACGCGTTTGCATCATACCCCAAAATAGCCTTGCAAGGTTTGTTAATTCCATTTGATCTAATATTTGAAACACCGGCTTCTGCATAGGTGTAAATACGATTGATGGACCCCCGACTAGAGCGCCTTTCATCATTTCGTATGTTTCTTCTTTTGGTGCATATAGAGCCCCCTCCGGTATAACCACCTTTATAGAGTTTTGTTCTTTAATGGTTCCTCTCAATAAATATTGTATAGCCACACCCGGTAGTGTTACCGCATCTTTGAAAATATCCACACCTCTGTGTTTATAAAATTCACACATTTTTTCTACCGCTTCTAGGAACGGTGCTACATCTAAATCGTTATAATATTTCAACCAATCTCTGAAAGTTTTCATATTCTTTTCTTCGAAAATTCTACGACATTTACTTAATTCTGTTTCATCTAGTAACATTTTCCCCGATAGTTTGGAATACCAATTCTCTATATCAGGCAGTCCTGTGTAATCAAGTTTGTCTGGAGAATAGAACCACTCGTAAGGAAAGAAAGATTTCTGTCCTTTGCAGTCGTAGGCTTTTATCCAACTATCGTAACTTACACCCGGTCCTAGGTAAAGTATTACATCAAGAAATCTAAACTCCGGAGTAAATAGAAATATTGTTGCGTTTGCCCGTTTTCCGACCATTACTTTCTTTGTTGTTGCAGATAGTTCACCTACTAAATATTTCTTTATTAAGTTTATATCGTACTTACTGCTGTTAAAACCTATAACCGGTACTTGCTCTATCCACTGTTCGATCTTAGCGATTTGGTTTTTACGTAAATGTTCTGTATTAAACCCATATCTTGACCACACTTCTTCTCTTATAGCTTTTCCCCTGACTTTCAAATCTTCTACAAATTTTTCTATAAGTTTTGCAGGATCTTTATCACAAATATGAGTTACTGTTCCTGAGAAATTATCTCCTATACTAACACTTACCGGAACGTGCTCAGCTTCGTACTCTAAACTATTACCTAGTGTTTTAAGTAATTCTTTAGAATTAGGTGAGTTGAGATACGCCTCAAAATCATATACTATCTGATATGGATAAAGAGTAGTGTCGCAACCGATCTTTATATCTTTACCCGTTCTTTGGAATTCGCATTCCCACATAACTACTAGGTTGAATTCTTTGCTTCTAATAAATTTATCTCTTCTCATTGTGGATGCGCTTCTTTTCTATGCTTTGCATGAATCTCACACCCGTGCCAGTAACAGCCGTGATATTGATATACGGTATTGTTTTCTTGGCAGTATCCATCTACTGGAGCTCCTAAAATCCATCTTTCACCCCCGTGACCGTGTTCGTGGTGAATGTGAATTCCCTCCCGCTTTTCCACAGAATACATCCAATCGATCGCCCCATAACTGTTAGAACCTTTTAGGTAAAACGCTTTCTCGAACGACGAACGCGGGCGCTCTAAATAATTACCATCACATACTACTTTTGTCTCACCTTTCATACATGTTGGTCCGTGTCTCTTCATATTACTCGCTTTTGTGAATCTCTGTGTACAATTCTGGCAGGCGTAAGTTTTAGATAGGTTTTTAAGGTTTTTTATCAGAAATGCGTGATTATTAAACAGTCCTATTGTCATTGGTTTATTACCTATTTCATTATAGTGTGCTGGTACCTTTTTCAACCACCATACGTCATATTTGGTCGGTTGATATACTTCTATACCTACCTTAAAAACCTCTTCAACCTTTTTTAGATCTGAAAAAGGAATTGGTGAAACAACATTACTACCGAAATATTGCTTATTAAGTTCTTCCGCTTTTTCTGTACATCTGTCGGGTCTGATCTTTTTATCAAGGTGCATAGCTAGACACCTGAACAGACAAAGATCGTCATTATACTTATCTAAAGAATACATAACTTTTCTATTCCTCAACCATTCTGGAAGTTCTCCTCCTGCTGCTTCTTTGGATTGTAGTCCCAAATATATTCCCCTACTACCCTGTATTAGCTTTACAAAAACCTCTACCCATCTTACAAACTTCCACTTTGTATTTGGTCTGTCTATTTTATCGGACATTATTCGTGTTTGCTCCTTATCTGACAGCCATTTTTTAACGGTTTTCATTGATGATAGTGGTTCGCTACCACCGAGATTTTTGTGAAATATTATAGTTTTAGGTTTTCCATTTTTAGTTTCCCCTCCATATGTTCTAGCTTGTAAGAATATGAATATCTCAAATAAAAATTTGTTGTTAGATACGGAGCGAGTTTATCGGACATGCGTTTCTGACTCGTTGATGTCAATGTTTTTACGAAAGGATAATGTAACACCCTACCCGTCTTCCATTTTCTACCTTTTCCAATGTTTCATCGTGAGCACCCAATATTTCTTCACCTTTTTCCACTATCGCGCGAACTATAGATTTTTTCTTATTATTTGGTATTTGGTCACCTGTGCGTCTAATTTGAGACAAATTATTGGTGCTTGAAGGTAATTCTTTAGAATTAATTACACTAGCCCTTAACCCCGCAATACTTTCTTTTTGAATTCTGTTACCAACTTCCTCTGCTTTGGATATATCATTAAAGGCTCCTCGTTTGTGGGCGCGGGTAAACCGCTTCATAAACGCCTCATTCTTTGTGGCATTTATCAGCTTTGTCAACCCCCTAACTCTCAACCGTGTACTATAAGTAATCCCTAGAGATTCGGCTTCTCTTCTCAAACTTTCTATTTCTGCTCTAGTTTCTGACGTTATCATATTTTCTGTAATATACTTTTGTATAACCTATGAAATTTATCTGTTCAATTGGTCGTGAAAACATTAAGTTTTTTTTACGTCCAATTGAATATAAACATATACATATACATATACATATATATATATAATGGAGTGTGAGACTTGTAAAACGTTTACGCGTAAAGACTATCTACGAAGGCATCTAGCGAGACGTAGAAAGTTTCCTTGTGCCCCCCCACAATTTCAATGCCCCAGATGCCCTTGTAAATTCGTTAGTGCCCAAACTCTTTGTAGACATAAGCAACTACGCTGTCAGGTGGCTACAGGTGAACGTGGTAGACTAGAGCTGGTAGAATTAGTTGCTGATCTGCGAAATAAATTAGCTATAGTGGAACGTGATAGACTAGAGCTGGTAGAATTAGTTGCTGATCTACGGAATCAATTAGCTATATCGGAGGAGGAAACTATGGAGTTGGAATATAGACTATTGTGGGAGGACGCATTTAAATCGGAAACTTATTAGAAGAAATTCATAAAATCCGCGGCAAAATTGAGGAGGTTTTCAACTACCATGTTTCAACTACCCCGCCTATAGTAGTTCCAAATACCATTGTGATAGACACCAATATAATTGGACTACAATTCGACATCGTAGAAATCAATTAGCTATATTGGAGGAGGAGGAAAATGCCATGTTGAGAAAAATACATGATGTATTTATGACACCAATATGACGACGAGACAAAAATAAATCCTTTTTATTAGTATAGTTTTATCTGTTCAATTGGACGTGAAAAATACATGATGTATTTATGACACCAATTGTCACGATTTGCTGTCGGGAGACAATTTCCTCGTTAACCAATTTTTTGATTTTTCGAGGGTGGTGGGGGTAGTATATAGGGGTTGAAATGATACCACCGTAGGTGGTATCATTTTGACTCCCGTTATACTACTGTTCTGGCAAGTTTATCTGTAATGAGTGGTGCGGGCACTGCTGCAACGCTATCTACAATTGTAACGGTTCCACTTGCAGGAGTTTTGAGTGGAATTACCGTTTTATCTGGAATACTTTGTATGGTAATTAGGGCGTCGGGTGGAAAACTCGAGAAAAAATGTAGAAAACATGATAGAATATCCGTTCTCGCCAGGTCTAAGAAAAATAGCATCGACGTTATAGTGTCCAAAGCGTTGGCCGATAAGAAAATATCAAATTTAGAGTTTGAATCTGTGGTGGAAGAAATGGGGAGATATGAAAAATTAAAAAATGATATAAGAATCAAAGCACACGCCACCATGCCCAAGCTTGAGTGTACTGATTGGGATAAATTTAGGGTAAAACTTGGAGATAAAGTCGGAGGAAATTAATATTTTTATTAAATAATTAATTTAATAATTTAAAAACAAAAATAAAAAAAGTTTTAGGTCCACCGAGGCTCGAACCCGCGCCAACAAAACCCTTCTGGGTCCACCTCGCTAAGCCACTCTCATCATTCATTCATTCATTCATTCATTATGTTTCTGTTTGGCTTAGCGAGGTGTATGTAGCTACCCGTACTGCACACCCCCATCTCTCGGCTGATCTAGGAACCAGTGTCGAAAGTCTAGGCAACCTTGGAAGTGCCAGCACGGGTGCACTGAGCGCTCATTTTTTATCAAGGGGCGTCCCCCAAGACAAATTATTGTTGTTAATTTTACATATACAGGCCACACTCACTTACTCGAATTCGAAGGGAGATAAAAAAATACTTCGAGTTAACCGTAGTTTGACGTATCCGTAGTACGCAACCTGTCGGACAACAAACTATTTTATTGACAGTTAGAACCAAATGATTACTTGCTGATGTAGCCTTGAGTAGTAAATACGATTTATTTTAGCAATTAACTGTACATGGATACATGTTAATTGCTGTTTCTAAGACAAATCATATTTAAACACTTTCGGTTTGTTTACAAATACACATATGCATGTCTGTGTGTAATTAATAGATAACCCGGATCTGGCACACGTGACATGCGCATGTAGCGATATGTACATATTCAGTTCACCAATGAAATAAATAATAACAAGAACATAATATTTTATGAATTATTTTAATAAATTATACACGGAAACAACACAAAACAACAAGAAATACTGATTTGTAACACTATTATAAATGATTATTTCTGACCAGACTTGATTGTACAAACTAATAATGTTTAGAACATAAAAATCGCCCATTCAATGTTTCGTCCCTATACTGTATAATCTGAATCCACACCAGTTTCGATTGTTGCACTGTATGTAATTACAGTTTTAAATTAAACACAAAACGTCACATACATGTACAAGGTAAATACAGTTAGAATAATATCACAATCGATCCCCATCTGCGACGTCCACTTCACGTAAAAAACTTGTCATGTCTGATTGTCTGTTATGTACGCGGGAAAGGTGCACTTTACTAACAAATCGGTCCATAAAATAGTTGCCATTTAATGCTCACCACTTAATGATCACCGACGGTCATTTCGGGAGTCCTGTTTAATCAGTGTCAACGCAAACACCTTTAACTACGGTCTGAATACCCGACTTTGATCAGGTAAACTGCAGGTGACAAATTTCTACTTACCTCCGCAAATTGACATTTCGACTTAACGAGTGTGAAATACAGTAGATTTACGTTTTCGGGACCTAAATATACCTTCGAATAAACGGAAAATTTGAGTTATCGAAATTTGACTTAACCGAACTTAGCTATATGGAAAATCATAGGATTTTAAACGGGACCGTGCTAGTAATTCGACGTAACCGGTGATTTCGACGTAAGCGACTTTGAGTAAACGAGCGTAGCCTGTATTAAGCTAAAACCGTGTTGTGCAATGCCCAAATATTTACTTTTTTTTAATTTTTATATAACAAGTTCGTTTTTTATTTAATAATATAGATTATAACGTTCTAAATTATTAAAAGTAAAATTAGAAAAATAAAAACATGCCAACCAATCAGAATGTAAGAAATACTTCTGGAATATCGATAGCGGGTTCTCGCTGTAATACACACCCTAGTGTGTGTAGTATATATTACAGTGTGTTTAGTTTCCATCCCGGAAGACGTAATCGTGTAAACCTCTCTATAAAATGGACACTTAATATACGTGTAAGGTGGGACACCTAATTTACATTTTCATAACGCGTGTAATTGGAACATTGTCGTCTGCTTGGTGTTGTGATTACAACATAAATTAATTAGTTCTGTTCAATAATATACATATCTTTATAAGCGATATCGTAGAAATGTACATTCGTAAACGAATCGTTGGGTTTTAACAATTTTATATAATACACCTTAGTTTCATATCCGATACGCATTATCCGTCTTAATGTTTGTATTTGCCTCTTGTATAGTTGACATAATTGCCGGTATAATATTGTAAATGCAACGTTTTTATCGGAGCGTAATAAATTACGCTGGTATTTCATGTATTCGATATCGCCTAGTGTTCTCATTTTATAGAATTTATATACAGGATTATAACCCCCGTAAGCTTCGTAAACTTCTTCAACACAGTCATTAAAAACTTTCAATTCAAATTGTATTGTATTATCCATTTTCTCTAATAATATTGGTACTTGTTTTTTCTGTTCAATTGGACGTGAAGAAAACATGATGTATTTATGACACCAATATATACTTTCAAAAGTCAATTACCAATATAATTGGGACTCATTTTGACTCCCTCTTTTCAAAATTATTTTCTCCAAAAATTCATAAATTTGCTGTCGGGAGACAATTTCCTCGTTAACCAATTTTTTGATTTTTCGGGGGTGGTGGGGGTAGAATAGAGGGTTATAAATGATATCACGGTAAGTGGTATCATTTTGACTCCCTTACTACTACTAGGGCTGAGTTACGGAGGGTAAAAGGATTGCGCTACAATATGACATAATAAGACCATTTCACAACTACACAGCAAAATGTGCCACATATGCAATTCATATGCAAAATTCATATGAAATTCATATGTTTTTCATATGAAATTCATATGAACATTTTATAGATCTAAAAGCATTGTACATGGGTGTTCATATAAAATGCATATGCAATTTTCATATGAAATTCATATGCCACAATTTGTGTAGTGTATCAAAAAAAATCACGACATGTTTAGCGAAAATTTCAAAAGTAACCACGTGATCATTCACCTTGATATTGATCATTATCAGGCTACATGAGCGTGCTACATGCATCGGATCAGGATCTACACTGGCCATGCATCCCATTAGCCCAATTGTTCCATTCACAGCCACATTTGAGACAAAGTTCATTTAATAATTGCAGTTAACATGACTACCACTCAAAAACACAACAGTTTTGTGAGTGAGCCACTCTGGGACAAGTCGGTGACAGCAATACCCGGCATTGGTCCCATTCTCGGAAACAGACTGATGGAATTAGGCGCAACCAAGGTAATATATGTAGTCGTTTGCCACTTTAGGGTCAAATGAGCATACCAGCATGTGGCTGTGATTAGATAAATGGGGTTTATGGGATTTGTGACGAGTGTAGCTCCTGATCAAATAGTATACTCATGTAGCCTGTTAACGATATGTATTGCTTGTTGGAAGCATGTCGTATGTATAAAGGCGTGGTTCACATGAATGATTACGTTTCGCTGACAATACACGCATATTTATGTTTAGATTCTGTTTCTTTGTCGTGGTTCTAAATAAACAATGCATGCATCCTTTGATTGGTAACATATTAAAAAAAAACACTACAATTGTGACTAACCCGGAGCTGATATGAAAGTATTGTGCCCAATTCAAATTCACAGGATGAAACTTTGAGCTGAAAATGTGATTAACTATTAAAAACATACTCTATAGAATTGTATCATTGGTTTCATTTAGCATTTGCTTCCTAAGGGTGATGGCATAACTATATTGCCTATACATGTATATGAACTGCTATTATTAGTAATTATATAGGTACATGCAGTTGCCAGCTCGGCCATCGTAGTATGTAGGAGCCGTCGGTCAGTTTCTCCTATTGTAGCGTTTGAGAAAGACAAATCATATGATAGATAAACTAATAAGTATAAGTTATTTGATTTGTATGCGGATATATGCATGATTTCCGCAGCGTGCGATATTGCGACAAGTGGCATACAAATCAAACACACTTATTATTATACACGTACATCACTCGCAATTTATATGCGCCTCAAAGAATATACAAAATATAAATAAAATAAACCAATTGGTGGTGATTTATAAGGAACTATTTTGCGAGGTGAAACGTAGTTCCGGCACTGACCAATATGACCTCACGAGATGTAAATAAGCAAAAATGTTCACGGTTTGCGTTCCATTGTGTTTCAATGGGAAACGAAAGAACGTAATATATAATAAAACATGATATAGCATGTTGGTATAGCATGGTTCAACGACATTTATTTATAACGTGCCATCAATTATCTCATTCCAACTTGCTTGTACACCATTTATATTGCACTCACCTAATTTTAGAATTTCGGGTAAGACCACGTTACAACAGAACTTCCACCTTCGGTCTCGTGTCGTCCACAGCACCTCGTGGCAATATAATGACCATGTAAAACTGTATGTTATTCCATAAAATTAGCCTTCGCGGTGTATTAACAATCATAAGACACTAAACTGTGTGTAATACATATGCAAATTAGCTCGTTACAGGAAACAGGTTGTTGATTAATACAGCTTCAATGTATGAATCAGTAAAGTCATTTAATAAATATCATATTAAATCATCAGTCATGTAAGATCCTCTATATGTATCATGTACTATTTTCCCGAGGTGTTATGGAACACCCGATGCCCGGACACAGAAGGCCGAAGGCAATAGTTAATCGGGTTTTTCACAGCAACGAGGGACAGTATGTTTTGTTGACTGATCCCCGAATGACCATGAAATAACTGTTTTATTACCTAGCCTGTAATATACTGTATGTAATACAATGAACTGAATTTGTGATGGGACGCATCTACTGTCCGATGTAAATTGCGTAGAATATGATGACGTAATCTTCGACAAAACGTCGTGAAATCACGACTTTAGGGCCCAGACACGTGAAACTACTTCACAGTCACGTCAGAATCCAGCGAGGTATTAAAAAAACTAAAGTATCTAATATCAACTTATATACTTAGGAGGTTGCGTAATACAATTAAACTGTTGTAGATCATTCAAAACAAGCACTGTGAGCAGAGGCAGAGGCTTCAACAGGCAACGAGCCGCATCGTAGTTCTAGCGGTGTACGCTCCCCCAATAAAAATACCAAAACAAAGCAGAATTAACGTACATCATAATTACAACAAATGCTTCTCAGGCCGCAAACTGCAATATAACTCCTAATAAATTATAAGTGCCAGGATCTTGAGCAAAACGATACAAAAAATACTCTTACCTGGTTTACCATACAAACGTATACCGTAAGGCAACTAATTATTTTTGTAACCTGGAAAATAGACATTTCATTAGTAAGGCAATGACAAACATACAAGCAAATAATGGTACTATAAGAACAGATCAGAATAGCATTATTGAAGAAACTAGGATTCCATAGTCGCCTTGTACCATTGTAAATAATATGCAAATAAAATATGTTTAAACTAAGAAACTAGGACATTTTACCACAAACTTTATTCCGACAAAGAAACTAGTAATGTCAATTTGAATACAATATTTAGCAATATGGAAATTCCAAAATTGTCAGAAAAATAACATAGAAGGTAAAATTAAGTTGTAGGAAGCAGCTTTTGCTTGGAAAAATATGTCTAATGGAAAATCCCCTGGTTCGGATGGATTTTCTGTTGAATTTTTTTGGACGGACCTTGGCTACTTTTTAATTAAATCATTGAATTATAGCTATTCTATTGGAGAAGTATCTGTAACTCAAAAAGAAGGAATTATAACGTGTATCCCAAAAGGAAATACAAATAAACAACTCTTGAAAAATTGGCGGCCGATTTCTCTATTAAATGTGGGATACAAAATTGCTTCCGCAACAATAGCTAACCGTATAAAAACAATCCTACCATCTATTATAAACGAAGACCAAACTGGGTTTATAACGGGCAGATATATAGGAGAAAATATTAGAACGGTATATGATGTATTCGATTATACAGCAAATAATGATATACCAGGTCTCCTATTACTTATTGACTTTTCAAGAGAACGCGTTTGACTCAGTCTCTTGGTCATTTATAAACAACGTCTTAGATTTACTCAATTTTGGTCGATCAATAAGGAATTGGTTAAAAATATTCTATAATAATATAAAATCACGAGTAGTAGTTAATGGACATCTATCATCCTGGCTATCCACTGAACGAGACTGCCGACAAGGTGACCCCCTATCACCATACGTATTTGTAATATGCGCCGAAATACTGGCCCATCTGATACGGAATAACCCAAATATTAAAGGTATCAGTATACATGGAAACACCTTCCTTTTATCACAATACGCTGACGACACATCCATATTATTAGATGGCTGAACTAGATATTTAGAACATATTTTATTAGTATGTGAAAATCTCCGGCCTTGGACTCAATGTCGAAAGAACTAGAGTGATATGGTTTTGATCAAAATCTAGTACATGTAGTACTAGTACGATATGCAATGAGACACCATTATGCTGGGACCAAGATACTTTTTGTCGAGCCCGCTTGCGGAAAGCGAGACATAGTGATCACAATGTGCGTGCGTGTGTGCGTGCGTGCGTGCGTGCGTGCGTGCGTGCGTGCGTGCGTGCGTGCGTGCGTGCGTCTGTCTGTCTGTCCGTCCGTCCGTCCGTCTTGCCGTCCGGTCCGTCCGTCCGTCCGAAATCTGCGTTAAAGTTTTTAAATACCTTATATTTCTGTAGTCCTAAGTCACATTGACTTGAAACTTCATATGCTTATTAGTCATCATCCATATATTCATGCTGTATCCCACTCATGCGGCCCCTGTGCCCAAGGTCAAGGTCAAATGACTTAGAAGTTTGCGTTCCGAAATCTGCGTTAACTTTTTAAATACCTTATATCTCTGCAGTCCTAAGTCACATTGACTTGAAACTTAATATGCTTATTAGTCATCATCCATATATTCATGCTGTATCCCACTCATGCTGCCCCTGTGCCCAAGGTCAAGGTCAAATGACTTAGAAGTTTGCGTTCCGAAATCTGCGTTAACTTTTTAAATACCTTATATCTCTGCAGTCCTAAGTCACATTGACTTGAAACTTAATATGCTTATTAGTCATCATCCATATATTCATTCTGTGTCCAACTCATGCGGCCCCTGTGCCCCTATGTTAAGGTCAAATGACTTAGAAATTTGCGTTAAAGTTTCTGTTAAAATTTGCGTTAAAGTTTCTGTCAAAATTTGCGTTAAATCTTTCACATACCTACTATCTCTGTAACCGTAAGTCAGATTTGCTTGAAACTTTATATGCTTATTGGGCATCAAACTTCAAATAAATACACTCTCATACCATCAAATATCTCGGCGGGCTCGACATGCGGGCCGCGGCCATCTGGTACATTGCTAGGCGTTAGTTTTTCAACCGATCTCAGCAGACTTATTGATCTAAATTACACCGCTAAGTTTCAAGAAATAAGGGCTCTCCTGGCGCAGTGGTCAAAGCGTAATGTAACACCATTAGGACGAATAACCGTCATTAAGACACTAGCAAAATCTAAAGTGAACCATCTATTTTTAAGCTTACCAAGTCCGAACGAGAATGTAATCAAACAACTAAATAAACTATTTTTTAATTATCTATGAAATGGTCACATAGACAGGATCAAACGTGATGTGGTTATTAAACCGTACCAACTTGGTGGACTGAAAATGCTCGATGTCAAATTTGTTATACCGGCAATGAAAGTATCGTGGACAAGAAGATACTAAATGGTTAGATCTGCACCTATATGCTTGCCCTTTTTTGAAGAAATGAATGAAATATGGACCGAATTATATTTATAGAAATATACATAGAATAAATAATGCCTTTTGGAAAGACGTTTATAAATCTTACGCTGATTTTTCGATCATACTAATAACAACCACTTGCACAACCTATATGTTACAATACAAAATTCCAGGTCGGAGACGAACCGATTGCTGACCAACGGTTTCACTCTAATAACATCGTTGGTACGGGACTTGCTTAAACCCGATGGATTGTTTTTATTATACGAAGAAATTACCCATAAATACAATATGTTAAACATAAACTTTATATATTTTAATGGCATAGTACTCGCGATAAGATCCGCAATGCGTAGATTAAATATAACATCAACAGACATCCCTAGTTATATAGGACCATACATGCCTTTTCAGCTATCATTTATACTAAAGAGTCCAAAAGAGAGTAGAGATATATACAATGTACTCATAAACAATCGAGTTCAGCCCTCTGCTATTGATAAGTGGAACACTGTTCTTAATATAGATCGTTGGTTTAATTGGACGTATGCATTTCGCCTACCGTCTAGAACCACATTATACACTCAGTTGAGATTTTTCCAAAAAAATAATTAATCACAGAATAGTAGGCACAAACTATTTTTTACATAAAATCGGCGTTAGACAAAACACTTCCTGCACGTTTTGTCACGGAGAAGTAGAAACAATCGAACATCTATTGTGGAACTGTCCAATGATACAAACATTTATGTCTTCTTTTAAAACATGGATTACTGATAATTGCAACGGTATAAACAATGTGGAAACTATTGAAAGTTTTTTGTTTTGAACAATGAAATATGGAATAGTTTTTAATAAAATACTTATGAGAACTAAACTGTAAAAGTGTAAATTTCGAGAAATAACCCCAAATATAAATGGGTTAAAATTTGATATAAGATATCTATTCGATATTGAAAAAATATCGCACTGAAGGAATCAAACCTAAACAATTTTGACAAGATATGGGAGCCATTAAAGTACCTATATGCACACGAATCGCAGCCAATCGACATCAATTAACGAAACATGTAGATACCCCCTCCCCCGCCACACCCCCATCGTTCACAATTTCTTGAACTGCTCTGTCCGACCTGGCTTACGACCAAGCACGCATACTAAGAAAAACAACAACACCCGTTTTCGTAATTTTTTGGTTCCTATACAAAACGTTACATTCATACATACAACTTATAATACTTGTGTCATGCTGCTTATTGCTAATATTGACTTAACCATTTCACACTAGACTGTGATGGGCTGTGGCTCAGGGACAGAGTACAGGACTTCACTACTGAAGGTTATGAGTTCAAAACCTACCCTAGGGCATGTAAATATTTTGATAATATTTCCATCCAACTGGTCTGTCGAATGAGACGTCAAACTTTAATTCCATCCGTATGTGACCTTAGCTGTTGCTGGGACTTTAAAATATACTCATTCTCCTTTCACACTTGGCAATCGGAATGAGACATTTAATGTAATATTTTAATATAATAAAATAATTGCGAACAGTGAGGATTCTGATGGGATGATTGAGCTGTTTCATCCATATCTATCTATACTGTTCGATATAACTATCAAAACTAGTGTTTGGTGTTGAAGGGGTTGAAGTAGATGTTTTTTTTCTCTTCATTTTATTATTTTATTCATCTAGGTTACATGTATACATCCATACATAAATACATACATACATATATACATAAACTAGCACTGTCGAAAGTGTTTGTACATGTAATTTCAAAAATAACATGTACAAACTATTTTGACAGAAGTTTTTTTTTATCCATCAGAGAATTAAACAAATGTATCTATTACTAGCGATATACCTGCAACAGAGAGTTTTTCATTTTTTTTATTGGAGTTGTACAGGTCGATATGGGTATATGAAATGAGGGTGGTTTTACAAGGTTAAAAATACATGTTTTCCTAAAAGAAGTAATAACAAAGGTGTTATTGGAAAATGGGGGGTGGGGAATACTTTAACCTAAGGATGGGTTTATAGGAGTGGTCGATTTATTTTAATGTCTGCTTTACTGTATATAGTCATTCCATTTCGAGTGAAACTTGTCCAGTTTGTCTCTCATACTGGCAATTGTTTTTTCGATGTTAATAGTCTGTTTAAGATAAGCATTAAAGTGTTCTATTGTTGGATGTGTTGACTCATACTTGCATTTAAAAATGAAATATTTTGCAAGTAGAATGATAAAGCTAATAAGTATTGTTTTATTTTTACATGGAACTTTTGCGTTACAGAATGATATACATTCATAAGTTAAGTGCATAGTGAAGTCTAATCTACTTGTATGTAATAGTTCGTTTACGTCTGACCAAAAAGGTTGTATGTTAGTACATTCCCAAAACATGTGTTTGTTTGAATCTACGGCCATGTGACAAAAATCACATAGATTTGATGGCTTTATTTTGCATTTGAACAGAAATGAGTTATTCGGAATTATTCGCATTAGATATTTATATTGAAAAGCTCTAAGTTTTGTACTTATTGTATTTTTGTATGGCAATGAGAAAATATAATTCCATTCGATGTTTTGATTGTTTAATTCCTTTTCCCAATTCAGTATCAGGGTTGAAGTAGATGTTAGCATTTACTGATAGTATAGATATATACCATGATACCGTTATATGCTGTGTACATGACAGCCGGCTACAATAAAATGCAAGTACAGTGGAACCTTGCTATACCGAACACCATAGATACCGCCGGGGTGCCCGGTATGGCAAGTTTTCCACTGTAAGCAATCCATCATCAGCTGTCGGGGCCACATCGTGGACCTGTTGGAAGAGCGGGGCTTTGAGGTACACGAGTTTTACAGTTGAACCTCTCTATACCGAACACGCCGATGGTACACGTGGTGTTTGGTATAGTGAGATTACACTGTATTAAACTAATTGAACTAAAGTGGACTAGTGGACTACCTTGCTGTCATGCACACTCCAGTGACTACACATGTATATATGTCCTATGTATGCGTGTGACTAAATGAAAATGAATATAAAAAACGTATACCGTATATACCCAACAATGTGTTATGTTATTGAACACTATTGCAATATGCATGTATACTGCACTAACGTTTCGTATGAGAGTAAATATTACCCATGTGTATTTACATATATCACTGTGCAGTATCTAGGAAGGGAACACACGTCAGCCATAGTTGATACATGCATACTTTGAGAATGTTTGCAGTTATACCGACAAGTTACACCGATATCTGACTTGCAGCAGACCTTGGTGCAATATAACTCATATATCCTTGAGTGCTTTGTCATGGCCTTTGTACGTATTGTTAGCTACATAGTATATGTTCTTCTTTGCAATTTCCGTTCTTTGTTAAACGCCACGAGATGTGAAGCTGACTGATGGCTTGAACATGCTATGATTGCTGAGCTGTCCACTTCATGTGCCGTATAGGATACAGTATTGAGTAACGAGGCAATGTTCACATATAGTTTATACATATATCCAATCACATATAGGAAGTATCATATGTGGATCCCCCGCCTCTGTGGATACATTTGCAGCTGATGAAAAATAGTGTGTGTACCTTCGAATACAGACTATGTAAAACACACCGAAATGTCAGGATGAGCTCTAAAACATGACACTCGTACTTTGCGTAATTAAATCAAAATCAGAATTTAATTTAATATTTTGATCAAGATGGCGGTAAGGATTGTATAGTTTAACGTAGAACAGCAAACCACGTTTAATTGACACCTGGAACACTTATATAGGCTGTGTCTATTAAAGTATGAATAGAAATATAGTTAAATATGTTGTTGGTGTTTTTAATTCCATATTTATTAACATATATACACGCAATCAACTATATATGACAGTCATGTGTTTATTCAAAGGAAATAAAATACTGCTTAAACGAAACAAGATGGCTACCAGATACTGTTTTCTAGTGGTAAATTATTATTATAAGATAGTGTATTTCTAGTTAAATAAATAAAGCAAATGACAAGTATTGGCACAATAAATCAATTATCAAACTGTATAACAAAATGGAATGCTTCACTGATGTACGTATATACATCCATGGCAGCTGCCAAAATCCAAGATCGAAACCAAAACATCCACATACTGTAATAAAGACGTACATTATCGCTTTTCTGCTCCTTACCTATTTGTATATACTAATATCGTATACATATCGTAATCGTATAGTATTGGTATATTTAATGAGCATATCGTATGATCATATAATATTGGTATGTTTGTACCGTATCATCGTATAGTACAACCGTACTATACAAATATTATACAAACATACGATATCCATTCGTATATACGATATATCCGTACGGATATGGTATGAATATACCATAATCTGGTATGTTTGTATGATACAAACGTACCAGAATTATACACATGTATAAAAATCGTATGAACGTACGATTTGAATGGTATATCTATACGATATTGGTTGGTATGTACGGTACAAACATACCGTGCGTTTATATTATATGCATATCGTATAGAAAACATATCGTATTGGTATAGTATACGTATAGTATTGATATATTACGTATAGTTGACCTGCAGAAAAGCGCTACTGTACATTCATTTATTTAATTAGCTGTGGTAGCACATATGTGACTCTAGCTGGAGAAATTTGACTTATGGGTTTTGTGATCAGTGTAGATCCAGATCAGCATGTGCATCCGCAAAGTCTGGTCAGAGGATCTGCACTGCTCACCATTACATCAATGAAACACCCGTCATGTTTCTAACAAGTAACACAAATCGTAATTAAGCTACAGGAGTTTGCTATTGGATCAGGAGCTACACTGGTCAGAAATCCCATAAGCCCCATTTCTCCAGTTACAGCCATAAATATGGGTTATTTATAATAGATAATGATTTGACAGATATCAGAACGTACTGCTTTTGATGTTACACTCCCATATTGTTCTGTCGATGAACTTTATATTTAAATGTAAGTATGTTTTCATAAATAACAAAAAGGTCACCCTCCCCATTTGTTTATGTGATGAAATTCCATCAAATATTGATTTCGCAATAAAATCAATATTTGATGGAATTTGATGGATCAAATTTTTGGGGGAAGGGTACTTTTTGTTATTGATGAAAAAGTGCTTACATTTAAATATTATTAAATAATATATTTATATTTAAGGTATTGAATATCCGCAGAATCGCATAATAGCAAAACATGCTTGGCTAACTCTTTTGCTTACCAAAATCCAAGATGGCCGCCAATATCACGATTTGTCTTCAATTTACATCATTTTATCTATTTTATGGCATTAATCATTTAAACAAAGTAAAGTAAACAGTATTACATTGGCACAGTAAAACAAATGGAACACATACTTGGATAAATGCCTAGTTTACCAAATTCTGAGATGGCCGCCATAAGTTCACATTGTACCGCAACAATTTATTAGTATGTGCTATTTAATATTGGATACGACTGATACCGTAATGGTTATTTTTCTGTTGTGACAAATTATTATATAATATACCCAAGTAAGTATGACCTTTGTATGAAACAGACAAAGCCACTTTGTTACTTTGGTCTTGGTATATTTGAATTCCAAAAGCTATTTGGTTAAACGAATTAAAAATAATTTATTTATCTTTTTATAGGACAATAAGCCAGATAAAGTTAAAAGAAACACCATAATTCAACAATATGAAAAAGGGGGTTTAGAAATGCTGGACATTGATATTTTTATAACTTCAATAAGAGCATCTTGGGTGAAACGGATATGTGATAAAACACTTATTCTGGGAATGTACTCATGTGAAACATTTAATCATAAAAAAAAAAAATAAAAAAAAAAATATATATATATATGTCAACATATCATTTCCGCATGATAGTAATTTATAAGTCTTCCTTTAAAGTTTGTATGCCTCCATAAGTAGACTCCCATAACAGCAACATTTTGGCCGGAAAAGGACTGTTTTGCAAAAGTTCACATACAACTCCCGCTGTAAAACGTACTGTAGACATTGCAACTTGTATTTATGATTTACATGCAATCGAACTAGAACAGTTTCAGTCAAAATGGCCGCCAAAATCCAAGATGGCCACCAATGCACCACTACCTTACACCACCACACTAAACACCATATATAAAGCTATTTTGTATGACCGGTTCATGATTTATTCGCATTGGATTATATTTTATAAGTGAAAAACAAGCTTATGCTACTTCATTAAATATGTATTACTTGAGAAATTATGCATATAACTCCAAAAAACCAACAATCACAATCCCAGTTCATTTGTCAGTTATATGGCAATAGCAAAACATGCTTGGCTAGGTGCTTTGCTTACCGACATCCAAGATGGCCGCCAAATATCACGATTTCAAATCAAATTATATCATGTTATCTATTTGATGGTATTAATCATTTAAAGAAAGTAAATAGTATTACATTGGCACATTAAAACAATGCCTAGTTTATCAAATTCTGAGATGGTCGTCATAAGTTCACATTGTACCGCAACAATTTATTAGTATGGGCTATTCAATATTGGATAAGACGGTTACCGTAATGCTTTTTGTTCTGTTGTGACAAATTATTATATAATGTACCTGAGTAAGTATGACCTTTGTATGAAACAGACAAAGCCACATTGTTACTTTGGTTTTGGTATATTTGAATTCCCAAAGCCACTGGAATGGTGAAATATTTAAAATTATACAATTATATGCTCTTCATATTAATATTTCTGAGCTTTAGCCTATAAGTTGGGCGATATGACATCCAGTATATTGCCTTCATTAAATGAAACAGTAAACGTTGTTATGTCCCACTGACATAGACATATAACAGACATAGCGTTAGTGAAGTTTATATAATTAATTCTACCATTTTCTATTTTCACTGAGCCCATTTCACAAACATGATATTAACGATATACGTGTATCGCATACTAATACCCATTTTTAGAATATGACAAATCATTGTACTGTTATGTGTTCATTATAAGCTGCCTCTGAATCTATTTGTAATACTGCAATAACTATATTATTTAATTACTATTCATGATCTTATTTACACCAGTCGATTATAATCTTCTTATATATATGTATTGAACATCCACGTATCGTTGCTTCATGTGTGGATCCGTCATTTACAGGCACCACTGCTAACTACTTCATATAACACTAGGTTTCATCCAACCGCGGTATGTGTTAAGCCATTTATTTATATATACCACACATATGAAATATAAAAACGGATATCTACTGCGTATGTTTCATTCTTATTATTTACTTATTATAAACGGTATTTGATTCCCGTCAAGAAATAAATTAATTCATAAAGCACTCACTTATTACATAGATGAGAAAACAGCAGTGACAATAAAATAACATACACAAATCAAACACTCACGTGCATTCGAACCAGGGAGGCTCAAAACCGTACCCTGCCAAATCGTCAGTGATCAATATAGATCGCAAAGACAGTTACACCTGGTTAGCATGGCGTCACAACGCGTATACGGTCTCCTTAACTTCTTATTAAGACGCACAGAGACAATAACATAACTACTCATAACTGCATTTGACAGCATCTTCCCTCAGCACTAGTTGGAGCCAACAGAAGTAAATGTCCTGGTATTAAATGATTGCCAATACGAACATCAGGTGAACATCCCCACTCAGTTTATGGAATACACTTCAATGATTGCCATCGTAATCAATAGGTGGAAATTGTCGTCGACTATATGTCGAGCAGTGACTAACTTTAAGTTAGAGAATATTCATATTTTTGCAACGAATATGACATATATGTTCATCGAGTGTTGTGAAATGTCTCCATATTTCACGAGTGCCGTTAGGCACGTGTGAAATATGGACATTTCACACCACGAGATGAACATATATGTCATATTCGTTGCAAAAATATGAATATTCTATTTATTATATACCGCTCCATGGAAATTAGCAGACTGTATACGGTAATGAATGTGTATTTGCAGCCTATTTGCACCGTCACGCATTGGTTAAGGTTTTTAGTCAAGCTTGTATATGGAATACTACTGGACCTACACCCACCATACTTGGACAACTTCATCTCCTAGTGATGTAGATCAATAATCCCTGATCTATATTTGACCTTGACCTACATTTCCTCTTGATTTACTTAGTTAATTCCCCTTGGTTAAGGTTTTTAGTCAAGCTTGTATATGGAATACTCATGGCCCTACACCCACCATACTTGGACAACTTCATCTCCTAGTGATGTACATCAACAACCCTGATCTATATTTGACATTTACCTACATTTAACCTTGAATTACTTAGTTAATTCCCCTTGGTTAAGGTTTTTAGTCAACCTTGGTTAAGGTTTTTACTCAAGCTTGTACATGGAATACTATTGTGCATACAGACACCATACTTGGACAACCTTTTCTCATAGTGATGTACATCAATAACCCTTGATCTATATTTTACCTTGACCTACATTTCCTCTTGAATTACTTAGTTAATTCTCCTTGGTTAAGGTTTTTAGTCAAGCTTGTATATGGAATATTCCTGGCCCTACACCAACAATACTTAGACAACTTCATCTCTATTGATGTACATCAACAACCCATGACCTATATTTGACCTTGACCTACATTTAACCTTGAATTACTTAGTTAATTCCCCTTGGTTAAGGTTTTTAGTCAACCTTGGTTAAGGTTTTTAGCCAAGCTTGTACATGTAATATTAGTGTGCATACAGACACCATACTTGGACAACCTTTTCTCAAAGGGGTGTACATCCATAACTCCTGATCTATATTTGACCTTGACCTACATTTCCTCTTGTATTACTTAGTTAATTCCCCTTGGTGAAGGTTTTTAGTCAAGCTTTTATATGGAATACTCCTGGCCCTACACCCACCATACTTGGACAACTTCATCTCCTAGTGATGTACATCAATAACCCCTGATCTATATTTGACCTTGACCTACATTTCCTCTTGAATTACTTAGTTAATTCCCCTTCGTTAAGGTTTTTAGTCAAGCTTGTAGATGGAATACTCCTGGCCCTACACCCACCATACTTGGACAAATTCATCTCCTAGTGATGTACATCAACTACCCCTGACCTATGTTTGACCTTGACCTACATTTAACCTTGAATTACTTAGTTAATTCCCCTTGGTTAAGTTTTTAGTCAACCTCCTTGGTTAAGGTTTTTAGTCAAGCTTGTAGATGGAATACTATTGTGCATACAGACACCATATTCTACCTTCACCTACCTTGAATTACTTACTTATTTCCCCTTGGTTAAGGTTTGTACTCAAAGTTAATGTTTATAGTCAAGCTTGTATATGTAATACTCCTGGGCCTACGGCAATCATACTTGGACAACTTCATCTCCTAGTGATGTACATCAATAATCCCTGACCTATATTTGACCTTGACCTACTTTTATCCTTGGATTACTTAGTTATTTCCCCTTGGTTAAGGTTTGTAGTCAAGCTTGTATATGGAATACTCCTGGGCCTACAGCAACCATACTTGGAAAACTTCATCTCCTAGTGATGTACATCAATAACCCCTGACCTATATCTGGCATTGACCTACATTTAACTTTCAATTACTTACTTAATTTCCCTTGGTTAAGGTTTTTAGTCAACCTTGGTTAAGGTTTTTATGCAGGCCGCGGCCACCTTGTTTGTCAAGCTATGTGTACATCGCCAACCCTCGTAGTCGAGCTATGCTGTTCTCCTACAGCTCTTGTTTAATGATGAAATCCAGCAGGCAGTTTGATGCTAGAAAAATGATGACAATCTGATCGCACGTGACATTTTAACATTACAACGCTGCATTCAATTATTGAGTTAGGGCTATTACTTCATTATAGGACCGAATTTCAAAAAATAAAAAGATGGCTCATCGCTACATTTTGCTGAAAAATGATTTTATGCAAAACAATAAGACTTTTAGGTTGTTTAAATAGGCGTAAAAGTTGGGCAGGTTAACTTGAAACAGACAGTAAGTGAATACATAGTATATGTTTATTTCATAGTGAGTCGTAAATTGTTAGGTCTTAGAATGTACATTGATGTCCGTTGAAAACTCCGTGCTTACAGCTTAATGCTCGCTTTTACATGTACTATTTATATTTTATATAATCCACAGGAACAAATACAATGTATTGACATTGCAGGGAGGAGTATGTTGAACATTAAACTTAGCTGTCGTTCTGAAACAGCATGGCTGAGATTCATTAAACTACTAGAACAGCAATATGACGTGTACACCATGTCCTTGAAATTACAATAATAAATTATACATTTGGATGCAAACAGATGATGAATTACACTCATACTAATAGCATCGCAGATTAATCAAACACACGTGCATAACAACATCACTGAGAACATAATAAACAGTAAGCATGTACATATAAATGGATTCGAAAATGCATGGCTTTATTCAAAATTGAAGTATAATACACAGTGATTTATTTATTTACCAGTAAAATACACATACTCGTACTTATTTAGCTTTGACGAACCAACATTCAGATATGTTTTCTTCCATAGGATAACACACCATTTATTTCAGAAGAGACCAATTTGACACACAATCTCAAAATGGTAGACAAAACACTGATACATGATGGAATACTAATTTCGGCAGCCATCTGATTTTATATAAGTATCCTCATTACATATTTTTTGGTTTTGATAACGCTAACAAATTAATTGATTTTTCCTAGTTCATCAATTTGTGATTGCCGTTAATTACTTGAAATATAATGTCTTAGGACAAGCATGGAGTAAAGTGTAGAAGTGTTGCTATTTGGTAGCCATCTTGGATTTATATATGGAATTTAGGCTATTACAATATGTGTCACGGTATCCTCCTGGTTCTCCTACTTTTGTTATGTTGTAGCTAATTTCAATGTAAGAGAATCGGGATTTTTGTACTGGTAATATTGTTGTTGTAAGCATAGCCTTGGGATACTTTGGACAATGTTCTGTTTCAATTTTGTATTGTGAATTATGAAGGAAAATAGTGAACTATTGATATAATCAGCATTCATTTCTTAAATTTCTGATGTAATTTTCTTTATTTTCCTTATTTTTAATTTCTTCATTAATTAATGTTTGTTTTTATTATTGCTTCACTACTAAACTATATATATAGTAATTGATTGTAGAGTTACATGTACATGTAGAATTGGGATTTTTGGGGAAAAATAGTGAATTGCATTTACTATAATTGTTATACTGTAGTTTGATTGTGTTAGCCGTGGGTTGGGTATGTGGGTGAACTTGTTATAATTTTGGCGGCCATCTTCGATTTTGGTAGCAGTTTTTGACAAAACTACAAGTTCCGATGTTCTATAAATTGCAACCATTGATTATGTTTTCATATCGTTTTACAATGTGTAAATGCGAATTTGCTTTGATGCTACAGACTTTTTAAAAAAAAACCACTGAAATGGGCAACTATGATATGTGGCGGCCGTATTGGATTGTTTTACATATATTCCCGATTGCTACGTATTTATGAACAGTTCATCATCATATACTCTTAGAACATAGTTTAGCCATACAAATACGTCTGTTTTGCCAATAATTGATGCAGTTCGTTTACATTTATTGTAGTGGGGTAATGTACTTGGATTTTGGCAGCCATCTTCGATTTTGGCGGCCATTTTGGATGAAAATAGTCAATTTCGATTGATAATTATATAATTACCGGCTGTCACGTTTTCAGTGTGTTTTTTTCGATGTGTGAATGCGAGTTTGCATTGTTGTTACTTGAATGGTATCAAACCTGCACATTTTTTAGCAGAACATGTTGCTGTTAGAGAGGTCCACTTATAGGGGCATACCATCTTTAAACGAAGACTTACATATTGCTATCATGCGGAAATATCTAGAGATGCATACTTTACAATAAAATATAGTGACAATTTGCCCCCTCCCCCCTCCAACCCCAGGTGGCTCACCCACTAGTAGTTTGTACCCGGGGTGTAATGTGCATCTATTTCTAGGCCCTTTATACAGAATGCACATTCGCTTATCCTAATCCCATGATTGTTTTTGTTTTAGGCGTATCAGGTGGTAGGGGTATACCTCGCTTATGGGAAGAATACATCGACTTTCATCGGATGGTTGCAGCAACGTTGTTTTGCGAACGCGGGACAAGCGAGACAATGCGTCGAGGCTGTCAAGCAATGGTGCGATCAGAACATATAGACTCCTAATGAAACAATACAGGCCCGCGTCAATATTTCCCAGATTATACACGTTTCTGAACATCTGCAATATACAGTCATAAAGGTCTGGGACTTTCTTGATAAACAAAGTTTAATATACCTGCCACAGTGGTCATCTTTATGACATTTACATCAAGATGTTTGAATTCAAGCACATTATTCATAGTATCGTTTATTATAAATATGTAAGCCACAATTGTTGTCGAACACGAGGTAGGCATGATAATACAGTTGTTTTCACTGATAATGTGGTTATCATTTAAGGTACCTGTAGCATATTTCATCAAAACTGAAAAGTATACTTATCTTGTTAAGTACACTTTCAGGGAGAAATTTTCAATTTAAAGATACATTTATTAATTTTTATTATATTTAATTTATTACTTTATCACAGCCATTATTTTGGCTGAGATAATGTAATAAATTTAGTATATTAATTCTGCATACTTTTAATCATTAAATATATGCAGTCGTTAGTTCTATATGAAATAATGTATTTCGGGAAAAATAAATGATTACTCCCTCAAAGTACACTTTGCTAGATAAGTACACTTTGCAATTTTGGTGAAATCGGCTATTGGTCTCATGTATTCATTATGTTTGTTCTCACGCGCTGCAAATGACCTACAGTAGCGCTTTTCTGCAGGTCAACTATACGTACATGTACTATACCAATACTATACGTATACTATACCAATACGACATGTTTTCTATACGATATGCATCTAATATAAACGTACGGTATGTTTGTACCGTACATACCAGCCAATATCGTGTAGATATACCATACAAATCGTACGTTTATACGATTTGTATACATGTGTATAATTCTGGTACGTTGGTATCGTACAAACATACCAGATTTGTGTACGGTATAAATGTACCAGAATACCGTAAATGTATACGATATATTAACGGTGTTGCCGTGTACTATTTGCCCTAATATTTGGTCCGCCCCTAATATTTGGTCCTCTTTGGAGTCGAGAATTTCTGTAAAATGAGACTGAGGTGTTTTCAGTAGAATGAAATGCCACACTTCGGGTATGGTATATTCATACCATATCCGTACGTATATATCGTATATACGAACGGATATCGTATGTTTGTATCATATTTGTATAGTACGTTTGTACTATACGATGATACGGTACAAACATACCAATATTATATGATCATACGATATGCTCATTAAATATACCAATACTATACGATTACGATATGTATACGATATTAGTATATACAAATAGGTAAGGAGCAGAAAAGCGCTACTGTATGCAAACACACTTATTAGAAAATGCTAAACAGGTACAATAATGTGGGTATGCATTTCCCCTATGTACGTACCGGTAAGGACACTTGGTGTTCAAAGTATTTTTGATATTGCGAATATTTAAATTGTATTTATAATTATTTATACAACAATTACAAACAAACGCGGGATTTATTCGTATAATTTACTGTTTCGCCTGTCGATTTTTTCTAAAATCAACATAATACAATTGGGAAATTTTCAGAAAAATAAGCATATCATAGATGTAAAATTATGGTAGTGCCAAATATACACGGCTCCTGTCATATCGCATCACGGTGACACTGGGTCAAACATGTTTTAGTAGTTCGTGTGTTGGTATTGTGTCACATGCATATATATACTTACCGGGAACATAATTGTAACCACCAGGGACGTAGCCTACATATTGGTATATGTATCTGCTACCACTTACATGTACAGTATACAAATATCAAATTGAATCAGCCGTGCGATTGCCGTCTGATAACAATGTAAATATCTTTAAAATGACCACTTGTAAATATGGTTATATAAATGTATAGCAATTTTACTAGTATATTTGCAATCATTGCAGACACTGATCAGACAAACATTTACATTACATTCCATTGAAGAAGTCCCACTTTGTCAGATCGTTGTTAATTTACTGACTGCATGCACAATGTACTACACAATGTACGTTTGCGTGCTTTGTTTTTATCGAAGGGACGTTCTAGTCGGAGGCGTGTAAATAATATAAAGCAAATACACTCACATTCCAGATTTGCAGATTAAACGCGTCTATACTCTGTTTCGAGAAAGCTGGCAAAATTTTGCGGCCATATAAACAATTCGAAAATAATATTATTTTCGTTATATTCAATTAAAGGAAAATTTAAGAATGAGCCTTCTTCTTCGATAGATCATTTCCAAGCTACATGCATCTAGCTAGGTTTCGTAGTCAATTTCCAATTGTTTTCGTTTTTTGACTCCTCCCACAACTACTCTACCTCTTTTTCCCCATGTTATATTCCCATAGAGAAATCTATTTTTCGTAATAAAACCAATATTTGACCAAATTTCACGAAATAAAAAGAAGGCTCATTCTTAAATTTTCCTTTAATTTAATATTATCGAAAAATATTGTTTTTGAATTGTTTATATGGCCGTAAAATTTGGGCAGCTTTTGTGAAACAGACAGTAGGTTCAAACGAGCCACTTCGCAGGGTGTGGATCCTCATTCCAACGAAATCTATTTTGTGATCCCGACAAATTGAGTGTATTAGGGCGGTTACAGTCTTTCTCTTGGCGTGCTCGGTGTAATTAGTGACTGTAGATTACATTCTCGAGGAAAACCTTGAGGACACCACGGGTCTCTTCGTAGATCAGGTCAGAGATTCGCTTCACACCACCTCGGCGAGCCAAACGGCGGAAAGCTGGCTTTGTGATACCCTGGATGTTATCACGCAACAGTTTCCTGTGGCGTTTTGCGCCCCCCTTTCCGAGTCATTTTCCTCCCTTACATCTCCACATTTTCCCGACATTGATGTATAAATATTGCATGTTTATGAAAATATTTTGTTTTCAAATGGTAAACCCATTATCAAAAATTCAAACCCACACAAATATAAAAATACATAGTAATGGATAATTTTGCTCTGAATGTTCTGTTGGCCACTTTCGATTTTAAAAACTATGCATTCCATTTTCTAAATAAATACGTATGTTGTACCGCGCGACATCAGTCACGAAAATAACAAATATATGAAGGAATCTGCATAGTACACTGTACGGTTGATAAATGCGAACATAAAATGTTAAGAAAATTTACAAAAATAAATCAGTACCGGCAGTAAATTCATAGACAGGGTCGTGACAGGTATCCGGCACAAGAACTGTTTAAGAGGACACGCCTAACAATATATTCCCTCGGTGTGTAGAGGTTGGGGGGGGGGGGGCATTGGCGGCGGTGGGCTGAGGGAGTGGGGGTCAGCGCAACATTTTTCCATAGACCTGCTACCTGCTAGTACGGGGACCATTAGCCCGTCCGTCAGTCATATTGGCTACACAGGAAAACGTCCCCCCCCCCCACTTTCTGAGATGTACATATAATTCAAAGAGTCAGGAATGGACAGTCAATTTTTAATTTGTTTAAAAAAAATCCCCGGGGGTTACCGACTACCCTCTAGACCCCATCGGGCGCTGTTCAAAGTCATTGATATATTATGTGCAGCCATAGGCAAATCCATATTCTGGTCATTCATTTCTACTGAAAACAAATGAATTTGTTTCAATCACCGATATTTACAATTTCAAACACCAGGAATACCGTTTAGTTGTTTGGTCTTTGGTGACGTAATGTCTACATCAATAAATAACGTCACAATTAACTGTAAATGACGTCAATTATATTCTGGCCTGCTATACATTCTGAAATAAGTGCAATGTATCTTTATGACGACACATGTATGTCATTATGAATCTATTATGGCGATGGTGGCAAATTACGAAGCCGCAGGTCGGCTAATTATAGATTTATAATCGATAGTTGTGCGTTTGCTTTGTTCACTACATGTGCATATCATAGTTTTATTATGTTCAATGTATGATAGTATACATGCCCCCCACCCCCACCCCCACCCCCGGATTTTTTTATGAGGATGCAATTTCCTGCATTTTGCTGCATTTGAAAGAACCTAAGCCTTATAGGCCTAAGACGGGTAGATCTAGGTAGGCCTATTAAATATCTCGATTTCTTTTGTCAAAACGATGTGCAGTCTCGGGCCTTTTGGCCTAATAGCAGCTACGCACCTGTTATCAGCAAAGTACTGTAGGCTGTTGAGTTGCATTGTACACACGTCGACGTTTCAATGACGTCATTTCGCGCGTGATTCACATGGTGCTACAAAAAGTGAGATCAAATAAAAAGTATGAAACATAATTGCATTTTATTTTCAGAATATTGTTTTTGAAAGGTGTCCGTATCAGAAAATGTAAAAAAGTGAAAATCGAAAATGTTGTCATTAAGGCTGGTTTTCCCAGAGCGCTGCCCATATAATATAGCAGCGCCAATGCATGTATATGATGTCAGTCATTGCCTGACAAACTATGAACAAATTTACATCCCATAAATTTAAATTCGATCCCATATCCACCAGACAACGGCTCACATAAAAAGAATGTCTGCCGATTTCAATACAAAGGTTATGGTTGGAACATCTAATGTTTGATATTGCTTTCGTGATGTAATACGGCAATTCGCATGTGATATAGCGTTCAACACTAGGCAAGGTTTTGAAGTTTTGATACAGATTCCGGAGGAATCAATATCACGACTCCAATCTTGCCAAGGGCAATCAGCTAATCGTTGCTGATGTAAGGTTTAACCAGGCTAAATCATCCGATATTCATGCGCGGTGTGGTAAAAAGTAGTACGTTAACAATAATAAGCCCGAATTGTTATGTCATAGATAAACTTTGCTTGCAGAAACCAGTCAATTGGTGCACTAATCTACTCCACAGGCATGTTAATGTATCTTTTACATCAGTTGCAAGCAGATGCTTTGGGATTATTTTGTAATTGCAAGCATGTGTGTCATGTGAGGCGGTTTCAATTCCAGCCGTTGAGTGTATGCGCCACCCCAGGGTGGTTACAGGAGATTGCAGTTATCCGTCTTAACAATAATTAAACCTATATTTTAATTAGTGAATATCCAGAGCAGAATGGGTGCAGGTTATGGGAAAATAGGTCCCACGACATTCATACGAAAAATGAAAGTAGCAGAGAATAGCAAAATGTGTGGTCATTGATTAGTTTATGTAGAAAAAATGTTTGGTGGTGGTGGACCTATAATGAAATAAATGTATCAATATCGCCAATGTCTTGGGCTACTCATGCATATCCAAATACATAACGATGTAATAGCTCTAACATGGCTGGCCCAGTTTGTCCGTCCCATATCAACGTGCTGCTTCAACTCAACATAGTACGCTGAGCAAAGTGGGAGCCTTCCACATTCACCCAATGCCATACTGGTATTGATGTGACGGGATACACATAGAAATGTCTTACATACATTTGCGTGTACAGTTTCAAATTGTTGACGGTACTCGTACCCCCAAACTTCATCCCCATAACAGAGGATATGCTTTACCATCATATCGAATAATTTAAAAATCTCGTCAGAATCAAAGAAGCCAAATTTCCGTGGATACGAGTAAATCGACATAATCGCTTTGCGAGCCGGCGAAGCTAGTGTAGTTTTGTTGCGAGTCCATATCAGCTTTGGTGTAAAAAGAATGCCGATATATCTATAAAATGATGCGACTTATATCGGCTGCCCTTGATAAACCAATTTTTCATAACCACGCAGCGGACCTCCATTTCGGAAGACAATAAGTTTAGTTTTGGCGATAATCACATGCATACCGGTTTCACGTCAAAACCAATCGACAGTATCAATTTGCTGTTTCAACTTAAAAGCGGTTTCCGCACAGTTAGCGATGTCATCTGCGAGCATTAGACATAATATATCTGGAATGTTATTTGTTACTAATATTCCTGATCCACACTGATCGCGCAGAATTGTTGCAAGGTCGTTAATAAACAGAGAGAAGAATAATGGGCTGTTTAAACAGCCTCGACGCGTACCGATAGAGCAAGGGAAATAACTCGTAGTTCCTATATGCGTTCGGATGCATGCAGATAGTCTCACAAACATAGATTGAAACATGTTGAGAAATTTACCGTGTACACCTTTGAGATTTAGACTTTTCCAAAGTTTGTCATGTCTGATTATATCGAACGCGTTAGAAATGAAATGGTCGGTAAATGCGAAAAATCAAAGTCCTTGACTCTGGGTATTGGTGTAGTATGCTTATTAATCACAATAAATGGTGATAAATGTGTGTCTGAAGCTTCACATCATAATCTCAGTTGGTAACAGAGATACATTCTGGAAAGGTTTAACGCAATGTTTTGTTTATTAGTCACAATAAATATTTGGATGCTAATTTGAATTGAATTGAATTTTAATTAACTTTAACGTAAACCATTAACAAAATGTTTAAAGTCATTTGACATTGACCTTGGGCTCCTGGTCAGCATGGGACGGGTATAAAATGAAAATATGGATGGTGATCATCAATGTGTATATGAAATTTCAAGTTGATATCCCAAGCAGTCACAGAGATATAGCAATTTGCAAAACATTAACGTAAATCTCGGACGGCGGACGCCGGACAAAGCGGTAACTATATGTTCCCCCGAAAATAATCGACAAATAAACAATAGAACCTCCACTCTGGTTTCGTAAGATATGTTTGTGCGATGGCATGTAGAGTACAACTACTGTCGACTGTTGACCTGTACGGAATGCAGCATGTGATTCGTCGATGATTTTATGTATTGGGCATATGAGACTTTTTGACTCCAATTAGATAGAAAGTCGGCAGCATCAAACATGGAGTTGTATATGTCAGTGAGGATTGGAGCGACGTCGTTGCATGTATGTTTAAAGAAGTCTGAGCCTATTCCATCTGGGCATGGGCTTTTACCGACATTGAGTCGTAGAATAGAGGAAACTGTCTCATCTATAGGGAATGGGTCATTTAGTGGGCGTGCTGCATCGATTTGTGTCGGGTCGACATCATCCTCGGTGGGTCCTTAAAGTATAAATACCAGTCATGTGGCGAGAGGTTGTGTGTTGTTACTGCTGCATGTGTGTTACATTTTATTGTCTGCCAAAACTGTGACGGGCTGTTTCTTGCATAGACTAGTATCGTGCGCTTATATTCATATAACAGACGTTTTGTTTTACAAAAGACTTAAATTGATTTCGGCTGTTAATGTATATGTTGAGGTCATCCCGATTGTTAGTTAAACGGAATCTACGTAATAGAGATAGTGTACGAGTTTTTAACGTTTCGCAATCCCCATTCCACAACTCTGCATACAGCGCAGGCGGATGCCGGCTGCTTCTAGGATGCACATTCCTAATAGTGGCTGCCTTTTGGTATAAATTAGCTAAAATATCGACTCCTAGACTAAAATTGTCACGATTCCGAATTATATCATCGCGTCGTATTGCTAGCTCTGACTGAAAGTACGCGTTTTCATCACCCCATTTATACCGCGTGTATACAGAATGTGACAAATATTCATCATCAATACCACTAATGTTGGCTGAAGGGAGGGCTCTAACTTTGAATTGTAGTCTACAATGATAGCCCCTTCATTGGCCGTACATGTATATGCGCCATGTGTGTCGCAAAATATTGAATCATATTTAAGTAAAGAAATTTACAAATATTGGAAAGATTAGCGCAGGCGGTAGTGTATATACGGTATCGTATTGATTTTAAGCGATACAGAAAAGTTCAGGTCGGTACGTGTTAATACAGACTGAGGTAGGTGAGACCTACGTGTTCAGTTAAGGTCATATAGAGAATACTAGGCGAGTGGCTTTTGATATCAAGTTTATAAGGCAATGCTAGGAAACGCGTAGGAATATCAAGGCTCGTTACCGAGCCGAGCATGATAAACTCGATATCAATAGACACTACTGTCTGTTTCACAAAACCTGGCTACATAAACAATACAAAACAATATTCTTTCGATAATACATGTATTAAATTTTATCGAATGAACATTCTTTTTATTTCGGGAAATTTTATCAAATATTAATTTTATTCAGAAAAATCGATTTGTCTATGTGAAATTAGTTTAAACATATTTGATTTGCATATTACTATTTACTCTCTGTATTTATTTTTTGACGTGCAATGATAATACTTTATAATCTGTCGAAAATATTAATTTTTCAGGTGACACATTTAATTAGTATAAATAATTTAAAAAATAGCATGCTTCCTTTGCATATGAAAATAGCCTGATACCACCACGCGTCACTATCATTAAAATAAATATTACTAAATGAGTATATCTGTATAGCGGACACAGTACCCGATAATTCGTAGTTGCTCTGCAAATACGAATTACCGGCTTCTCTCAAAAATCTCTACCGCCGTGAGCCCCGTGCAGGCACCGGGGCGGGATCAACTGATCCTGAGAATAGTGCTGCAGTAGCCATTGCTTGTCGTAAAAGGCGATTAGCACTAATCCTATTACTTTTAGGGGATGGGATAAATGATGCTGGTGTGGCGAGGGCCTGGCACCAGATCAGGTTGTTCTAATTTCAGGACTGAATATATATTTTGATTGTAAATATTGAGTTGGGATTTACCCCCCTCGGACAGGTGGATACGGGACACGACCCCGTTGACCCGTCTGCGTGTAGACTCCCTGAGGCTTGTACCTCTATGTCAGAAAAGCGGACGTTAAACCCTATCACTCACTCACTCACTCTACCGCCGTTCTTTCTTCCATTCTTGGGAGACGGCATACAAGGTCCTAGAGCCAGTGCCGCCGTTAAATATAAGCTAAAGAAAGAAACAAAGTTCGATTCCCACCTCGACCTGCTCCGAATGGCCGATTCGGCGTGTCCTTGGGCAAGACAACGTCGTGCTAGCTAGCCTAGTCCTATCGGATGGGGACTTAAATAGTCGATCCCGACATGCAAGGTTATCGAGCCAGTGCCGTCGTTAAACCAAAGCATTTGTATTTACGTAAGTTTTAGAACTGGTGGAATAGTGATACAATTATACACTTATTTAATTCCCATAAATAACATTTTGTGCCTACATGTACTGAGTGGGCATGTTCCTTTAAAACACCATTAAAACTAGAGATATGTTTATGGGACACAGAGGTCCACCACTAGCAGAATATGTGAGCGTGGCTGGAGCTTATGAGATTTGCGACCAGTGTAGATCCAGACCAGCCTGCGCATCCGCGCAGTCTGATCAGGATCTGCACTGCTCGCCAATCCGGCAGTGAGACATCCGTCATATCATGCTTCTAACTAGTTGCGGATAGTAACTCAGCAACACTCCTGGGTGCGTTTCACTAAACTTCTTACGACTAAAATGTTCGTAAGCACAAAATTATGATAGTCTGTAAATTGAAACATTAACACTGTTTTCTTGTAAACAAGTATTGAATTTACATTTATTGAGCATATGCTGCATATGCAGCCTATGCTCAATAAATGTAAATCCATCAATTGAAATTTCCAGACGATCCTAAATTTGCACTTACGAACATGTTAGTCTTACGATGTTTAGTGAAACGTGCCCCTGTACCGTCCGTAGCTTATGAAATAATGTTGCGTACGGTATGGGAGTTTTGCATCCGTGACTGCCAGCAACTAGCTTCTGACAAGCAATATATACACCTGGACAAAAGTTAAGCATCACCATCAAGTTATTGCCCATATTAAAAAAGTATCGTTTATTTTCCCGAAAACTGTTGTATTTTTGAAATTACCAACACATACAATACACGTTATGCTATACACGTTAGAGTTTATCTTTACATTACATGTAAGCAGACCGGTTTGGTAACACCAACGTCACACAGTAGAAAACACATGTTCAATTGCAATGCATTGTATCGTCTTGCACGGGTTGCAACTCGTCGAAACCTGGCATCGTTTTGTTATTACACCAAGATGGCGAGACGTAAACTTTGAGATGCACAAAAATGGCAGGCTATAGGAATGTCTAACGCCGGTAGCAGCACCGGAAACATTGCCACTCATTTTGAAGTGAATCGGTCAGTTATCGTACGTCTGTTGCAACGATATCGGGAAGACGGAGTCGTCAGTGAACGTCAACGTCAGGGTCGACCACGTAAAACATCAACCAGAGATGACCGGGCGCTAGCTCGACTTTCCAGACGCACGCCAGTGTATACAACGCGTCGCTTACGTGAAGAATGGCGTTTGACATATAGGGTATCTACGCGAACTGTAACGCGGCGATTAAATGACGTCGGTATGAGGTCGAGAAAACCAATCAAGCGACCGTGTCTCACTCCAAGGCACAAGGAGGCACGTATGGAATGGGCACGAGCGCGACATAACTGGACACTTCGTAAATGGCGTCGAATCCACTGGTCCGATGAGAGTCGGTTCTTATTACGTCACGTTGACGGCAGATTACGTGTTTGGAGGTTCAGAAAGACGGCCTATGAGCAGCAGAATATTGTGGGTACGACGTACAGCGTTCGGCGGTAGCTCGGTTACTGTATGGGCATGCTTTTCACACGATTGCAAGTTAGACATGCATGTGTTGGACGGTACGTTAACTTGACAAAAGTATCGGGATACATGTAACGTCCTTGCTGACATTGTTGTTCCCCATTTCGACAACCACCGACTTTCCAGAAGACCATCGTATATGGACGACAACGCTAGACCACACAGGGTGCGCATTGTCAACGAGTATCTGCAGCAAGAGGCACTTGACGTCATTCCGTGGCCTGCTCTATTACCGGATATGAACCCTATAGAGCACGTTTGGGACCAGATCGGGCGCAAACTTACAGAACGTGAACCACCATGTCGAAATCTTAATGAATTGCGCGCAGTATTGCAGGAAGAATGGCGTTTATTCTCACATGAGAAACTGAAGAAGCTTGTGAAGGGGATGCGACGTCGTGTGCAAGAACTGTACCGGAAACGCGGCGGATATACGATTTACTGAACCTCTTACGCATTTTTCTGATTGACAAGTTGTGTGACTCGAGGTTTATAGTGACTGTTTGGGCTGGTCCCTTCTAGCAACTTTCACAGCCGAAGTAGAAAGACAAACTATTTTGGTGAGCTTCTTTTAGTGACGTCATTCACGCTAACGTGATCGTAAAATGTGTAGTTTATTTGTTTGCTCTGGGATGAAAGCCTAATAAATGAAATTATGTAATAAATTTCCCGTTTCCTAACATATAAGTTTATTTATGGTGGATCAATTTCACAACTCTGTGCAAATATAGAGGCGATGCTTAACTTTTGTCCAGGTGTATATATCGTTATCAGGCTATGGGAGTGTCCTACACGTACTTGATCAGGAGCTACACTGGTCACAAATCCGATAAGCCCCATTTTGCTAGTCACAGCCACATATATCAACATATATCAACGGAATCTCTGCAGACAATGAACCATTAGAAGCTAATCTATGAATTTATCTGTAAACATGTGTCATGAAAATAGTATACTACGTAATATTATATTATGCCCAGACAAAGACAAACTTAAGGTAATATTGAGTCAAAGGGAGATAACGTAAACATTGTAAAAGTACAAACTAGAGACTGAGTCGTCTTTCTTGCATTTGATATAGAGAATACCAGGCTAGTGTCTTTTGATATCAAGTTTATCAGGCAAGGTTATGCAACGCGTAGGAATTCATACCGTTTCCGAGCCGAACCTGAAAAACTTGATACCAACAGACACTTGTGCGGTATTCTATTTATCAGGTACCGTTTTACGCTAGCCGATGGTCAAATACAAAATAGTTTTCGTTGAAAATAAAGCGGACTTGCTTAACGTTGTGTCATTACCCTGGCGTCATTTTGGTCATGTGACACCGTTTGACGATCAATTCGTTGTAACCGAGGTCTTCTTATTATTTCAATATCTGGAGTCCGTTTCACTAAACATCGTACGACTAAAATGTTCGTAAGTGCAAAATTGTAATAGTCTATAAATTTCACATTAACACTGTTTCTTGTAAACAATTTACATTACTGAGTATGCATCGTATGTTCAATAAATTTAAATCCATTAATTACAATTTCCAAGCGATCCTAATTTTGCACTTACGAACATTTTAGTCATTACGACATGTATCAGTCAGTACACATTGGGCCAATACAAAGTTAAAGCTTGTTGCTTGATAAACGTTTACCCGTATGTTGCGATGTACACATGGGAGAAGTACAATGAACATATTTCAAGTTGTAAATGAGCTATTCTCCGACACGGTGAACAGTTCGATATAGTGAGATGGACGGACAGACTGAGGTACAGACACACTGGGATGTACTGGTGCAAAAAGTAACTTATGTAACATGGGGAACCTTCTCGTCCCGCGTTATCCACCCCCGCTCACTGGAGTTGGAAATAAATAAATAGTTGCTGACTTCAGGTCCCACTGCTGGGTTCGTTTATTCCATATCAATTGGTGGAACTCCTATGGAGTAGTCGTAGATGGGATACAGATGAAACCAGATGTAAAACACTCCACACATATGGTTAATAGGGCTTCATCTTAACGACAGGTTCATGCATGTCACCTCTCACCACCGCACTCTACGCTCGCTAGTCCCTTGAATTCCTAAACAAGAACTGCAAGAGATGATGTTCACCCCGGGAAATCCCACAGCAGATATCAAGGTGTATGATCACGTGGTACTAACAACAACAACAAGTACCGATTCAAAGTACGTATTATGTTATAGTGTCCTTATTGAGTAACGGAATTTGATGAAATATGGCGCATCAAACGCGTCTTGTTAAGCTGCATTTGGTGGTCTCTGTATTTTCGCCCAAACTTCTGTCATTTTTGCGAAGAATCGATTTCCGTGTCTCTGACACGGAAATCGATTCTTCGCAAAAAAGATATAAGTCTGTGCCAAACTCCCTAGACCACCAAATTCAGCTCATGAAGACGCGTTTGCTGTGCCATATTTCATCAAAATCCGTTGCATATTAAGGAAACTATCAAATAATACTTACTTTGTAGTGGGCGACGGTGTTGTGTTGTAACCACGTGATCATGCACCTTGGATATTGTGAACAATAGATGATGTCCACCCCGGGAAATCCTGACAGCTCATAACGTGAACTAGGCTGGAAACTCGGTCCGTCTCTATCGAATTCTGACTGGCAAGTGATTTTCCTACGCTACCGGGCCTGGTTCGCGCGAAGACACGCATGCATTGCACTGGTATCATACCCTACCAATGAATACAAACTCATCGACTGGTACCCGGCTCCAACACATAACCAACCACCGCACAGCCAAAGTACAACGGATACATTTTAATTAAAGGTACATGCCCACTCAGTAGGCATTCTCTTGCAAAATAAACATTCATTCACCACGTAATGATTGGCATTATTGTCATGATTATACATTTTGTATCAGACATAAATTTCCACACTGATATCAGAGCGATAACCGTCTTTCCTCAAAATATTAACTATTTACTATTTATTACATGTATTTATTTTTTATGTGCAATGATAATACTTTATAATCTGTCGAAAATATTATTTTTTCAGGTGACGCATTTAATTACTAATAAAAAAATAGCATATCTCATGTGCATATCAAAATAGCCTGATACCACCGCGCGTCACTGTCAGTAAAATAAATATTACTACAGTGCAACCTCTCTACAACAGCCACCCATGGGAAGAGGCAAAATTGGCTGTTATCGTATTGGTATAGTATACGTATAGTATTGTTATAGTACGTATAGTTGACCTGCAGAAAAGAGGTGGCTGTTGTAGGGAGGTTAATGCTGAATACAATTTTATCGTCTGATGTTTATTTATTTTCTTCAATAATTCTCAATAAAAACATGTTTTGACAGCATTTTAGAATCATTTCCAATGGAAATGATTCTAAAATGCTGTCAAAACATGTTTTTATTGAGAAAGAATGCAAAATCAACATCAGACGACAATGTTCATGCTCAGCAGTCTAAGGGTTAGATATAGAGGAAATCATCCATTTGGGATATAAAATAGCGGCTGTTACAGAGAGGTGGCTGTTGTAGAGAGGTGGCCGTTCGGGGAGGTTCGACTGTAAATGATTATACTTGTATAGCGGGCACTCGTATGTTTTAGAACTGGTGGAATAGTCATACAATTAAACACGTATTTAATTCCCATAAAGAACAGTTTGTGCCTACTGAGTGGGCATATACCTTTAAATCATAAAAATCGTGTTGCTAATTGGCAATTATGTTTATTGTTATCTGGAAGTAACAAAATTGAGGTTTACAGTTACTTACACTCCATGCAGTCAATTACATGTACATGTATCGATTCAGGGTCATTTGGATAGATAATTACGGAGCCCCGCAAGTACTGAAACTTCCAGAAGCCCTCCGATTCAAAGTACGTATTCTATTATTTTGTTCTTATAATATATAACGGATGTTTATGAATAATGGCGCATCAAACGCGTCTTGTTAAGCTGCATTTGGTGGTCACGGTACTTTGGCCCAAACTTATGTCGTTTTTGCGAAGAATCGATTTCCGTGTCTACTGACACGGACATCGATTATTCGCAAAAACGACATAGGTATGTGCCGAACTCCCGGGACCACCAAATGCAACTCATGAATACGTGTATGATGCGCCATATTTCACCAAAATCCATTGCCTAGTATAGTGTATACTGTTATGTAGTTTTGCTTTTTTGTTTGCTACATTCTTGTAACCAATGTTTTTTGTCATCTTTAAACCACGGAGAACAAAACTGGGGTTGGTTCCATTTTTTTTAGACAATTCCTTTGGTCGCCATATTGGATTTCAAAATGGCCGCCCTGAAATGCTATATTCTTTATATATACACTTCTAATACAGGTAGAAGATTGATTCGTTTTTTGGTGATAAACATCTTTTGACCACAAAGAACAACGTCAGTGTTATTTTCATTTTTAACAACCCCCATAGCGGCCATCTTAGATTTAAAAATAGCCGCCCTGAAATTGTATACAATATATTGTAATATTTTATATTTTCTATGCAGATAGACGGGTTTTTTTTCGGCTATGCCATCTGCATACATCAAATAATAAAACTGGGATTGGTTCCACTTTTTCTGGTAACTAGTATGGCGGACATTTTGTTTTCAAAATGGCCTCTATGTAAATAATATTTAACTACGTACTTTCTGTAGTAAAGTGCATTTATAGCTAGTTGACTGTTTTTGGAACGTTCTTGGAACAAACGCTCTTTGTATCATCAAATAAAACATGAGTTTTTCCTATTTTATTCTAATTTTAAAAATGTCTGCCCCGAAAATCATATAATTCTGATATAATCACGCACACACCATGTGGACTGATTTTTTACCAGACTATAATCATTATTGAAAGTAAATTATATATGACTAAAGTCAATTTCAAGTCATTGTTTATGACAAACATGTTAGATTTCAAAATGGCCACTGTGTGTATGCATGCATTTTCTTAATTATGGATACAGTGCTTTTAAGCAGTTTCATCACCATCTGCATTATAGTCTCCATCTTGTTGGTGTTCCTGAAAGGCTGTGCTAGCACAATCACACTCCAAATACGGTCAAATGAGTTGCTTGCATAAAATAAATACCCTATTCAAACTTGTATGCAGGAAAGTGTAGAAGAACTGTGGAAAAGGCAGTAATTGTGTGATAAATATCTTTTCGGCATTAAAAAGTCATGTACACATGTTCAATATGTGTAGACGACATGAGTAAAATGCCAGATTGATTGCCAAACCACTGTTGGAGAGGTTGAATACACTCTATACATACTACATAATTGTATACAGGAAGCTGTAGAAACACGTTGGAAAGGCAGTATCATTAATAGTTCCATGATCAGTATCATTATTGACGATTACCACATGGTCTTAAAAGATCACAATTCCTGTGTCAATATAAAAATGATCAGTGTCTTGGCTGTCCAAATCGCGTTTCACTTGTTGAAAGTGTCATATTATGACGTAACAATGCCAGAGACACTGCACAATGGTGTGCCACAAAGGCAAGCAAATGGCCAATAACCAATGGCTAATGCTTCCATATCATTGATTCTCGCAGAAAAGTAATATGGTCTGATTGAACATGAATAATGAGGCATGTTATTTGGCTGGAAGCTGTTTCGTTATGTGAACGGACTGTTCAAGTGGAGTAAGATCACTTGCCTCACTGCTGCAGAAGCAATATGGCCTGGCAATGAAACACGTTTCTGGAAAAAACATGCTAGTTACCGATACGCTATCCTACGAGTAAGCAACATACATATATTCTAACTTTATTAAGGGTATGAATTCATAGGTACATGTAGTA
>CM055278.1:54825371-54842757 GCA_029237695.1 Conchocele bisecta
ACATGTAGTATCCACGAACTTACCTGTCAATGATCACGAGTTACAAGAAATTGACTGAGTACGATGCACAATTGATTCTGTTAGAAAAACCGGTCTAAAGGGATAACTCAGTTTCAGACCACAATGTCTCACAGACAATAGCGGCATGCCAAATAAACTCTGTACCAGACCACCCATGACAAACTGTTGCTACAAACATTTCCACATGGAATGAAAAGGAATTGCTGGTAACACAGCATGAAATCCGAAATGGCAATTGGACAGTTGAAAGGGACTGCAATTTGCCTACCAGGAATTTGCTGATTTTGCAAAAGAATGGGATTTCCTTAATGTCACATGCTCTATGTAGCCAAGGTCCAGTGGGTTAGCAGAGCAAACAGTAATCATTGTGAAACACAGTTTCATAAAAACAAAAGGTGAACGTACAAGACCTATATTGGGGTATACTGGAATATTGAGCAGGTATTTCAAATACATGTTTCGATTTGTGACAAGATCAGATCCAGTCATCAACATCAACAGAGCCAGACACGCTATAATAAAAGCATAGTAGCTAAAGAGCTGAACATTGGCGACCAAGTTGGACTCCATAAAAACAGCAAAATGTTAAGACCAGTTGCAGTATGTTAGCGCAATGCCAGATCTTACAGACTGCAGATGGTGCATCATATCGCCGTAACAGACGTTTCCTCGTGAAGCAATGGAGAATATGAGTATTTACCTTTGCAATGCAATGTACAATACCATAATATACACGTTATTGGATAAAATGGATGATTTGCCATATTTTCGTATTATTTTAAAGGAAAACACATGTGCTGACCAATATATCATTTGAAGAAACATAACTAGAAGCCACATAAATAGGTGATACGTGATACATGTACATATAAATACGTAATACAACAATACGTAACGTATGTAACTCATTGAAGTGGCACTGTATGTGATATATTTATTTCCAGCGGCCATTTTGAAGATAATGGTGTCTGGTACCACAGTACTAGTTAGCAATAATCTCAACAGTTTGTGTTTATTGTATTATGAGTATAAGCAGAAGAAACATACAAAATATCACCATTGCATTAAACATGCATACTAAATATTAGATTGTCAAGTTTAAATGGCGGCCATTTAAAAAATAATATGGCCGCCATTTTAAAATATACTGAAATAATTATGCCAATTTTATCATCCATAATAAATAATAATTAAAAACACCACATATAACGTTGACGTTAAATATGAATTAATGCCCATGGCGGCCATTTTGAAATTCAACATGGCGGCCATGTGGCTCTTAAAAAATGGAACCAACTTCAGTTTTCTTATATGTTGTATATAGATATGTCTTCAAGCAGACACACACGTTCCAATCACAATATCATTTGAAAGAAAATAACTACAGCCACAGAAATACTAGAATGTGTAGCAAATGTTTGATGTGGCGATGTACATAACATACTAAGTTTCGGTGGTCATTTGGGAGATAAAGATTACTCGTACCACAATTCCAGTTAAAATTAATCTTGGCTGACTGTGTTCAAAGAAATACGAGAAAAACCAGAAGGAAAATACAAAATGTTACCAAGACATTCAACATTCTAAAATAAATACTGGATTTCCAATTTTGAAATGGCGGCCATTTTGAAAACCAAAATGGCTGGTACCTCAAAATGTATTGAACTCATTCTGGCAATATTTATTGTCCATAATATTGTGTATTCCGTTGCAAAAACACCACATATAATGACTTTGACCTCGAAATATAAATTAAATTTAAGTGGTAGCCATTTCGAATTTCAAGATGGCGGCCATATGGACTATAGAAAAAATGGAACCAACCCCAGTTGTGTTGTATGTGGTCTATACATAAAAAAAACAACATAATTCAAGCAATGTAGCAAAACAATTCACAAACCCTAAAATAACGTCATAACCGTATACATTATTAAGGAAACTATCAAATAATACTTACTTGGGAGTGGGTGCGCTTTCAACACAGTGAGTCACGTGGATGATTGCATCGTCACATGATTCACCAAAGGTATTACATCAAGAGACATTGTCATGCGTGTTTGTGTAATGTGGCATGTGACTGAAAATCACGTTTCAGTTTCCAATTTCACTAAAAATGTATAATGCATACAACGGAATTGAATTTCTTAATGGATGTTTACCACAGTAACATATATGATATTGTATTGTCGCGCTTCTCTTTCTGATATCAATGATTGCAATGCGCGTGTAGAAGGTCGGTGAAAGCTGATTGGACAAAGCATGTCACTATCCGTCCATTTGTACGCGCGTCAGTCCCTCCGTACTTCCACACTTATCCATTTTTGACAATGCTCCTAAACAAAATACCCATACATGTAACAGCCATCTCCCATACACTCAACCTCCAGACACCATATAGCAAACACAGCTCATCGTCTCCATCAAGAAACCTATACCAATCTAATTCACACTGCCACATTTCAAAATCGTCGTCGGTTGCATACCAAACATTGACGTTAGATCTTTTCAACGGATGCCGTTGAATAGATCTAACGTCAGTGTTCTTTGTATAGATACAACATGGATGTATCTATATTTACACTGTACTTGAATTCATAATGGAAACGCCCATTCAACGTATTGCATTCATATCCCAGTACATCGCATTAGCCCCACGTGACGTCGCGCGACGTTGTTGATTCGTTAAAGTTTGTTTGACGTCATTAGATTACGCGACGTTCATCGTCGTTGTCAATAACGTCACGCTATTGACCGGCGACGTCGCTGTTCCATGAATTGCGACAAAACGACGTAAACAATAAGATTCCTAACTTTTACGCCGTATATGGTTATTTACATCTTTGAAACTATCCGAAAATGCAGTGTAAATATAAGTAATAAAACATGGACAGTTGGTCTGTTTAAAGTTTGCGAGAGTCCTTCGGACTCCACGCACTTTAAACATACTAACTGCTGTTCATTATACAGTAAACGCAACAGCCCACGCTTTTATTCCTTAATTAAACACGCTGAAAGAGTTTACACACATAGTGGCCGAATACCTTAGCCAGAGATCCGCTTTTGTAAATGTACTGGGCAAAATGGGTCAATTAGTATCTGTATTTTGCACACTCAGATACTATGCATGAATTACACAATATCATGTACATGTACCTACATGTATATATAGGATATCATATATTATGTCGTATTGGTTAGGTGTATGTCTGACTCAGATCACGGGTATCTTTTTTCGAGCCTATAAGTTATACCAAGGGCATTGAAAGTGACACGCTTTCGTCAAAGTAACATACCAGTTGTGTATGATTAGGCTAGCTGACATGAATGCACATTTATTTTTATTTTTTTTTTAGCTTATATTTCTTGTGGGAATTGGCTCGTAGACCTTCCATACCCGGAATGCACATCGATGATGCTCATTTATATACGCCCGTTTGAAATATGGGGCGTATTACGGTATACCGATGTCCGTCTGTCTTGGAAAAGTTGGGGTTCATGGGATTTGAAGCGTGGCCTAACACAAACTATTCATTCGAGACTTATTCTATTTGCCCATAAACTCTATTGTTGTGCAGTGATCGTTTCTTTGATCATCGCACAATGAAAATACCAATAAGCCCTAACCGTTCGAACGTCCCTCCGTCCGTCCGTCCGTCAGAATTACGTTAAAGCGTTCGGGTACCTTTTATCTCTGCAATCCATAAGTCCGACTGACTTGAAACGTCATATACGTATTTGTTTTTCACCATTCATATTTCCATTCTATCGCCCACCCATGCGGCCCGCATGCACAAGGTCAAAGGCAAAATACTCTGCAACCCTAAATATGATTGCCGTGAAATTTCTTATACTTACTTGCCATCATCCATATGATCATCATACAGCCCATCAATGTGGCTCCTGTGATAAAGTTCAAGGTCAAATGATTTAGCAAAACAAGACATTAACGCAAACATCTATCTGCTATATCTCTGTAACACTAAGCCAGATTGGCTTGATATAATTCATATACCTATTTGGCATCATCCATATTTACATTATATAGCTCATGCGACCCTTGTGTACAAGGTAAATGTCAAATGGCTTAACCTAACATTTAACTCAATTTTCTATCTGTTATGTAATTATTTGCAACCCTAATCCAGATTGACTTGAATTTTCATATACTTATTTGTCATCATCCATATTCTATAGCCCACCCATGTGGTTCCTGTGTTCACAGTCAATGTTAAATGACTTCGACATTTGCGCTAAATTTCTTTTAGCTACATGGTATATCACTGCAACCCTAAATCAGATTGGTTTGAAATTGCATATACCTATTTGTCATCATCCATATTTACATTCAATAGCACAAGCGATCCTTGTGAACAAGGTCAATGTCAAATGACTTATACATTTGTGTCAAAGTTTTTAGCAACCTGTTATATCTGCAACTCTAAGTCAGATTGGCTTAAACCGTCATATATCCATTATCATCATCCATATTTACACGATACAGCCCACCCATGTGACCTCTGTGTTCAATGTCAAGGTAAACTGACCTATACATTGTGTTATTGTTCTTAATTTGCGTTAAAGTTGTTGAGGGGCATATCCATCAGTGTTACTGATTTATTTTTCCATGGAGTTATCCCCCCTTGATTACTGGCTATACCTCGACTGGCGCATATTGTGACTTTCGTCACTCTTGCTTAAAGGTTCCTACTGATCACAAGGACAAGAGAAGACCGTATGTATAGTCGTCGGTTTCATAATGTAACTAAAACAGGGGGCCGTTTCACTAATCTTTGACGACTAAAATGTTCGTAAGTGCAAAATTATAATAGTTTGTAAATTTCACATTAACAATGTTTTCTTGTATAATATGCAGCCTATGCTCAATACATTTAAATCCATCAATTGAAATTTCCAGACGATCCTCAATTTACACTTACATTTTAGTCGTACGAAGTTTAGCGAAACTTCCCCCTGATCTAGAGTTATATGTTTTTTCTTGGTTACTTATTTTTTAATACCCATCATGCATGTTCCCCATTTCTAGTGTATTCATCATATTTTTATATTTGTTTTACCCTAATCATTTGATTGCCTACATACTCGAACCCAGCCTAACAGAGCAGAACTTTATTTTCCTATCTCAGACCGCATCATGCGGTATATGAGTATGGAGGTACATGGTAAAAGTATGGCGACATGATGTCTGCTACGATACTACTGTCTATTTCACGAAAACTGCCCAAATTCTACTTCTATTTTGGTAGAAAGTGAACATGTTCATTTGAGAATTATTGTTATCTTGCAGAAATACATAGAATGCATAGAAAATTACAATTTTAAACATATTATTTTGTTATGATAAGAGGTCGTGTCAGATCAAAGTTAGAAGCCTTGTACGTATATATAAAGTTGTACCGATGCAAGCAGAAACACGCCACATGATCAGTACAATGTCACTTTGAAATACAAAGTGCAGGTAACACTTTGAACAATGAGGTTCAACTTATATGTGGCTGTAACTGAGGAAACGGGGCTTGTGGGTTTGGCGAAATCAGAAAAAGATACACGTATAAAGCAAGGGAGACGCTATGTATTTGTTTGTTTGTTTATTAGTGTTTAACGGCCTACCAACAGCTAAGGTCATGTAAGGCCGGGCAAACGGGTTCGATCCCATTTTAACCTGCTGCATTGGGGGGGGTCCCAAAATCAGAATGGAATATTTACATCAAGAACAAATATATTCAGCCTTGAAATTAGAATAACCTGACCTGGTGCCAGGTCCATGCCAAGTCACTTGGCCCCTTCCCCTAAAATAGGATTACGAATATCGTAATACTCACATAAGGGGTATAACCAGATTCAACTGTCACATACAAAATGCGAAAGACATATGGGAGGGCCAAACCAGGTCTCCAGTCGGGATTCCGGCAAGGATGAACCCCGATCGTTAAATTACCCATCGCGTGCTCCCACCTCGAGAACGTACATCTATATTTTGGCATAAAATGGTAATTAAAATAGTCAATGGTCTACATGTACATACAATTGGTTTGTTTCGCTAATGGTACACCGACTAGCACACGATAATACACTTATGTGGCTGTAACTGGGGAAATGGGGCTTGTGGGTTTTTCGACCATTGTACACTCGTACTTATTTAAAACTTAAATAAGTACTCCACCAACTTTCAAATTACCGTATGTGTGGCTATGACTGGAGAAATGGGGCTTATGGTGTTTGCCACCAGTGTAGATCCAGATCAGCCTGTGCATCCGCACAGTTTGATCAGGATCTGCACTGTTCGCCATGCCATCAATGAAACACCCGCAGATGCTTCTAATAAGCACTATCGTTATCCGGCTACAAGAAAGTGTTATTTGGTCAGGAGCTACACTGCCTACAAATTCCAACTGTCCCATTTCTCCAGTCACAGCCACATAGCTGAATAAGTACCTCTTGTGCACACGAATTAATCTACAAGTATACCTGGTGGAAGATTGACAGACAGACGGACGAACAGCTTTTGCATCTCATTTTCGCTATGCGATAGGATAAGAACTGGTCAGATGCATACCACAACATGCCACTGATAATGTCATATCAATAATTACATGCAGTGGGCACAGGGGAGTCGGGCGCTATTGTGATGTGTAACCTGGCTACAAGTGCCATGATACTGTTGTTATCTCTGGTGTGTGGAAGGACTGCCAGCGACCTGGATAATTACCCAATGTTGTGTCCTAATGTTGTCTGGGGAGCATGGATGTTTGTATAACTGACGTGAGCTGATTTTAATGAGATTATTGAATGTTATTTACGTCTTCCAATCGTGAACGACCACAGCCTTTAAGTATCAGTATCAGTGTCTCAAATGTCTCAGTTGTACACACGGCAGGCCTTTCCCCAGCCCATTATAGCGCTTGGGTGCCCCAGCGCCTTAATTTAAAAAACAAGGTACCCCAGCGCTATGCATTTCAGATAGAGTATAAACAGATTTATTTTTGATAGATTTTTCATTAGTTTCAGTTCCATTTCATCCTTGAAAGCACTATAAGAGTGTATTATAAGGTTTAAACATGTATTAAATAAGATATATGGGTATATGCCCAATTTAATAATTATGACTACTGAACATATGGCGTTCACGATGAAATACCCCAGTGCTTTAAATTATTTCTGGGGAAAGGCCTGCGTGACGGTGGGTATAGTATTTGACGGGCACCTGATGTTTAGTTGGAATACACAGAATCAGGTAAGACAAATTCTCCATTTCAGACAATACTTTATTTAATATCTCTGCAACTATTGAAACGATTAAGGACAGATACCCCGGACAATTGAATAGCACTGGTTGGCGATTTAGCCGTTTATGAGTTATTTCGAGAAAACCTATATGTTTATGGAAATATGGAAATATGAGGTGCACTCGGATTGTTATATTTCCTAACGGATTGGCGTATGTGCAGCATTAGTGCATGTCAATACTACTCTAGCGGGGCTTTGAATGTGCGTGTGTCTCTTTTGGTGGCTATAAACTGCATTTTCTCCCGAGTTCGGTGTAATATTTTGGAGGAACAGTGAGTGAGTGAGTGAATAGGGTTTAACGTCCGCTTTTCTGACATAGAGGTACAAGCCTCAGGGAGTCTACACGCAGACGGGTCAACGGGGTCGTGTCCAGTATCCACCTGTACGAGGGGGGTAAATCCCAACTTCAGAACTCAATATTTACAATCAAAATATATATTCAGTCCTGGAATTAGAACAACCTGATCTGGTGCCAGGCCCTCGCCACACCAGCATCATTTATCCCATCCCTAAAAGTAATAGGATTAGCGCTAATCTTACTTTTATATATGGGGCATAGCCTGACTCAACTCTCACACACAAGAAAGCCAAAAATGTACATGAGGGCCAAATCCGGTATAGTGGGTTCCGGAAAGTATGAGCCCAATCGTTAAGTCAGTTTAGTCGCCTTTTACGACAAGCAATGGCTACTGCAGCACTATTCTCAGGATCAGTTGATCCCGCCCCGGTGCCTGCACGGGGCATCTTGGAGGAACAGGGTGCACCCCACCGGTTTACTCTTGTTTCACCTGATTCAGTGCACCCCATCCGAATAGCAGGTACCCATGACGTACTATAACCACCGTGATACATGCAGTTCAAAATAATTCACTCAATTAAATAATTAAATGTACTTTATTTCACCAAAATTGCAAATTATACTTTTCTTGCTAAGTACACTTTGAGGGAGAAATTTTCAATTTAAGGAAAGATTTATTAATTTTTATTATACTACATTTATTACATTATCACAGCCATTTTGGCTGTGATAATGTAATAAATTCAGTATAATAATTCTGCATACTTTTAATCATGAAATATACGCAGACGTTAGTTCTATATGAAATAATGCATTTCGGGAAACATAAATGATTATTCCGTCAAAGTCACACTGCTCCAGATCACCCAGCTGTAAATGGGTACCGACAATTCGTAGTTGCTCTGTAAGTACGAATTACCGGCTTCTCTCAAAAATCTCTACCTCCGTTGTTTCTCCCATTCTTGGGAGACGGCATGCAATGTCCTAGAGCCAGTGCCGCCGTTAAATATAAGCTAAACAAATACTAAGTTACTTCAGATATAAACAACATTTATTCAACCCTCGTTAGTATCATACATGGAGCAATGGTTGCGGTATAAATCAGTATCATGCTACAGAAGTGTGCTATTTTATCAGGATCTACATTTTTCGCCGTTTCATCAATGAAACACTCATCCTACTTCTAACACGCAATATGGATCATGAATATGTACATACCAACCAATATCGTATAGATATATCATTCAAATCGTACGTTTATACGATTTTTATACATGTGTATAATTCTGGTACGTTTGTATCGTACAAACATACCAGATTTTTGTACGGTATAAATGTACCAGAATACCGTAAATGTATACGATATATTAACGGTGTTGCCGTGTACTATTTGCCCTAATATTTGGTCCGGCCCTAATATTTGGTCCTCTTTGGAGTCGAGAATTTCTTTAAAATGAGAGGTGTTTTCAGTAGAATGAAAAGCCACACTTCGGGTATGGTATATTCATACCATATCCGGACGGATATATCGTATATACGAACGGATATACATGTAGTATGTTTGTATAATATTCGTATATTACGTTTGTACTATACGATGATACGGTACAAACATACCAATATTATATGATCATACGATATGCTCATTCAATATACCAATACTTTACGATTACGATATGTATACGATATTAGTATATAGAAATAGGTAAGGAGCAGACAAGCGCTACTGTATGCTGTTACCTCCGATTAGACGTGTGCTAAGGGAAATACATTGATGTACGATTACATACTATATTTCAGCAAACATATTGTTATGAATTGTGACAGACAGAATGAGAGATTGCAAGTCAACAAATGTTGGATTTTAGATGTAAAGCAGCAAACATACATTTCTAAAGATCACAGTAAAATGGAAACTAAAAAACAGTTTGCTGTACACATTATTTCAACTGCAATATGAGAAGCCTATGTTTGAATGAATAGTCGTTAAGTGTATTCCGCAAACCATACAGTGAAATTCAATAGTTGACTATAAAGCACACATTAAATTTCCAACCGGTATATTACTATGAAAACCGCTTTGTGAATTATATGTGTGGTATTGGCGGCCATTCTGAACGTCACGTTGGATTATGAGACCTTCCATATCGGGTGCTTCATAAAAAACGTTCCCAGATTTAAGTTTCTGTAACTCAGACAGCTTTGAATGAAGACATTTGCAATTTCACATATTGATAGTTCAGGATGTTGTCACAAATTCCTAGCAATTCGATCATGATAGACCGAATACTATACAAATGACTAATCTCGAACAATTTCAGGTTTGAACTGACAATATCATTGATGCAAGACTCTAGTAGATGTTCTCTGCCGGCTAACCTGTGGTCCCGGCATAATATCTGTCAGTGTCAGTCAGCCGAAATGAAACATTTCTCAAATTAGGCCTGTATCACGACACATGTAGGTTCTCCAAGAAGTTGGTGGTTTTGGCGGGTGTTTCCTGGCATGGAAAGACAAATATTTAGTTTTTCAACACGGAGAGAAGGTGAACGTGAACAGTGATAGCTACATGTGGTTATAAGGGAGCGGTTTGTTACGTGACTGTCGGCGTCTGTACCCAAATGATGAGTATGTGTTGTAGCCGGATGGTGCACCATCACATACCAGCAGGGCAATACAATCTTATTTGTAGGATGCTGCCATGAGTTCATCAAACAAGATGACTGTAATCCAATGGACTATTTATACAAGTTCTCTACAACATCCTGATGAACCATGATGCAACGTTTCAATTATTTATGTTGAGTAGTGTAGGAGTTATAGGAAATTAAATTTCGGAACGTTTTATTCGACTCACCCGATATATAACGTATACTGTACGATATTCAAAGAAATACATAATATAGCATAGAACTATGTATTCATAAAATAAATACTGCTAATAGTCAAGTATGTGTTTTGGTGTAGTTTTTGGCAGCCATCTTGTACGCCATCTTGGATTGCAGAAAATGTCAACCGCCGGATTCTAATAATGCATTCTTACATTATTGGAAATGTTGGATGACACTGTGAACATACATAAACACCAAAAACATTTTCTGATATTTAAAGTCTGTATTCGGTGGTAGTTCGAGCCGACTATATTAAGTAGCATCACATGGTATATCAATGCTGTGCAGACGTCACCCGGATCCGTTTGGTCATAGAGCTGGCGTTGTGTTTATCTGGAATAAATTGAGAATAGTAGGTTAGTGCCGTGAATGGGAAAACATATCTGGCAAGGCTCAGGAAACGGGATGGGCGAGGCTCTGCCGAGCACATCCCGCTTCTGTGCCGCGCCAGATATTTTTTCCCATTCACGGCACTAACCTACTATTCTATTTATCCCGTCAACACCAACAAATTGCTGTAAAATGCAAAAATAGTATTGACTGGATATCAAAAATGTTTCACGGCACCGTGTTTCACACGTTTTATCCCGTCAATCCCATGTTTTATCCCGTCAATACAGTGCGTATGTGCCGTGAAACACGGTGTCGTGAAACATTTTTGATATCCTGCCAATACGACCTAATCACTGCGTATGCATATGTGCGTTGGCTGGGGTTATATTTGTGCATTTTACAGTCATTTGTAGGTGTTGACGGGATAAATTGAATAGTAGGTTAGTACCGTGAATGGGAAACAATTCTGGCGCGGCACGGAAACGGGATGTGCTCGGCAGAGCATCACCCATCCTATTTCCTGAGCCTTCTCAGATATGTTTACCCATTCACGACACTGACCTACTAATCTCTATTTATTTGTCAAAATGTCGAAAGTACACAATTATTCCGCATAATTCAAAAGTTATACAGGTATAAATAATTATACAAAAATGAATTATGCAAATTGTGTTCCTAACGAAAGTTAAAGTTATTTCGAAATGAAAGTTTGTGCTGGCTAATTGTAATATTGTATATCACCTATAACCTTATATTAATACAAAAATGTATGAATTATTTTGAAATTTAATTTAATTCAATTTAAAATAAATAAAATAATGGAACATGTATTATTCTATTACCTCTATGACGTCTTAGAAGCCTTTTACATAATTACCAATATAAGTATTCCTAATTCTTGAATAAGATAACTGGCATTGCAGAAAGAAAATGTTCTTATTTTTCACTTCAACATTTTATTTAAACTGTGCAACAATTTTAATGAAAACAAATTATACTCAAAATGATATTCCATTTAAAATAAATAAATTTACAATATTCAATTACCTCTTGGACGTCATAGCAGTCTCGTCTTTTTGTTCATGCATACGTTTTGATGATTAACTATTTAAACATTTGTAACTTTTTGTCTTTTAGTTATTGGACTTTTTATATGTGGTTTTCAACATTTTGTTCAGTTTACAATTGGCCTCACAAAATAAAAATGATATTTCATTTCTTCTTTAAAGGCACAATGTCTAAGATATTCAATATGGGATTTGTGTGGGAGTAGATCGCAAGAGCTACTGTTCGCGACTAAGAAGCCCCATGCCTGCCTTCACAGACGGACACTGTTTGCTTGTGGGTAGGTGTACATGTAACCCGCCGAATTTTATGTCTGTAGCGCAGAGCGACTGCATCACAGGCAGACAATTCGGGTTAGTGAACATATAGAGAATAGTAGGTTAGTGCCGTGAATGGGAAAACATATCTGGCAAGGCTTAGAAACGGGATGGGCGAGGCTCTGCCGAGCACATCCCCTTTCCGTGCCTCGCAAGATATTTTTCCCATTCACGGCACTAACCTACTATTCTATTTATCCCGTCAACATTACAAATGGCTTTAAAATGCAACAATATTAACCCCAGTCACCTTACATAGTCAAACGCAGTGATTAGGTCGTATTGATATAAAAAAATGTTTCACGGCACCGTGTTTCACGGCACATACGCACTGTGTTGACGGGATAAATTGTCTGCCTGTAACCGAACCTTTTCCACTTATCATAACAAATATGCAAGAGCGTGCTGATTTAGGAGCAACACTATTAACCCTTACTATGCTATATTAAATTCTGTCGTCTGTTGGAAATGTTTTATTTTCAATATTTCTCGACAAAAACCTGGTTTTGACAGCACATGAAAATCGTCTCCAGTGGAGACGATTCTCATGTGCTGTCAAAACCAGTTTTTTGTTAAGAATTAAAGCAAAAATGAAAAACAGCAGACGGAAATTTCCGTCAACAGCGTAGGAAGGGTTGAACAAAGCTATACGTATTAATATTAATTTCTCAGACTGGTGGTTTGTTAAATGGACTTACTTTCTTTCCGTACTTCCATAACGACATAGATCACAAATCCCAGTAAACCCAAGGACAATGCCAATGAGATGGGCCCCATTATCACCAGGGCTAGTTGCACTGGCGACGCCGCGATGCTGAAACGATACAACGAGTATTGTTATACAATGTCAATGATATGGGCCCCCTTATCACTAGGGCTAACTGTACGGGCGATGCAGCCGCGACGCTGAAACGACACAACCAGTATTGCAATACAAGGTCATTCAGATTGGTCCCATTATCACCAGGGCTAGTTGTACGGGCGACGCCGTGACACTGAAACGACACAACCAGTATTGTAATACAAGGTCATTGAGATAGGCCCCATTATCACCTACATGTCGATGTACGGGCGACGCCGCGACGCTGAATCGAAACAACGAGTATTGTAATACAAGGTCATTGTATAGGCACCATTATCACCAGGACTAGTTGTACGGGTGACGCCGCGACGCTGAAACGAAACAAAGTGACAGCGCAACTGGTAAAATCCAGTTTGTACTGGTGAGATACAATGGTTTTGATATACATCCGCCTATTTGTTATGGCTGGCAGGGTACCAAGTGCATGCTAAAGGCTATGCGCCCGATATGGCCGATTAAAGAGTTTCGCCCACTCTGAGTCGCCTTGTGGTCGGGTAGTCCGGGCACGGATGCCGACCTGGGGCCAGGTTTTAGGCTACATGTACATGTAGTTTCGAACAAATCCACTATAAGGTTCGACCATGTACAGCCGTGGGTAAACGTTTGCCGTGGCACGAGGGAAATGTTTGAACCCTAAGGCCGTAGGCGCGTAATAGCGCGTTCTAGTAACGTCACGAGTGACACGCATTACGTAGGTGTTGGCTTTGCCCCGGAATAAGCATTGTCTACAGCCATGGTCAAACAGCACGCGCTGTATATTTGAACACGGCTGTGAGCGGTGTCGAACAACGAGTCATGTAACAATATACGATCGATTGGATGCTAATAAAGTATGTTTGTAGAACCACGTTGTACTTCTTGGAGAGGTTACAGGGACCATGAGGGACTCCACCCCGGTGATCACAAGGACGTCACTAACAACAGCTGAGCTGGGGAAACCGGACAGGCACATGTCAATGACCCGTAGTAGAATGGTGAAATATGTCAATTCACATAGCTATGTTTAAAAACATACACATAGCTCTGAAAACCAAAAGGAACGTCATGAAAGGCCATTTCTAAAACCAAATAACGTCACTAAATGCAATTTCTATAAATGGCCTGTGGTGACGGTGTTTTTTTGATTTTCAGAGCTGACTGTATTTTCCTGCAGGTATTTACGGAGTATCGCATTTGCTATGAAAATGTTGTCAACATTCCACGTCATTTACAAAAATATCACCGTTTCTGTAAATATGTTATACACATCTTCTTAGGCAGAACATCACATGGCTTGTCTCATATGACAACGACATATATACGTTAAATGTTGTTGTGACGCTAAACCCTTTCAATTCTTTCTGTATCCCTAACATCCGACTGTGTCCATATACGGACGAACGGACGTTCTCACGAATGGATGATAAGTGACTATTATTTTGTTTAAAATAGCCACATAAACGGAGAATATAGCTACACAACAGGGGGCCGTTTAACTAAACTTCGTACGACTAAAATTTTCGTAAGTACAAAATTATAATAGTCTGTAAATTTCACATTAACAATGTTTTCTTGTAAAAAATTATTGGATTTACATTTATTGAGCATATGCTGCATATGCAGCCTGTGCTCAATAAATGTAAATATATCAATTGAAATTTCCAGACGATCCTAAATTTGCACTTATGAACATTTTTGTCGTACGAAGTTTAGTGAAATGGCAGCCAGAACGGAACTATATAATTTGCAGGTACCACTGTTAGCCCCTTAGCCACATAACTACCCATTCGTCAGCCCAGAAGAACGAACGGACGGACGGATGGATATCTACTTACTCTGGACAGCAAGCCCGCGGATTATGGTCACATTCATGATAGGCGGGTGAACAATGCACATATCCGGAATCTGTGTCAGAATCAGAAAAATACTCAGTAGAACAGTCCATCCGACTACTAGCACGTCCGAACATAGAACACAGAAATAATAGGCACAACTGTAGTAAGGGGGCAGTGACCAGTTAATTTAAAATTATCAATTTCACGCCCTCGGACAGTATGCATTTAATTCAATATTCCAAATAAGTGGGCAGACAGCAATATGAGTTCGACATTTGTGACCTAGACACACTGGAAGCTTTTACATAAACACAAATATGCTGCTGTATTAGTGCTCCTTACCTATGCAGGAATGTGAAATATCTTGGTGCAGCCTCTTTAAAATTGTCCAATTCTGAGGTAAAATATTCACTTTAAAACCATGCCGTGCCACGCTACTTGCGGAACTACAGATTGAATGTTGTATGTGTTCTCAATCATCATCCAGAGGCAAATGCACTATCATGGTGCAAACCAGTTCCCATCCATGAGTTTTCTCTCAAATAAATTCTTGTTTGAAACTCCCAGAAAAATATGTTGTTTTCATTAGTTTTTGTCACAACATACCCTCAATTCGTATTTGGCCATTTCTGATCAATGGGAACAGGTCAGATGGCCCTGGAATGGGCATTCATCAATTAATACGATGTAAAATCTGAATAAAATACAAAATCAACTACAAAAAATTCATAAACAATTAAAATGAATTTTAATCAGCAGAAAGTGTAATATTTATAAATTTCACCGGTGCCATTATACGAAACTAGCGGCTAACTGGTCACTGCTACCTAAGTTTTGCATGGTTAAGAGAATGCTCGTTCAGTTTATATCCAATTAGACTCGATACATGTTTGGTAAATATATCAAAACAGTTTATAGAATTTAAACACGCGTTAACTGTATATGCGTGTATACATATACAACGTTGTTATTTGTCTATTTTAAGCTCTATTCATATATTGTATTGAATATATTGGGTAATTATGTGTAATACGCTTAAATATTACACAGTGCCTACATATTAAAGGTGCATAACCACTTAGTAGACACACAATGTTCTTTATAGGAATTAAATCAGTGTATAATTGTGTCACTATTCCACCAGTTCTGAAAATTACAAGTGCCCGCTATACAGATATAATCATTTAGTAATATTTATTTTACTGATCGTGACTCGCGGTTGCATCAGGCTATTTTCATATGCAAATGGGGATTCCTATTTTTTACTTATGTATACTATTTAAATGCGTCACCTGACACTACAGATACAGATGAGACGAGCCGTCTCATCAGGATATTTTACAAACACTACAGTGCAGTGTTTGGTAGTATTTCAAGAGTGTTTGATCCACACCTCGTTTCCGATAAATGGAAAAGTCTAAAACTTCAAATAGAACCACCAATTTCGGATATTTGGCGGTGAAAGGGTTAAGTGTAGTAACTCGTGATTTTCCAAGTTATGTAACCAACTTACACAGCCGCCTGGGTTAATCTTGCCCATATTATAAACGATTCTGAACATACGACAAATGGCAATCAAACAATGTGAATGGCGGAGCTTGATCTGTAGCACAGCTCAGACTCGGCCAGTCAAGATGATTAATTTTAAGCGAAATTTTGAAATAATTTTGTTTACAAATATAGGAAAGATTAGCGCAAGCTGTAGTAGTGTATATACGGTATCGTATTGATTTTAAGCGATAAAGAAACGTTCAGGTCGGTACGTGTTAATACAGACTGAGGTGAGACCTCCGGTGTTCAGTTAAGGTCATATAGAGAATACCAGACGAGTGTCTCTCGATATCAAGTTTATCAGGCAATGCTAGGAAATATCGAGGCTCGTTACCGAGCCGAGCAGGATAAACTCTATATCAATAGACACTACTGTCTGTTTCACAAAACCTGGGAATATAAACAACGCAAAACAATATTCTTTTCGATAATACATGTATTAAATTTTGATGAACATTCTTTTTATTTCGTTAAATTTCACCAAATATTAATTTTATTACGAAAAATCGATTTGTATATGGGAAATTAACATGGGGGAAAGGAGGTGGAGAAGCTGGAGGAGTCAAACAACGAAATATTTCGGAAATTGGCTCCGAAACCTGGCTAGATAGCTTGGAAATGATCTAACTCAATTTTGAAAATCGGTCAACTATTTCTGAAATTAGAAAAATGTCCCCATGTTAACATCTTCACTCTGAACACTCACTCATTATCACCTGGGATAAATGACCAAGGAACTCATGACAATAAGATAACACGTGTTTCTAGATGTCCGGTTTAGAGATGTTTCACTGTATTATATTTACCAGGAATAGTAACCGATGCTTATATATAGATATATATATCGTCGAAAAGAACAGGGATTTGTTCACATTATATTAAAGCGACGTCATTCGGTAACGCCACGTAACGTCGTTCGACCAACGAAA
>CM055278.1:54843257-55270068 GCA_029237695.1 Conchocele bisecta
TACCAGTACAGACTATGATCAGTGTGGGCAGGTATACATGTAGACTTGATTCACACATTATTTGTTGGTGCAAAACTCCGCACGTCACATAGCTTTCTGGCGCCTTTAGTCCAGCGGCCATGACGGAATAAGTGCAGAAATTGACCACCACATGCTAACTTTCACACATTATAAATGCTCTTAGCTGTATGCCAATTTGATTTGTGTAGCTACTAAAGTTTCTTGACATATAATGTAACAGGTGTATACAGCAAACAGCCTCTGTGAATATATGAAGAGGATATCTGAGAAAAAAACTTGCGGAAGTGCTCACTCGGCCAAGAATTGCTAAAAAATTCTAAAATCTTGGTGGACTGGTACCTTAAGCAGAAAACAGGTTTATTATTACTATCTAAAGGAGTGTTTATTGTTCTTGGAAAGTGTTTGATGACCCTGTGGCGCTTCAAATGTTGTCCCATTCATCAGAAAGTCTTGCCGCCTCTCCGTAAGCGATCGTTTTATCGGGATATAGTCGTCAGTTGGCGAAATCGACGTATGATTTTTGCGCGCTGTAATGTCGAATTTCACTTTATTGTGTGCGTTGGTACATTTTGTTTGCGCGAGTCAATGCAGTGTTCCAAATGACACTTCTTTCTCTCTACACCGCTGCCGTGTGAATGTGCTAGGCTGGGTATTCTAAAATATACGGTCACCCGCAGGGGTCAGACAGGGAGCTGTAGCTTTCGGCATAGCGTATGTCGTCCACATCTGCACTTGTTCGTCGGATACCTAACATACATCATCTTGGAGCAGCCACACGTCACTGATGTTTAAGTAAACTGTGTTATTGCAATAAATATGGCCTACTTTTATTTAAATATAGGCCATTTCCCATAAATTGTTGACATATTTTCAAGTTTCCTGGATTGTGCATAAAGCCGATTTCGAGCGCTATGCTTTCGGCCCACATGTTGATCGTGTAAACTGTCGATGTTGCTTATAATGACCGCTAACCAATCTTTTCTTGCTAAATACCAACACGCGTATCTATTTTGTTCATTGCAGTTAACCGACAAGCGGAACCCGTGTGAAGTTGGAGCCTAGAATTGTGCGTTTCGACCCGCGGGAAATCTTGTTGTCCGAGTCGAGCGAGTGCTGTACAGAGTAAATCACCACTCACTGTCCAGTAGAATTGCTGCTATTGGGTTGGACTGCTGCACCAGTTATAGTGTATTAGGTAGGCACAAACTAAAGTGACTCTGTACTTCACACATGTGCTGTGTGATTGATCCCTGTTTACAAGGAGTCGCAGAACGGAGAAAATGCAGTAAGGAGTCATTTCGGCCGCACAAGTGTCTCGAATGAAAATGACCGCTGTGTGTCTGATATTTCTCCAGACGGTATAGTTTTTGCATAGTTTTGCTTCAAACTGAATACACTCTCTGTGAAAAGCAGATTAGTGTATACAATTTTATGGAAAAAAAATCTTAAGGTACCAGTCCACCTGAAAAAGGCTTAGTTTCGTAGTTTGCCTATGGGCTTTTTACTGAATATTCCAAAACTGCCTGTCTGTGGCGATTGAATGTTACTTACAATTAAATACTCCCCATCCTATGCTATTTTCAGCTGACAAAAGCAAGTATTTGTAAAATTATGTGCCAAACTGTGATTTGGGCCATTTAGTGAGCATATTCAAATTAAAATTGTACGCATCTTCCGCTCGAAATGTGTTTGTTTGTTGTTTGCCGCCATTTTAACAGTCTGAAACAGAGGTTTGTGGCTCGAAAACAAAACACTCAGTACCAGTACAGACTATGATCAGTGTGGGCAGGTATACATGTAGACTTGATTCACACATTATTTGTTGGTGCAAACTCCGCACGTCACATAGCTTTCTGGCGCCTTTAGTCCAGCGGCCATGACGGAATAAGTGCAGAAATTGACCACCACATGCTAACTTTCACACATTATAAATGCTCTTAGCTGTATGCCAATTTGATTTGTGTAGCTACTAAAGTTTCTTGACATATAATGTAACAGGTGTATACAGCAAACAGCCTCTGTGAATATATGAAGAGGATATCTGAGAAAAAAACTTGCGGAAGTGCTCACTCGGCCAAGAATTGCTAAAAAATTCTAAAATCTTGGTGGACTGGTACCTTAAGCAGAAAACAGGTTTATTATTACTATCTAAAGGAGTGTTTATTGTTCTTGGAAAGTGTTTGATGACCCTGTGGCGCTTCAAATGTTGTCCCATTTCATCAGAAAGTCTTGCCGCCTCTCCGTAAGCGATCGTTTTATCGGGATATAGTCGTCAGTTGGCGAAATCGACGTATTGATTTTTGCGCGCTGTAATGTCGAATTTCACTTTATTGTGTGCGTTGGTACATTTTGTTTGCGCGAGTCAATGCAGTGTTCCAAATGACCTTCTTTCTCTCTACACCGCTGCCGTGTGAATGTGCTAGGCTGGGTATTCTAAAATATACGGTCACCCGCAGGGGTCAGACAGGGAGCTGTAGCTTTCGGCATAGCGTATGTCGTCCACATCTGCACTTGTTCGTCGGATACCTAACATACATCATCTTGGAGCAGCCACACGTCACTGATGTTTAAGTAAACTGTGTTATTGCAATAAATATGGCCTACTTTTATTTAAATATAGGCCATTTCCCATAAATTGTTGACATATTTTCAAGTTTCCTGGATTGTGCATAAAGCCGATTTCGAGCGCTATGCTTTCGGCCCACATGTTGATCGTGTAAACTGTCGATGTTGCTTATAATGACCGCTAACCAATCTTTTCTTGCTAAATACCAACACGACGTATCTATTTTGTTCATTGCAGTTAACCGACAAGCGGAACCCGGTGTGAAGTTGGAGCCTAGAATTGTGCGTTTCGACCCGCGGGAAATCTTGTCGTCCGAGTCGAGCGAGTGCTGTACAGAGTAAATCACCACTCACTGTCCAGTAGAATTGCTGCTATTGGGTTGGACTGCTGCACCAGTTATAGTGTATTAGGTAGGCACAAACTAAAGTGACTCTGTACTTCACACATGTGCTGTGTGATTGATCCCTGTTTACAAGGAGTCGCAGAACGGAGAAAATGCAGTAAGGAGTCATTTCGGCCGCACAAGTGTCTCGAATGAAAATGACCGCTGTGTGTCTGATATTTCTCCAGACGGTATAGTTTTTGCATAGTTTTGCTTCAAACTGAATACACTCTCTGTGAAAAGCAGATTAGTGTATACAATTTTATGGAAAAAAAAATAAAAAAAAAAAATCTTAAGGTACCAGTCCACCTGAAAAAGGCTTAGTTTCGTAGTTTGCCTATGGGCTTTTTACTGAATATTCCAAAACTGCCTGTCTGTGGCGATTGAATGTTACTTACAATTAAATACTCCCCATCCTATGCTATTTTCAGCTGACAAAAGCAAGTATTTGTAAAATTATGTGCCAAACTGTGATTTGGGCCATTTAGTGAGCATATTCAAATTAAAATTGTACGCATCTTCCGCTCGAAATGTGTGTTTGTTGTTTGGGGCGCCATTTTAACAGTCTGAAACAGAGGTTTGTGGCTCGAAAACAAAACACTCAGTACCAGTACAGACTATGATCAGTGTGGGCAGGTATACATGTAGACTTGATTCACACATTATTTGTTGGTGCAAACTCCGCACGTCACATAGCTTTCTGGCGCCTTTAGTCCAGCGGCCATGACGGAATAAGTGCAGAAATTGACCACCACATGCTAACTTTCACACATTATAAATGCTCTTAGCTGTATGCCAATTTGATTTGTGTAGCTACTAAAGTTTCTTGACATATAATGTAACAGGTGTATACAGCAAACAGCCTCTGTGAATATTATGAAGAGGATATCTGAGAAAAAAACTTGCGGAAGTGCTCACTCGGCCAAGAATTGCTAAAAAATTCTAAAATCTTGGTGGACTGGTACCTTAAGCAGAAAACAGGTTTATTATTACTATCTAAAGGAGTGTTTATTGTTCTTGGAAAGTGTTTGATGACCCTGTGGCGCTTCAAATGTTGTCCCATTTCATCAGAAAGTCTTGCCGCCTCTCCGTAAGCGATCGTTTTATCGGATATAGTCGTCAGTTGGCGAAATCGACGTATTGATTTTTGCGCGCTGTAATGTCGAATTTCACTTTATTGTGTGCGTTGGTACATTTTGTTTGCGCGAGTCAATGCAGTGTTCCAAATGACACTTCTTTCTCTCTACACCGCGCCGCTGCCGTGTGAATGTGCTAGGCTGGGTATTCTAAAATATACGGTCACCCGCAGGGGTCAGACAGGGAGCTGTAGCTTTCGGCATAGCGTATGTCGTCCACATCTGCACTTGTTCGTCGGATACCTAACATACATCATCTTGGAGCAGCCACACGTCACTGATGTTTAAGTAAACTGTGTTATTGCAATAAATATGGCCTACTTTTATTTAAATATAGGCCATTTCCCATAAATTGTTGACATATTTTCAAGTTTCCTGGATTGTGCATAAAGCCGATTTCGAGCGCTATGCTTTCGGCCCACATGTTGATCGTGTAAACTGTCGATGTTGCTTATAATGACCGCTAACCAATCTTTTCTTGCTAAATACCAACACGCGTATCTATTTTGTTCATTGCAGTTAACCGACAAGCGGAACCCGGTGTGAAGTTGGAGCCTAGAATTGTGCGTTTCGACCCGCGGGAAATCTTGTCGTCCGAGTCGAGCGAGTGCTGTACAGAGTAAATCACCACTCACTGTCCAGTAGAATTGCTGCTATTGGGTTGGACTGCTGCACCAGTTATAGTGTATTAGGTAGGCACAAACTAAAGTGACTCTGTATCTCACACATGTGCTGTGTGATTGATCCCTGTTTACAAGGAGTCGCAGAACGGAGAAAATGCAGTAAGGAGTCATTTCGGCCGCACAAGTGTCTCGAATGAAAATGACCGCTGTGTGTCTGATATTTCTCCAGACGGTATAGTTTTTGCATAGTTTTGCTTCAAACTGAATACACTCTCTGTGAAAGCAGATTAGTGTATACAATTTTATGGAAAAAAAATAAAAAAAAAAATATTAAGGTACCAGTCCACCTGGAAAAAAAAAAAGGCTTAGTTTCGTAGTTTGCCTATGGGCTTTTTACTGAATATTCCAAAACTGCCTGTCTGTGGCGATTGAATGTTACTTACAATTAAATACTCCCCATCCTATGCTATTTTCAGCTGACAAAAGCAAGTATTTGTAAAATATGTGCCAAACTGTGATTTGGGCCATTTAGTGAGCATATTCAAATTAAAATTGTACGCATCTTCCGCTCGAAATGTGTGTTTGTTGTTTGGGGCGCCATTTTAAAAACAGTCTGAAACAGAGGTTTGTGGCTCGAAAACAAAACACTCAGTACCAGTACAGACTATGATCAGTGTGGGCAGGTATACATGTAGACTTGATTCACACATTATTTGTTGGTGCAAACTCCGCACGTCACATAGCTTTCTGGCGCCTTTAGTCCAGCGGCCATGACGGAATAAGTGCAGAAATTGACCACCACATGCTAACTTTCACACATTATAAATGCTCTTAGCTGTATGCCAATTTGATTTGTGTAGCTACTAAAGTTTCTTGACATATAATGTAACAGGTGTATACAGCAAACAGCCTCTGTGAATATATGAAGAGGATATCTGAGAAAAAAACTTGCGGAAGTGCTCACTCGGCCAAGAATTGCTAAAAAATTCTAAAATCTTGGTGGACTGGTACCTTAAGCAGAAAACAGGTTTATTATTACTATCTAAAGGAGTGTTTTTTATTGTTCTTGGAAAGTGTTTGATGACCCTGTGGCGCTTCAAATGTTGTCCCATTTCATCAGAAAGTCTTGCCGCCTCTCCGTAAGCGATCGTTTTATCGGGATATAGTCGTCAGTTGGCGAAATCGACGTATTGATTTTTGCGCGCTGTAATGTCGAATTTCACTTTATTGTGTGCGTTGGTACATTTTGTTTGCGCGAGTCAATGCAGTGTTCCAAATGACACTTCTTTCTCTCTACACCGCTGCCGTGTGAATGTGCTAGGCTGGGTATTCTAAAATATACGGTCACCCGCAGGGGTCAGACAGGGAGCTGTAGCTTTCGGCATAGCGTATGTCGTCCACATCTGCACTTGTTCGTCGGATACCTAACATACATCATCTTGGAGCAGCCACACGTCACTGATGTTTAAGTAAACTGTGTTATTGCAATAAATATGGCCTACTTTTATTTAAATATAGGCCATTTCCCATAAATTGTTGACATATTTTCAAGTTTCCTGGATTGTGCATAAAGCCGATTTCGAGCGCTATGCTTTCGGCCCACATGTTGATCGTGTAAACTGTCGATGTTGCTTATAATGACCGCTAACCAATCTTTTCTTGCTAAATACCAACACGCGTATCTATTTTGTTCATTGCAGTTAACCGACAAGCGGAACCCGTGTGAAGTTGGAGCCTAGAATTGTGCGTTTCGACCCGCGGGAAATCTTGTCGTCCGAGTCGAGCGAGTGCTGTACAGAGTAAATCACCACTCACTGTCCAGTAGAATTGCTGCTATTGGGTTGGACTGCTGCACCAGTTATAGTGTATTAGGTAGGCACAAACTAAAGTGACTCTGTACTTCACACATGTGCTGTGTGATTGATCCCTGTTTACAAGGAGTCGCAGAACGGAGAAAATGCAGTAAGGAGTCATTTCGGCCGCACAAGTGTCTCGAATGAAAATGACCGCTGTGTGTCTGATATTTCTCCAGACGGTATAGTTTTTTGCATAGTTTGCTTCAAACTGAATACACTCTCTGTGAAAAGCAGATTAGTGTATACAATTTTATGGAAAAAAAATCTTAAGGTACCAGTCCACCTGAAAAAGGCTTAGTTTCGTAGTTTGCCTATGGGCTTTTTACTGAATATTCCAAAACTGCCTGTCTGTGGCGATTGAATGTTACTTACAATTAAATACTCCCCCATCCTATGCTATTTTCAGCTGACAAAAGCAAGTATTTGTAAAATTATGTGCCAAACTGTGATTTGGGCCATTAGTGAGCATATTCAAATTAAAATTGTACGCATCTTCCGCTCGAAATGTGTGTTTGTTGTTTGGGGCGCCATTTTAACAGTCTGAAACAGAGGTTTGTGGCTCGAAAACAAAACACTCAGTACCAGTACAGACTATGATCAGTGTGGGCAGGTATACATGTAGACTTGATTCACACATTATTTGTTGGTGCAAACTCCGCACGTCACATAGCTTTCTGGCGCCTTTAGTCCAGCGGCCATGACGGAATAAGTGCAGAAATTGACCACCACATGCTAACTTTCACACATTATAAATGCTCTTAGCTGTATGCCAATTTGATTTGTGTAGCTACTAAAGTTTCTTGACATATAATGTAACAGGTGTATACAGCAAACAGCCTCTGTGAATATATGAAGAGGATATCTGAGAAAAAAACTTGCGGAAGTGCTCACTCGGCCAAGAATTGCTAAAAAATTCTAAAATCTTGGTGGACTGGTACCTTAAGCAGAAAACAGGTTTATTATTACTATCTAAAGGAGTGTTTATTGTTCTTGGAAAGTGTTTGATGACCCTGTGGCGCTTCAAATGTTGTCCCATTTCATCAGAAAGTCTTGCCGCCTCTCCGTAAGCGATCGTTTTATCGGGATATAGTCGTCAGTTGGCGAAATCGACGTATTGATTTTTGCGCGCTGTAATGTCGAATTTCACTTTATTGTGTGCGTTGGTACATTTTGTTTGTTTCGCGAGTCAATGCAGTGTTCCAAATGACACTTCTTTCTCTCTACACCGCTGCCGTGTGAATGTGCTAGGCTGGGTATTCTAAAATATACGGTCACCCGCAGGGGTCAGACAGGGAGCTGTAGCTTTCGGCATAGCGTATGTCGTCCACATCTGCACTTGTTCGTCGGATACCTAACATACATCATCTTGGAGCAGCCACACGTCACTGATGTTTAAGTAAACTGTGTTATTGCAATAAATATGGCCTACTCTTTATTTAAATATAAGGCCATTTCCCATAAATTGTTGACATATTTTCAAGTTTCCTGGATTGTGCATAAAGCCGATTTCGAGCGCTATGCTTTCGGCCCACATGTTGATCGTGTAAACTGTCGATGTTGCTTATAATGACCGCTAACCAATCTTTTCTTGCTAAATAACCAACACGCGTATCTATTTTGTTCATTGCAGTTAACCGACAAGCGGAACCCGGTGTGAAGTTGGAGCCTAGAATTGTGCGTTTCGACCCGCGGGAAATCTTGTCGTCCGAGTCGAGCGAGTGCTGTACAGAGTAAATCACCACTCACTGTCCAGTAGAATTGCTGCTATTGGGTTGGACTGCTGCACCATTATAGTGTATTAGGTAGGCACAAACTAAGTGACTCTGTACTTCACACATGTGCTGTGTGATTGATCCCTGTTTACAAGGAGTCGCAGAACGGAGAAAATGCAGTAAGGAGTCATTTCGGCCGCACAAGTGTCTCGAATGAAAATGACCGCTGTGTGTCTGATATTTCTCCAGACGGTATAGTTTTTGCATAGTTTTGCTTCAAACTGAATACACTCTCTGTGAAAAGCAGATTAGTGTATACAATTTTATGGAAAAAAAATCTTAAGGTACCAGTCCACCTGAAAAAGGCTTAGTTTCGTGAGTTTGCCTATGGGCTTTTTACTGAATATTCCAAAAACTGCCTGTCTGTTGGCCGATTGAATGTTACTTACAATTAAATAACCTCCCCATCCTATGCTATTTTCAGCTGACAAAAGCAAGTATTTGTAAAATTATGTGCCAAACTGTGATTTGGGCCATTTAGTGAGCATATTCAAATTAAAATTGTACGCATCTTCCGCTCGAAATGTGTGTTTGTTGTTTGGGGCGCCATTTTAACAGTCTGAAACAGAGGTTTGTGGCTCGAAAACAAAACACTCAGTACCAGTACAGACTATGATCAGTGTGGGCAGGTATACATGTAGACTTGATTCACACATTATTTGTTGGTGCAAACTCCGCACGTCACATAGCTTTCTGGCGCCTTTAGTCCAGCGGCCATGACGGAATAAGTGCAGAAATTGACCACCACATGCTAACTTTCACACATTATAAATGCTCTTAGCTGTATGCCAATTTGATTTGTGTAGCTACTAAAGTTTCTTGACATATAATGTAACAGGTGTATACAGCAAACAGCCTCTGTGAATATATGAAGAGGATATCTGAGAAAAAAACTTGCGGAAGTGCTCACTCGGCCAAGAATTGCTAAAAAATTCTAAAATCTTGGTGGACTGGTACCTTAAGCAGAAAACAGGTTTATTATTACTATCTAAAGGAGTGTTTATTGTTCTTGGAAAGTGTTTGATGACCCTGTGGCGCTTCAAATGTTGTCCCATTTCATCAGAAAGTCTTGCCGCTCTCCGTAAGCGATCGTTTTATCGGATATAGTCGTCAGTTGGCGAAATCGACGTATTGATTTTTGCGCGCTGTAATGTCGAATTTCACTTTATTGTGTGCGTTGGTACATTTTGTTTGCGCGAGTCAATGCAGTGTTCCAAATGACACTTCTTTCTCTCTACACCGCTGCCGTGTGAATGTGCTAGGCTGGGTATTTCTAAATATACGGTCACCCGCAGGGGGTCAGGACAGGGAGCTGTAGCTTTCGGCATAGCGTATGTCGTCCACATCTGCACTTGTTCGTCGGATACCTAACATACATCATCTTGGAGCAGCCACACGTCACTGATGTTTAAGTAAACTGTGTTATTGCAATAAATATGGCCTACTTTTATTTAAATATAGGCCATTTCCCATAAATTGTTGACATATTTTCAAGTTTCCTGGATTGTGCATAAAGCCGATTTCGAGCGCTATGCTTTCGGCCCACATGTTGATCGTGTAAACTGTCGATGTTGCTTATAATGACCGCTAACCAATCTTTTCTTGCTAAATACCAACACGCGTATCTATTTGTTCATTGCAGTTAACCGACAAGCGGAACCCGGTGTGAAGTTGGAGCCTAGATGTGTGCGTTTCGACCCGCGGGAAATCTTGTCGTCCGAGTCGAGCGAGTGCTGTACAGAGTAAATCACCACTCACTGTCCAGTAGAATTGCTGCTATTGGGTTGGACTGCTGCACCAGTTATAGTGTATTAGGTAGGCACAAACTAAAGTGACTCTGTACTTCACACATGTGCTGTGTGATTGATCCCTGTTTACAAGGAGTCGCAGAACGGAGAAAATGCAGTAAGGAGTCATTTCGGCCGCACAAGTGTCTCGAATGAAAATGACCGCTGTGTGTCTGATATTTCTCCAGACGGTATAGTTTTTGCATAGTTTTGCTTCAAACTGAATACACTCTCTGTGAAAAGCAGATTAGTGTATACAATTTTATGGAAAAAAAATCTTAAGGTACCAGTCCACCTGAAAAAGGCTTAGTTTCGTAGTTTGCCTATGGGCTTTTTACTGAATATTCCAAAACTGCCTGTCTGTGGCGATTGAATGTTACTTACAATTAAATACTCCCCATCCTATGCTATTTTCAGCTGACAAAAGCAAGTATTTGTAAAATTATGTGCCAAACTGTGATTTGGGCCATTTAGTGAGCATATTCAAATTAAAATTGTACGCATCTTCCGCTCGAAATGTGTGTTTGTTGTTTGGGGCGCCATTTTAACAGTCTGAAACAGAGGTTTGTGGCTCGAAAACAAAACACTCAGTACCAGTACAGACTATGATCAGTGTGGGCAGGTATACATGTAGACTTGATTCTTCACATTATTTGTTGGTGCAAACTCCGCACGTCACATAGCTTTCTGGCGCCTTTAGTCCAGCGGCCATGACGGAATAAGTGCAGAAATTGACCACCACATGCTAACTTTCACACATTATAAATGCTCTTAGCTGTATGCCAATTTGATTTGTGTAGCTACTAAAGTTTCTTGACATATAATGTAACAGGTGTATACAGCAAACAGCCTCTGTGAATATATGAAGAGGATATCTGAGAAAAAAACTTGCGGAAGTGCTCACTCGGCCAAGAATTGCTAAAAAATTCTAAAATCTTGGTGGACTGGTACCTTACCTTTGTTTTTGTCTGGGCATAATATAATATGTATACTATTTTCATGACACATGTTTACAGATAAATTCATAGATTAGCTTCTAATGGTTCATTGTTTGCAGAGATTCCGTTGATATATGTTGATATATGTGGCTGTCACTAGCAAAATGGGGCTTATCGGATTTGTGACCAGTGTAACTCCTGATCAAATACGTGTAGGACACTCCCATAGCCTGATAACGATCTATATTGCTTGTCAGAAGATAGTTGCTGACAGTCACGGATGCAAAACTCCCATACCGTTCGTACCATTATATCATAAGCTACGGACGGTACAGGGGCACGTTTCACTAAACTTCGTAAGACTAAAATGTTTGTAAGTGCAAATTTAGGATAGTCTGTAAATTTCGATTGATGAATTTACATTTATTTAGCATAGGCTGCATATGCAGTCTATGGTCAATAAATGTAAATTAAATACTTGTTTACAGAAAACAGTGTTAATGTGCAATTTACAGACTATCATAATTTTGTACTTACGAACATTTTAGTCGTACGAAGTTTAGTAAAACGGCACCCAGGAGTGTTGCTGAGTTACTGTCCGCAACTAGTTAGACGCATGATATGACGGATGTCTCACTGCCGGATGGGCGAGCAGTGCAGATCCTGATAAAACTGCGTGGATGCGCAGGCTGGTCTGGATCTACACTGGTCGCAAATCCCATAAGCCCCATTTCTCCAGCCACACTCACATATTCTGCTAGTGGTGGACCTCTGTGTCCCATAAACATATCTTTAGTTTTAATGGTGTTTTAAAGGTACATGCCCACTCAGTACATGCCCAAGGACACGCCGAATCGTCCATTCGGAGCAGGTCAAGGTGGGAATCGAACTTTTTAAAGGTACATGCCCACTCAGTACATGTAGGCACAAAATGTTATTTATGGGAATTAAATAAGTGTATAATTGTATCACTATTCCACCAGTTCTAAAACTTACGTAAATACAAATGCTTTGGTTTAACGACGGCACTGGCTCGGTGACCTTGCATGTCGGGATCGACATGTCCGATAGGACTAGGCTAGCTAGCACGACGTTGTCTTGCCCAAGGACACGCCGAATCGGCCATTCGGAGCAGGTCGAGGTGGGAATCGAACTTTTTTCTTTCTTTAGCTTATATTTAACGGCGGCACTGGCTCTAGGACCTTGCATGCCTAGAAAGAACGGCGGTAGAGATTTTTGAGAGAAGCCGGTAATTCGTATTTACAGAGCAACTACCAATTATCGTGTACTGTGTCCGCTATACAGATATACTCATTTATTAATATTTATTTTACTGATAGTGACGCGTGGTGGTATCAGGCTATTTTCATATGCAAAGGAAGCATGCTATTTTTTAAATTATTTATACTAATTAAATGTGTCACCTGAAAAATTAATATTTTCGACAGATAAAGTATTATCATTGCACGTCAAAAAATAAATACAGAGAGTAAATAGTAATGTCCGTTAACACTTTGAGGAAAGACTGTTATCGCCCCTGATATCAGTTTGGAAATTTATGTATGATATGAAATGTATAATAATGCCAATCAATACGTGGGATAATGGTGATTGAATTTTTTATGTTGACAGAATGTCTCGGATGGTGTCTGATATAGAGAACAGTTTGTGCCTACTGAGTGGGTATGTACCTTTAATGATATTTCTTGGGATCGCTCTAAATAATAAATCGTCAACTAAACACTTTCATGTTTAGCCATTACTGATACCTGCATTGCGAACATGTATATTAACCAAATTATCTCCCCTGTGTACTGCAATTTCCGATATAGTAGATATGTATTTGAATATCGTACATTAAAGGTGTATGCCCACTCGGTAGTCACATAATGTTGTTCCTATCAGAGACATCATCCGAGACATTTTCTGGCAAACTAAACATTCATTTACCATTACCCCACGTAATGATTGGTATTATTATACATTTTATATCAGACGTAAATTTCCACACTGATATCGGGGCCGATAACTGTGTTTCCTTAACATTTTAACGGAAATTTCTATTTATGCTCTGTATTTATTTTTTGATGTGCAATGATCATACTTTATAATCTGTCGAAAATAGCCTGATATATGTATCACCACCACGCGTCACTATCAGTAAAATAAATATTACTAAATGATTATATATGTTTCGCGGGCACTCGTAATTTTTAGAACTGGTGGAATAGTGACACAATTAGATACATGTACATCTTTAATTCCTATAAAGAACATGGTGTGCCTACCGAGTGGGCATGTACCTTTAAAGCTGGTCTCCCACATCCCAGGATGTAACATGGGGAGACATATTTGTTTCGTCTATTCTTTAGATATGACATTTTTCTGAAAAATAAAATTTACCATTATCGGACGAGCTTATTGGTATGATTATGCTTCTTAAATCAAACGATAGTTGCCCCTGTTGAGATCAGGGGCGATAACACTGTTTTCATAAAAAAGGTTAACGGGAGGAACTATTTATTATCTGTATTTATTTTGTGAATGTGCAATGATCATACTTTATAATATGTCGATAAATATGTTTTCAGCTGACACATTTAACTGATATCAATAATTTAAAAATGTCATGACTTACATGTATTTGCATATCAAAATAGCCTGATACAAGTGAACCGCGCGTCACTATCAGTACATTAACATTACTAAATGATTATATCGGTATAGCGGGAACTCTCAGAGCAAAATTGTAGTCGAGAGGTTGCGACCTCCGACTGTTACTTCGGCGGTCCGTGTTCGATCCTCGATCCCGGCACTGGAGTTTGTGAAATACAATTGTAGTTCCCGCTTTACAAGCTGGTTCTAACCAGGTGTGCCATATAGCGGCTTAGTCCGCGGGTATTCAAAGCCTAAGAGTCAATTAGGACCATTAAATTGAGCAACAAACAAACAAACAAACACTCGTAATGTTTAAAGCTGGTTACACATTTATACACTTATTTAATTCCTCTAATGAACATTGAGTGCTTTATCAATGGGACCCCGACTTTAAATAGTGGGATTGTTTTTCATAGACCATTTGTAGAACATGATGGGAAAAACAAGATATTGAACATCTCGGATATCATCTGAGACACAGTGCCTTTAATTGGTAATTATTAAAAGTATCAATTGCACGAATTTAGCCTAGCCATCATAATATGAGACAAGTATTGTGATTTTGCACCTAAGAAGATGTCCAATTTTTCATGAAAAATATTTACAGAAACTGTGATATTTTCTGTAAATGACATCGAACGTTGACGAATTAAGCAAATGCAGAATACTATTACATGTACGCATTAGCTCTGTACGGAGCCCCGCAGGGTTCATGTTCCCTCGAATTAACAATTCGTTTCCACGAAATGACAATTCGTTCCCTAAATTTAACAATTCGTTCCCTCGAATTAATAATTCGTTCCCACGATGTAACAATTCGTTCCCCAATTCTTTCCCGTGGGAACGAATTGTTATTTCGTGGGAACGAATTGTTAAATTGAGGGCACCAATTGTGAATTCGTGGGAACGAATTGTTAATTGTACGAAAGAAGTGTTAAATTGAGGTAACGAATTGTATTTCGGAGGAACGAATTAATAAAAAAGAAACAAGTATACGTCCCCTGCGGGGCTCCGTAGCTCTGGGCGTAATGTACGGAAATTATTGTATTATTTGAAAAACGTATCGGTGAAATGATAAGGGAGATAATACCAAAGGCGGACACATTTAAATCAGGAAGTTCATCTGATATGTACATTTAAAAATAGAGGTTACTACGGTATTCCGCTACACAGGTGGAATACTCGGACCTGTGACACAAAGAAAATTAATTTAACAAAAAAAATCATTACCCCACCCACTTGGTTTCATACAGTACTAGCTTCTATTAAAGAAAGTTTGTAAACAATATGGCTATTATAGAAAGAGCCCTCTCGTTTCCGACTCGCACAAACACAATAAACATCGATTAAATGTATGACTTCTGTCTCTGGCAATCGAAAAAGGTTTCCAGCATTTATTCAGTTATTCACATTTTGCATACCCCATCCAAAGCGAAATTTGCGTGTACGAAAGAATCTCACACAGAATCGGAGGCCGTCGGGCGTGGATTATCGGTCATATTTGGCCGATAGCTGATCGCCAGCTCAAACTAATGTCGTGCACCATGACCATATACATTAGAAACTCCAACCATACAAGGTTCGTCCTACTATTAACGTCATGTACAGTACGATACCAGGTGGGTGGGGTAATGGATTTTTTTTAATAGGCATTTTATTTTGGTGTCATAGGTCCGAGTCTTCCACCTGTGTTCCGTTAAGGTCATCTTCATATCGCTATCGGATTGATACTACTATGACGATAGAACGATACCACGATGATGAATGTTCGATATTACGATGACAATTGTACAAAGCTCGATGATGTTACATGACGATAGTACGATACTACGATGGCAAAACAACGACCGCACAGTGCGTAGTATCTTCATTGTGCAATCATGTATCTCTTTATCTTTATTGTACTATTGTCATCGTGGCATCGTGGTATCGCTATCGTAATATCGTACTAACGTAGTATCGTCATTCTGCTATTGTAATATCTCCATTGTGTTATGGTGGTATCGCTATTGTAATATCGTACTATCGCCGTATCGACATCGCAGTATCGTGTTTTTCGTTGTATCGACACGAGAGCGATAGTACACTTTATCAGGTAGCGAGCGTTGTATTGACCGAGTAAGTACTGACTGATAGCATAATGTGGTATCATACATTTACCTGATCCGAATAACCAGGTTAAAGCGAAAGTAAAACTGACAGTTCGTTGGTCGAAGGACGTTACGTGGCGTTACCGAATGACGTCGCTTTAAATAATGTGAACAAATCCCCGTTATATCTATTTAACCATCGGTTAGAATTCCTGGTAAACATAATACAATGGAATCTCTCTAAACTGGACACCAAGAAACGCATGTAATCTTATTTCAATGAGTTCCTTGGTCATTTATCTCAGGTGACATTTTTCTAATTTCAGAAGTAATTGACCGATTTTCAAAATTTAGTTACATCATTTGCAAGCTATCTAGCCAGGTTTCGGAGTCATTTTCCGAAATATTTCGTTGTTTGACTCCTCTCCACCGCCTTTCCGCCATGTTAATTTCACATATGATTGTATAGAACCTAGTTAATTGCTTTAATGTAATTGCCGTGTATCAGAGGAACCAGAACAACTTATAATCCAGAAAATATCAATTATCACAGAATATAAACTGTTCTAAAATTGATGGCGGGAATGTTTTGGTTTCGGCATCTTATGATATCTAGTCACATGTAAGGGAGAGAATTTAAATAAGCTTGCTTTTAATCCAATCCCATTTGTATAGTACTGTATATAGTAACATTGACATTGACAATAAACTTGTAAACAATATGCAAATAAAATATGTTTAAACTAATTTCACATAGACAAATCGATTTTTCTGAATAAAATTAATATTTGATGAAATTTCCCGAAATAAAAAGAATGTTCATTCGATAACATTTAATACATGTATTATCGAAAGAATATTGTTTTTTATTGTTTATGTAGCCAGGTTTTGTGAAACAGACAGTAGTGTCTATTGATATCGAGTTTATCATGCTCGGCTCGGTAACGAGCCTTGATATTCCTACGCGTTTCCTAGCATTGCCTTATAAACTTGATATCAAAAGCCACTCGCCTAGTATTCTCTATATGACCTTAAATGAACACGTAGGTCTCACCTCAGTCTGTATTAACACGTACCGACCTGAACTTTTCTGTATCGCTTAAAATCAATACGATACCGTATATACACTACCGCCTGCGCTAATCTTTCCAATATTTGTAAATTTCTTTACTTAAATATGATTCAATATTTTGCTACACACATGGCGCATATACATGACGGCCAATGAAGGGGCTATCATTGTAGACTACAATTCAACGTTAGAGCCCTCCCTTCAGCCAACATTAGTGGTATTGATGATGAATATTTGTCACATTCTGTATACACGCGGTATAAATGGGGTGATGAAAACGCGTACTTTCAGTCAGAGCTAGCAATACGACGCGATGATATAATTCGGAATCGTGACAATTTTAGTCTAGGAGTCGATATTTTAGCTAATGCATACCAAAAGGCAGCCACTATTAGGAATTTGCACCCCAGAAGCAGCCGGCATCTGCCTGCGCTGTATGCAGAGTTGTGGGATGGGGATTGCGAAACGTTAAAAACTCGTACACTACCTCTATTACGTAGATTCCGTTTAACTAACAATCTGGATGACCTCAACATATACATTAACAGCCGAAATCAATTTAAGTCTTTTGTAAAACAAAACGTCTGTTATATGAATATAAGCGCACGATACTAGTCAATGCAAGAAACAGCCCGTCACAGTTTTGGCAGACAATAAAACGTAACACACATGCAGCAGTAACAACACACAACCTCTCGCCACACGACTGGTATTTATACTTTAAGGACCCACCGAGGATGATGTCGACCCGACACAAATCGATGCAGCACGCCCCCTAAATGACCCCTTCCCTATATATGAGACTGTTTCCTCTATTCTACGACTAAATGTCGGTAAAAGCCCATGCCCAGATCGAATAGGCTCAGACGTCATTCAACATACATGCAACGACATCGCTCCAATCCTCACTGACATATACAACTCCATGTTTGATGCTGGCGACTTTCCATCTAATTTGAGTCAAAGTCTCATATGCCCAATACATAAAATCATCGACGAATCACATGCTGCATTCCGTACATGTCAACAGTTGATAGTATTTTTACTCTACATGTCATCACACAAAAATAACTTACGAAACCAGCGTGGAGGTTCTATTGTTTATTTGTCGATTATTTTCGGGGGAACATATAGTTACCGCCTTGTCCGGCGTCCGGCGTCCGAGTTTTACGTTAAAGTATTGCAAATTGCTATATAGAGTAGTGACCAACCCCAATTTAAGGCCTTAGTTAAGGAGTAACCCCTCCCCACGGTAGAACAAATTTAAACAACATTTTTCTGAATGCTTTCGATATGCTGAGTCCAAATATCGTTCTTGCGGATTCCGTTTAACTAACAATCGGGATGACCTCAACATATACATTAACAGCCGAAATCTAATTAAGTCTTTTTGTAAAACAAAACGTTTGTTATATGAATCTAGGTGCAAGATACTAGTCAATGCAAGAAACAGCCCGTCATAGTTTTGGCAGACAATCAAACGTAACACACATGCAGCAGTTACAACATCTCGCCACACGACTGGTATTCATACTTTAAGGACCTTTTCTCACTAAATGACATACCGGAAACACCTGCACCCACCGATAACAAACCGATGCAGCACGCCCCCTAAATGACCCATTCTCTGTAGATGAGACAGTTTCTTCTATTCTCCGACCAAATGTCAGGCCCAGATGGAATAGGCTCAGACTTCTATAAGCATACATGCAACAACGTCGCTCCAATCCTCACTGACATATACAACTCCATTTATGATGCTGGCGAATTTTCTAAATGGAGTCAAAGTCTCATACACACAATACATAAAATTATCGACGAATCACAGGCTGCATTCCGTACAGGTTACTCACCAGTTGACAATAGTTTTACTCTACATGTCATCCCACATAAATATCTTACGAAACCAGCGTGGAGGTTCTATTGCTTATTATGTTATTTCCCTTGCTCTATCGGTACTCGTCAAGGCTGTTTAAACAGCCCATTATTCGTCTATCTGTTTATTAACGACCTTGCAACAATTCTGCGCGATCAGTGTGGATCCGGAATATTAGTAGCAAATGACATCCCAGATATATTATTAGCTCAGGAGCAATCCGCACCAAAACACCCGAACCTGGATTTTTTTTTCAGAAAGCTGATTTTTTCACCAGTGGTAGCTTGCATATTTTTTAATTGATTGGAAAAAGTTATCATCTGAAAAAGGTGAGCTCGCTGAGAAATCCAAGATGGCCGCCAATAAAACAATGCATAATTGACCTATAATATCTGGTTTTGGGATGTAAGGTAGTACTTTGGTGACTGCATTATTGTTCAAATGCTTCAAGGTCAGCTAATGAGACCAAGGTCAAGGTCAAATATCGAATATCTCATGCACCTGTTACTTTTCGCTGCTGAAAATGTCTAATTCTCAAAGGTGTACACGGTAAATTTCTCAACATGTTTCAATCTATGTTTGGGAGACTATCTGCATGCATCCGAACGCATATAGGAGTTATTTCCCTTGCTCTATCGGTACGCGTCAAGGCTGTTTAAATAGCCCATTATTCTTCTCTCTGTTTATTAACGACCTTGCAACAATTCTGCGCGATCAGTGTGGATCCGGAATATTATTAACAAATGACATCCCAGATATATTATGTCTAATGCTCGCAGATGACATCGCTAACTGTGCGGAAACCGCTTTTAAGCTGAAACAGCAAATTGATACTGTCGATTTGTCTTGACGGGAAAATGGTATGCAGCTGATTATCGCCAAAACTGAAAGCATTGTCTTCCGAAATGGAGGTCCGCTGCGTGGCTATGAAAGATGGGTTTATCAAGGGCAGCCGATAGAAGTCGTATCATTTTATAGATACATATATATATGGGCATTCTTTTCACACCAAAGCTGATATGGACTCGCGCCAAAACTACACTATCTTCGCAGGCTCGCAAAGCGATTATGTCGATTTACTCGTATCCACGGAAATTTGGCTTCTTTGATTCTGACGAGATTTTTAAATTATTCGATATGATGGTAAAGCCTATCCTCTGTTATGGAGATGAAGTTTGGGGGTACGAGTACTGTCAACAAATTGAAACTGTACACGCAAATTTCTAGATGTATCCCGTCACATCAATAACAGTATGGCATTGGGTGAATGTGGAAGGCTCCCACTTTACTCAAAGTACTATGTTGAAGCAGCACGATGATTTGGGACGGACAAACTGTGCCATCCATGTTAGAGCTGTTACATCGTTATGGCTTTGGATATGCACGGGTAGCCCAATACCTTGGCGATATTGATACATTTATTTCATTATAGCTCCACCACCACCAAACATTTTTCCTATATAAACTAACCAATGACCACACATGTTTGCTATTCTCTGCTACTTACCTTTTTCGCATGGATTTCGTGGGACCTATTTTTCCATAACCTGCACCCATTCTGCTCTGGATATTCACTAATTAAAATATAGGTTTAATTATTGTTAAGACAGATGAATGCAATCTCCTGTTACCACCCTAGTAGTGGCGCATACACTCAACGGCTGGAATTTAAACCACCTCACATGCTTGGAATTACAAAATAATCCCAAAGCATCTGCTTGAAACTGATGTAAATGATACATTAACATGCATGTGGAGTAGATTAGTGCACCAATTGACTGGTTTCTGCAAGCAAAGTGTGTCTATGACATAACAATTCTGGCTTATTATTTTTAACATACTACTTTTGACTACACCGCGCATGAATATCGGACGATTTAGCGTGGTTAAACCTAATATTAGCAACGATTAGCTGATTTCCATTGGCAAGATTGGAGTCGTGATATTGATTCCTCCGGAAGGTGTTATCTGTATCAAAACTTCAAAACCTTGACTAATGTTGAACTCTATGTCACATGCCACTTGCCGTATTACCTTTGGAAAGCAATATCCAACTTTGGACGTTCCAACCATAACCTTTGTAGTGAAGTCGGCAGACATTCTTTTTATGTGAGCCGTTTTCTGGTGGATATAGGATCGAGTATAATTTTATTGGATGTAAATTTGTTCATAGTTTGTCAGGCAATGGCTGACATCATATACATGCATTGGCGCTGCTATATTATTTACATATACATTTTGTGTATAATGGGCTAAAGGCCTACATCACTAAATAAACACTTGTATTGTATTGTATTATTAGACACTTGATACAATTACTGTACATGTACAGTACATGAGAAAAGATCCATTTTGTCTTTATGTCATCTCAAATATATCGGTTGCTACCAGTCATCTGAACCCTGTCGACGAGACGTTTTAAATGAGTGGTAAAAACTTATACTTTTATGGAGAAATAAACAAACTACTGATATTTGTTCAACCAAAATTAGTGTGCTCTTATGTTGAAATGGGATAATTAGGTTATATTTATAAAGACTGTCCACGATTGGAAAGCACTGACATTTGTTCCAGCGTTCTCACGTCCTTGATTTTCTGTCGAATCCCTCCAAACTACACACTCTGGAAAACGTTTGTTTAATTTGGATGCATGTCGATATTTTGTATTAAATCATCACTCGTTTTAGATCCTCTGCATACATTGTATTTGTGGTGAATTGTTTGCACTGTGCAGACATTCCATCATTAAGAGTATAATTATTCAAAGGTTCTTAGTCCGTATATCGTTGAAAATGGTCATGGAGAAATGACGTCAGTAACGTCACAATGACATGTTTCCTTCGACCAATCAAATCACGTTCTCAGACACACCCTCTGAATCGCAAGAGAGTCGTCGTAGCTACGGCCCGCCTCCAGAAATTATTTCGCATAACTCTTGGCCATATTTTGAGCTTGATTCGCTTTGTTTTCATGAAAAATCTTATGTGAAATTTAAGAAAATGTGTATTTAACCAGGTGAACTATTTATCTTTAAATAATGCCCTCGTGATTGGGTCCTACCGCTAAACAAACTCGTTTCGCTACGCTCACTCGTTGTTTAGCGGCAGGACCCAATCACTCGTGCATTATTTCACGATAATCAGTTCAACTGGTTAAATAAAAGGTATTTATTAGTAAATGGCCATATTCATAATGTTCTGGTCTTCAAGTAACATTCACATCGAGTACATTATCCATAGCGCAAATAATGTACATTGAACATAGCACAATTAATACGCGCGCAGGTCTTTGCATAACAATAATTGAAAATAAATGTACCTAAGCAGTGTGAAAGAAATTGGCATATACAATTTTAAAATAAGTAGTGTTGCGGGCGATAGCTTTACTGCAATCGCTGATTACTACTTTAACTTTATTTAGATTAATTAATCTAGTGTAAGAAGAAAAGCGTTTTCTAAATGTGGTATAGTATTGTCATTTCATATCCAAAATACTTGGAACACCAAGTGTCCTTACCGGTACGTACATAGGGGAAATGCATACCCACATTATTGTACCTGTTTAACATTTTCTAATAAGTGTGTTTGCATAGGTCATTTGCAGCGCGTGAGAACCAACACAATGAATACATGAGACCAATAGCCGATTTCACCAAAATTGCAAAGTGTACTTATCTAGCAAAGTGTACTTTGAGGAAGTAATCATTAATTTTTCTCGAAATGCATTATTTCATATAGAACTAACGACTGCATATATTTGATGATCAAAAGCATGCAGAATTATTATACTGAATTTATTATAATAAAAATTAATAAATGTACATGTATCTTTAAATTGAAAAGTTCTCCCTGAAAGTGTACTTAACAAGATAAGTATACTCTGAAATTTTGATGAAATAGGCTACAGGTACCTTAAATGATAACCACATTATCAGTGAAAACAACTGTATTCTCATGCCTACCTCGTGTTCGACGACGATTGTGGCTTACATATTTACAATAAACGATACTATGAAGGTGGGATAAAAATAATAAACCAACACTGTCCGCAGAAGATGATATATTATCACACCGTAATTGCACTATGGGCACTAACGCCGGTGTTAATCCTAACAATATTTGTAAATTTCTTACTATCAGCACATTAACATTACTAAATGATTATATCGGTATAGCGGGCGCTCTGAGAGTAAAATTGTAGTCGAGAGGTTGCGACCTCAGACTGTTACTTCGGCGGTCCGGGTTCGATCCTCGATCCCGGAAATGGAGTTTGTGAAATACAATTGTAGTTCCCGCTCTACAAGCTTAAGGACCCTTAAATCGAGCAACAAACAAACAAGCACTCGTAATGTTTAAAGCTGGTTACACATTTATACACTTATTTAATTCCTCTAAGAAACATTGAGTGCTTTATCAATGGGACCCCGACTTTAAATAGTGGGATTGTTTTGCATAGGCCATTTGTGTAACATGAAGGGCAAAACAACATATTGAACATCTCAGATATCATCTGAGACACAGTGCCTTTAATTGGTAATTATTAAAAGTATCAATTGCACGAATTCCGCCTAGCCATCATAATATGAGACAAGTGTTGCACCTAAGAAGATGTCCGATCTTTCATGAAAAATATTTACAGAAACTGTGATATTTTCTGTAAATGACGTTGAACGTTGACGAATTTGTCATAGTAAATGCAGAATACTATTACGCATTAGCTCTGTACGGAGCCCCGCAGGGATATGGATTTATTTTTATATAATTCGTTTCCACGAAATAACAATTAATTCCCTCAATTTAACAATTCGTTCCTTCGAATTAACAATTCGTTCCAACGAAATGACAATTCGTTCCCTCAATTTGACAATTCGTTACATCGAATTAACAATTCGTTTCCACGATATAACAATTCGTTCCCACGAAATAACAATTCATTTCCATGGGAACGAATTGTTATTTCGTGGGAACGAATTGTTATATCGAGTAAACGAATTCTTAATTCGTGGGAACGAATTCTTAATTCGTGGGAACGAATTGTTAATTTGTGGGAAAGAAGTGTTTAATTGAGGGAACGAATTGTATTTCGTGTGAACGAATTAATAACATAAGTATACGTCCCGTGCTGGGCTCCGTAGCTGTGGGCGTAATTTACGGAAAATATTGTATTTATTTGTAAAACGTATCGGTGAAATGATAAGGCCTAAGATATAACGGCTAACACATTTAAATCAGGAAGTTCATCTGATATGTACGTTTACAAATAGAGGTTACTACGGTGTTCAGTTAAGGTCATCGTCATATCGCTATCGGATCGATATTATGACCGCGCGCTAGTACGATGATTACGATATTCGATCGATGACGATATTACAATACTACGATGACGATAGTAAGATTCAACGATGACGGTTGTACATGTACGATACTAAGGTGACGATTATACGATAGGAAGATGACGATATTACGATACCACGGTGACTATCGTACGATACTACTGTAACAATGAAGATAGAACGATAACACGATAACGATCGTTCAATATTGATATGACAATTGTACAACGCTCGATGATGTTACATCACGATAGTACGATACTGTCGATGGCAAAACAACAACAGCACAGTGATGTTACTAGGATATACAATCGTAGTATCTTCATTGTGCAATCGTGTATCTCGTTATCTTTATTGAACTATTACCATCGTGTCATCGTGGTATCGCCATCGAAATATCGCAATATATTTGTATCATCATCGTGTCATCGTGGTATCACTCTCGTAGTATCGTACTATCGCCGTATCGACATCGTAGTATCGTGTTTATCATTGTATCGACACGAGAGCGATAGTACATTTCATCAGGTAATGATAGATGTATTGGCCGAGTACGTACTGACTGATAACATAATGTGGTATCAGACATTTACCTGATACGAATATCCTGGTTAAAGCGAAATTAAAACTGACGTTTCTTTGGTCGAACGGCGTTACGTGGCGTTACCGAATGAATTTAAATTTAAATTCTTTAATGTAATTGCCGTGTATCAGAGGATGCTGAAACCAGAGCAACTTATAATCCAGAAAATATGAACTTGTAAACATTATGCAAATAAAATATGTTTAAACTAATTTCACACAGACAAATCGATTTTTCGTAATAAAATTAATATTTGATGAAATTTCACGAAATAAAATGAATGTTCATTCGATAACATTTAATACATGTATTATCGAAAGAATATTGTTTTTTTATTGTTTATATAGCCAGGTTTTGTGAAACAGACAGTAGTGTCTATTGATATCGTGTTTATCATGCTCGGCTCGGTTACAAGCCTTGATATTCCTACGCGTTTCCTAGCATTGCCTTATATATAAACTTGATATCAAAAGCCACTCGCCTGGTATTCTCTATATGACATTAACTGAACACCGTACGTCTCACCTCGGTCTGTATTAACACGTACCGACCTGAAAGTTTCTTTATCGCTTAAAATCAATACGATACCGTATATACACTACCGCCTGCGCTAATCTTTCCAATATTTGTAAATTTCTTTACTTAAAAATGAGTCAATATTTTGCGACAGACGTGACACATATACATGTACTGCCAATGAAGGGGCTAGCATTGTAGACTATGCTATTGCATCTTCTGATCTATTTCCGTTATGTTACTAGTTGTTCTGTTCAGGAACGAGACGGTTCAGTTTCTCTTGTCATGTATACTACAATTCAAAGTTGGAGCCTTCCCTTCAGCCAACCTTAGTGGTATTGATGATGAATATTTGTCACATTCTGTATACACGCGGTATAAATGGGGTGATGAAAACGCGTACTTTCAGTCAGAGCTAGCAATACGACGCCATGATAATCTTCGGATTCGTGACCATTTTAGTCTAGGAGTCGATATTTTAGCTAATGCATACCAAAAGGTGGCCACTATTAGGAATTTGCACCCCAGAAGCAGCCGGCATCCACCTGCGCTGTATGCAGAGTTGTGGAATGGGGATTGCGAAACGTTAAAACCGCGTAAACTATCTCTATTACGTAGATTCCGTTTATCAAACAATCTGGATGACCTCAACATATACATTAACAGCCGAAATCAATTTAAGTCTTTTGTAAAACCAAACGTCTGTTATATGAATATAAGCGCACGATACTAGTCAATGCAAGAAACAGTCCGTCACAGTTTTGGCAGACAATAAAAAACGTAACACACATGCAGCAGTAACAACACACAACCTCTCGCCACACAACTTGTATTGATATTTTAAGGACCTTTTCTCACTAATTGACATACCGGAAACACCTGCACCCACCGAGGATGATGTCGACCCGACACAAATCGATGCAGCACGCTCCCTACATGACCCATTTCCTAAAGATGAGACAGACTTCTTTAAACACACATACAAAGACATCGCTCCAATCCTCACTGACATATACAAATCCATGTTTGATGCTGGCGACTTTCCATCTAATTGCAGTCAAAGTCTCGTATGCCCAATACATAAAATCATCGACGAATCACAGGCTGGATTTCGTACAGGTCAACATTTGACAGTATTTGTACTCTACATGCCATCGCACAAAAATATCTTACGAAACCAGCGTGGAGGTTCTATTGTTTATTTGTCGATTCTTTCGGGGGAATATATAATTACCGCTTTGTCCGGCGTCCGGCGTCCGGCGTCCGCCGTCCGAGTTTTACGTTAAAGTTTTGCAAATTGCTATATCTCTGTGACTGCTTAGGATATCAACTTGAAACTTCATATACACATTGATGATCACCATCCATATTTTCATTTTATACCCGTCCCATGCTGACCAGGAGCCCAAGGTCAATGTCAAATGACTTTAAACGTTTTGTTAATGGTTTACGTTAAAGTTAATTAAAATTCAATTCAATTCAAATTAGCATCCAAATATGTATTGTGACTTATAAACAAAACATTGCGTTAAACCTTTCCAGAATTTATCTCTGTTACCAACTGAGATTATGATGTGAAACTTCATATACACATTTATCACCATGTATTGTGATTAATAAGTATACTACACCAATACAAAGAGTCAAGAACTTTAAATTTCAATCCAGGCGTCATCGGGGAGCATTTTTCGCATTTATCCATCTAGTTTCTAAAGCGTTCGATAGAATCAGAAATGACACACTTTGCAAATGTTTAATTCTCAAAGGTGTACACGGTATATTTCTCAACATTTTTCAATGTATGTTTGGGAGACTATCTGCATGCATCCGAACGCATATCGGAATTAAGAGTTATTTCCCTTGCTATATCGGTACGCGTCAAGGCTGTTTAAACAGTCTATTATTCTTGTCTCTGTTTATTTACGACCTTGCAACAATTCTGCGCGATCAGTGTGGATCCGGAATATAGAGAATAGTAGGTTAGTGCCAGATGTTTTTCCCATTCACGGCACTAACCTACTATTCTATTTATTCCGTCAGCACCTACAAATGGCGTTAAAATGCAAAAGAAGTAACCCCATTCACCGCATATATTCATACGCGGATTCATGAGGAGAATTCACATAAGTGTAAAAGCTTGTTTTCTAATCCTGTTCTCAATTGTATGTATATATATATATCACTTGCCATAGCTTGAAATAAATATTCTTTAAACTAACAAATTACATCCCAGATATATTATGTCTTATGCTCGCAGATGACATCGCTAACTGTGTGTAAACCTCTTTTAAGCTGAAACAGCAAATTGATACTGTCGATTTGTCTTAATGGAAATACGGTATGCAAGTGATTATCACCAAAACTAAAATTATTGTCTTCCGAAATGGAGGTCCGCTGCTTGGCTATGAAATATGGGTTTATCAAGGGCAGCCGATAGAAGTCGTATCATTTTATAGATATATGGCATTCTTTTCACACCAAAGCTGATATGGACTCGCGCCAAAACTACTGTAGCTTATATGTCGATTATGTCGATTTACTCGTATCCACGGCAATTTGGCTTCTTTGATTCTGACGAGATTTTTTAAATTATTCGATATGATGGTAAAGCCTATCCTCTGCTATGGGGATGAAGTTTGGGGGTACGAGTACCGTCAACAAATTGAAACTGTACACGCAAATGTCTGTAAGACATTTCTAGGTGTATCCCTTCACATCAATACCAGTATGGCATTGGGTGAATGTGGAAGGCTCCCACTTTGATCAGCGTACTATGTTGAAGCAGCAAGTTGATATGGGACGGACATACAGAATACCAGGCTAGTGTCTTTTGATATCCAGTTTATCAGGCAAGGCTAGGAAACGCGTAGGAATTCCGAGGCTTGCCGATATCCTGACACTAGCCGGGTATTCTATTTATCAGGTAATATTTTATGCTCGAAAATGTCATTAGATGCTCAGCGTACTATGTTGAAGCAGCACGTTGATATGGGACGGACAAACTGGGTCAGACATGTTAGAGCTGCTACATCGTTATGGCTTTGGATATATAGAGAATAGTAGGTTAGTGCCGTGAATGGGAAAAAATATCGGGCAAGGCTCAGGAAACGGGATGGGCGAGGCTCTGCCAAGCACATCCCGTTTCCGTGCCGCGCCAGATATTTGTTCCCATTCACGGCACTAACCTACTATTCTATTTATCCTGTCAACACCTACAAATGGCTGTAAAATGCAAAAATGGTATCGACTGGATATCAAAAATGTTTCACGGCACCGTGTTTCAAGGCACATACGTACTGTGTTGACGGGATAAGCATGGGTAGCCCAAGACATTGGCGATATTGATACATTTTTTCATTATAGGTCCTATATTTTCCTATATAAACTACCCAATGACCACACATTTTTGCTATTCTCTGCTACTTTCATTTTTCGTATGGATGTCGTGGGACCTATTTTCCCATAAACCTGCACCCATTCTGCTCTGGATATTGACTAATTAAAATATAGGTTTAGTTATTGTTAAGAAAGATAAATGCAATCTCCTGTGACCACCCTGGTGGTGGCGAAAAAACTCAATGGCTGGAATTGAAACCGCCCCACATGACACACATGCTTGCAATTACAAAATAATCCCAAAGCATCTGCTTGCAACTGATGTAAATGATACATTAACATGCCTGTGGAGTAGATTAGTGCATCAATTTACTGGTTTCTGCAAGCAAAGTGTGTCTATGACATAAATATTCTGGCTTATTATTTTTAACGTACTACTTTTGACTACACCGCTCATGAATATCGGATGATTTAGCATGGTTAAACCTTATATCAGCAACAATTAGCTCATTGCCTTCGGCAAGATTGGAGTCGTGATATTTATTTTATCCCGTCAACACAGTGCGTATGTGCCGTGAAACACGGTGCCGTGAACCATTTTTGATATCCTGTCAATGCGACCTTATCACTGCGTATGAATATGTGCAGTGGCTGGGGTTATACATTTGCATTTTAAAGCCATTTATAAGTGTTGACGGGATAAATAGAATAGTAGGTTAGTTCCGTGAATCGGAAAACATATCGTGCGCGGCACGGAAACGGGATGTGCTCGCCAGAGCCTCGCCCATCCCGTTTCCTAGGCCTTGCCAGATATGTTTTCCCATTCACGGCACTAACCTACTATTCTCTATCCTCCGGAAGGTGTTACCTGTATCAAAACTTCAAAACCTTGCCTACTGTTGAACGCCATATCACATGCCACTTTCCGTATTACCTTAGGAATGCAATATCAAACTTTAGATGTTCCAACCATAACCTTTGTATTGAAGTCGGCAGACATTATTTTTATGTGAGCCGTTGTCTGGTGGCTATGGGATCGAATATAAATTTATGGGATGTAATTTGTTAATAGTTTGTCAGACAATGGCTGACTTCATATACATGCATTGGCGCTGCTATATTATTTACATATACCTGTTGTGTGTAATGGGCTAGAGGCCTACATCACTAAATAAACACTTGTGTTGTCCTGTATTATTAGACACGGGATACAATTACAGTACATGTACAGTACATGAGACAAGATCCCTTTTGTCTTTTTTTCATCTCAATAGTATCTGTTGCTACCAGTAATCTGAACCCTGTCGACGAGACGTTTCAACTTATTGATATTTATCCCGTCAACACAGTGCGTATGTGCCGTGAAACACGGTGCCTTGAAACATTTTTGATATCCTGTCAATGCGGCCTTATCACTGCGTATGAATATGTGCGGTGACTGGGGTTATTTGTTTTGCATTTTAAAGCCATGTGTAGGTGTTGACGGGATAAATATAATAGTAGGTTAGTGCCGTGAATGGGAAAAATATCTGGCGTGGCACGGAAACGGGATGTGCTCGGCAGAGCCTCGCCCATCCCGTTTCCTAAGCCTTGCCAGATAGTTTTTCCAATTCACGACACTAACCTACTATTCTCTATTTATTCAACCAAAACCAAAACTACTGGGGTAATATTTATGATGACTGTCCACGATTGCAAAGCACTGGAATGTGTTCCAGCGTTCTCACGTCTTTGCTTTTCTGTCGAATCCCTCCAAACTACACACTCTGGAAAAGGTTTGTTTAATTTGGATGCGTCTCGATGTAATGTATTAAATCGTCACTCGTTGTAGATCATCTGCATACATTGTATTTGTGGTGAATTTTTTGCACTGTGCAGACATTCCCTCATTTAGAATATAATTATTCAAGGGAACTTAGTCCGTATTTCGCATAACTCTTGGCCATATTTACAACTTGATTCGCTTTGTTTTCATGACAAATCATATGTGAAATATAAGAAAATGTGTATTTAACCAGGTGAACTGATTATCTTGAAATAATGCCCGCGTGATTGGGATATACCGCTACTAAACCGCTACGCTCACTCGTTCGCTTAGCGGAAGGACCCAATCACTCATGGCCAAATTCAATTCAGTCCGTGTTTCATAATTTTCTCGTCTTCAAGCAACATTCACATCGTGTACATTAATCATAGCGTAATTAATGTATATTGAACATAGCACAATTAATACACACAGGGCTTTGCATAACAAATAATATAAAAATAATTAAAAATAAATGTACCTAAGCCGTGTGAAATAAATATGAAATTGGCAGAACATATACAATTTTAAAATAAGTAGTGTTGCGGGCGATAGCTTTACTGCAATCGCTGATCACTATTTTAATTGTATTTAAATTAATTAATCTAGTGTATGAAGAAAAGTGTTTTCTAAATGTGGTATAGTATTGTCATTTCATATCAAAAATACTTTGAACACCAAGTATCCTTACCGGTACGTACATAGGGGGAATGCATACCCACACAATTGTACCTGTTTAGCATTTTCTAATAAGTGTGTTTGCATAGGTCATTTGCAGCGCTTGAGAACAAAGATAATGAATACATGAGACCAAAAGCCAATTTCACCAAAATTGCAAAGTGTACTTATCTAGCAAAGTGTACTTTGAGGGAGTAATCATTTATTTTTTCCGAAATGCATTATTTCATATAGAACTAACGACGGCATATATATATTTGATGATTAAAAGTATACAGAATTATTATACTGAATTTATTACATTATCACAGCCAAAATGCCTGTGATAATGTAATACATTCAGTATAATAAAAATTAATAAATGTACAGTGGAACCTCTCTAAACCGGACACCATGAAAACACGTGATCGTATGTTTGATGAGTTTCATGGTCATTTAACTCAGGTGTTGATATCTGTTCGTGATTGCATAGCACACAACTATGCCTCTGAATGAATAAATGCCTGATTTACAGTGAAACATTTCTAAGCCGGACACCCTGGGGACCTCCCAGGGTGTCCGGTTTAGAGAGGTTCCACTGTATTTTTAAGTTGAAAAGTTCTCCCTGAAAGTGTACTTAACAAGATAAGTATACTGTGTAATTTATGTATTGGGTTTTTATTTTGTTTGGCTAACTAATTGTCTCGGACTTCAGCCAGACCTGTGTCAAAGCATCGGCACAATCGTATATTAACTTTAAGCCGGTATACGGCGATAGTACCTATGCGCTACCTAAAGCAAGTCAATGAGTGTATCTGCTATTGACAAGCCCTATACATTCGTTCGCTGGTCTACCAATAATAGTGAAATCATACTAGATTATTAGAAAAATACCGCCTGTCCACACGACCACAGAAAGGGTTATAACTCAACAAATAGGTGTGTAATAATTTTATACCAACAACTTTATTAAGGAAATTTGATAACTTAAAACTGTCTACATATATGCAATATGACTAAATTTAATATTTACCATACAACCAATACACATAAATATGTATTATCAACAATATAGCATTTTGCTTCATAACAGACAAATTATAGTACCATAACAGGTTGGTAAGTGTACCGTGTGGTAAGCGTATATATAGTTATACATGTAATATCAACAAATCAATATTATCAGCCAGTGCAATTGCCATGCTCTGTGTATGAATTATATAAGGTGACCATAGTATAGTAACCACTCACAAAACAGGCACAAAACAAACCGAAACCATCTCGCTGCCAACATCATATTTGTATGTAATATTGTTATGCTCAGGCTGCTGGAGTGTGCAGGATGGAGGAAATTGGGTGGATACTTCAGGGGATTTTGTCAACAATAACAGTGAACAGTTCAACTATTTATTTGTTCAGTGTCTATACACTCAGGTACAACTCGTCGACTGGGAGCTCACGGAAATGGTAATATATTTCCAGCTGTACTTAATATAGTGGTTGGAGTGAAACAGTGTTGATGGGAACGGTGAAATTTGTAATTTGGAAAATTTGGGAGAAAACTGACAGAGTGGTTGCATCAAGATTTTTATCAGAATAGAGCTCCTGAATGAGGAAACGGGGGTTTATATACCATCCCCCAGAGTCAACCTAAATCTAGGGTGCTTTCACCAGAATATGGGGCGACTCAACCAAAATTCTGGGTGATTCTGGTGACGTCAACCATCCTGTTACTGTATCACTCTTACATAGCAACGTACACCTTGAGAAAACAGGAAATTCTCCACAAACTTGAATCAAAGTCCCCAAAAAGAGTATTAGGAGACAATTACTAATGGTCAAATTAGGTAAATAACTCACTATGGTTGACCTGTTCTGTGTTATATCAGGAAAATATGTAAATATTAAATATTAGAATGCTCTGACAGTTCGTTTTGGTTACTACGACAAATTTATCCCATGATGCATCAGCCGGAAGTGAATCAGCCACTAGAATAACAACATGTGATTTTGTGTTGGCACATTATATGGAAAATAAAGTGGATTATCACTCTGGATTGCAGTGCATTCTAACATCTATAGCATGGAAATGGTCAGAACAAATAAAATCATATGGTGTAGGTACTCTACTGAACAGAATCTAACTATAATTGTCACTTTGATATCAGACACGAAAACTCATTAAACAGCCTCAGGTGAGTGTTTCATAGTTCAGAAAGTATGTCTCTGTTTATTGCGATGGTGTTACAATATTATAATTATGCATATTATATTCTAACACCATCTGGTATTATGCATTGTACATGAGTATAAAGAATTATACATGTACATACTCACTCACCACCATAACCATACATACAGGGTGATTCAAAAAACTTGTCCCCACTTCAAATGAACATCTTAAGCCATACTCAAATTATATACGCTTACTCTTTATATCAAAATAACAAACAATTATTCACCTTTTCAGTCAATACACAAATCCTCGGAATCAATTATGTTTTTCTTGTTTAAATGACATGTTCTATATGTCCGCCCTTCTGCCGGATAACCAGTCCAAGCCTTTTTCTGAAGTGGCAGATGACCGCATTGCAAGTCTCCGAGCTTATCTTTTTCGTCTCTCGCGCAATGGCTGTCTTCAACTCCTTTAGATTTGTTGGTCTGGGAGAATATACTCTCTCCTTAAGGTGACCCCAGAGAAAGAAGTCCAATGGGCTGAGGTCTGGTGAGCGTGGGGGCCATTCAATAAGTGTTTTGAGCGATATTACTTTGTTGTCAAACGAATTGTCAATCCAACTGATCGCATCAGACGCGGTATGTTGTGCAGCGCCGTCTTGCTGAAACCATACATCAGATGTATCGTATCCTCTTCTGGTCAATTCTGGAACAAATTTTCCTTTCAGAATATGAAGCTACCTGTCTGTTGACACAGTTTGGGTTTCGCCTTGCTCTTCGAAGAAATAAGGTCCAATAACGCTTTTGCTGCTCAGTGCGGCCCATGCGGTTACCTTCGCGCTGCGAAGTGACTTCTCCTCGTAAATGTCTGGTTTATTTGCACTCCAAAAACGTTGATTCTGTGTGTTGACTGCGGCATCAATGTAGAAGTGTGCTTCATCGGAAAACCAAGTATTGTCAATGATTTCTGGATTTTCAATAGCCCAGTTAGCAAATTCAATTCTCCTGTCAATGTCTTCTTCCTTTAAGTGCTGCATGACTGAGATTTTATATGGTTTGAGTTGCAAGTCGTACTTCAATATTCTTTGGACTGATGAATAACTTGGAGTGTTTGTGAGATCCCTCAATACATTCCTGATTGACTTTCTCGGTGTCTCTTCTATTACTTTCCTCACGTTTTCAATGTTTTCATTTGAACGTCCATTTCTTTCTCTACGACTGTTTCCCTTCCATCTCCCGTGAACACTTCCCCATTCTTCAAATCTCTTGACTATTCTATATATCTGCTTCCGTGACAAGTATTCTCTGTCTGGATACTTCTTCTTCATCATCTTTCTGACAATATTAGGTGAGTTTCCGCATTCATAATACAACTTTACTGCTGCTGAGAAATCCATTTTCAAATGTTGATGACATCATACACTAAACTTGATGACGTCATACACATGAAATGATGACGTCATCAGTTGTTGTTCATAATATTAGCAAAATGGTGTTGAGATGCATTAATTAATAAGCCATATTTTGATTCTCTATCACTCTTAGAAAGCAAAATATGATTATTTGAAGTGGGGACTAGTTTTTTTAATCACCCTGATTGTATTACACAAGAAAGACTACAACATACTACGGAGCCCGGGCATGTATATACATGCATACTAGCAGACACATGCATATATAACCATATGTAGCATTCACTGTTCTCGTGGTAGCGTGATCAGTGAATGCCACAAATTAAAGGGATCCGTGTGATTCAATACCAAGTCGGTAATAAGAGGCAAACAAGTTTTATTCCAACAATTCGACACACGTGTCCCAAGTAAGTCCTCCTCGCTACTCCACCAACAAGCATATCCCGCACTGCACGTAGTTGTATCTCACTGTCGAGCAGTGTGCACAAGGCCTTATATATACCTTATAGACAGGTGCTCCTAATGAGGGGGGCTCCTACAGACGCTCCCAAGGAGCTGTGGCTCCTATCCGGAGCCACCAATATGAGCTCCTCTGGCTCCTGCTCGAGAGCTCCGAGATAGCACCGAGCCGAGCCGGGCTGATCAGAAAACAACACGTGTTAACCATGCCATGCATAGCTGGATGGTGACGGAGATACGAAATCGTATACATGTAATCACACTTTAACATTACACTACACTGCCCCCACCCAGGACTGAACTACCACTGTTCAGTGAACAAATGTGTATAGCATATGATGACATGTACAATAGCAAATAATATCTGAAAATTAATATGACTCATAGTCACAAAGCATGAAGTACATTAATACATTATGAGAATACAAGAGTAAACATTGATAGCACACATACATAAATCCTTTTTGGTATTTGAATTATTTTACTGTGAATTACTGGTAAAACGACATGTCCTCTCATGGTACAGCTTCGCGGCCTCCAAGAATGCGTCGTTTACGTAGTTTCGTATTGACGTCGGATCTACGTCGACCGGATTAATGTTGTCGGAATATCCGATTGACGTCATCCATTTCTGTCACACGGTAACTGCCCCCCGATCTCCCCGTCATATGGAGTGTCGTTTACATCACTACCGTGATAATCAGCACCAGCGACATCGTCAGTGTCGCTGTCGCCCATCATGCTGTATTGGTCAGTGTCATCCTCGTCCGCGATGTTCGCAGTGGAACCGGTATCGACGTTGGCGTCACCCGACACGTTGTTAGCGTCAGCCACACTAGTATTATGTGTTGTTTCGTCTTCACATACAACGTCATTTTCAGAAGTTGGCGGCTCGTCACACAATACCTCCGCCAGCTTATCTATTAGTTGGTCGTAATCCACTTCGGAGACATAGTCTAAACTCGCTATTTCGTCGTCGTCAGCATGCAAACTGAGCACATCTTCACTAGCAGCTACGCCACTGTTCACCGTCGGACGAGAGGGCTCGTTGTCTGCTACCGTGCAAGTTGCCGGACAGACAGAGGGCTCTGTGTCATCAGCTTCCGGGGTAAATGTCTTCCTCCGGTAATACTGGTCAGTGGGGCACACAGATTCACTTGTGACGTTACTGGTGATCGATGCTTCACTTTGTGAGTATCCATGTATCTTCTGCAGGTGCGCAGATAAATAATGCCTTCTCAGGAATCGCAAAGTACATGTTCCAACACTACACACGAAGAAGCTCCGTGTATCTCCGTGGCATTCCCGGAGATGACGTCGCATATTCCGCCTATTCGCGAACATCTTGTTGCACACCGCACATGCCGCCTTTCCGTCCACTTTCCGCACATGTGTTACAGGTGACATAGTTAAACGAATGTAGCCTAAATAATCCTGTAAATATTTCGGTTTTGTAACTCGTCTTCCAACATGTGTGGTCACTCCAGGTAAATTACGCTGAATGGGTGGGTCACTCGTTGAGTGGCTCCTGAAAGTCGTGCTCATGTCGGTGGATGTCCCCGCATCAGACCGTGGTGCACGTGCATACGTAGTAGGGCTCCTCACCAGTCGTCGACTGTGTTGGATTGACGAGCACGGGATTGTAGTGGGGCTCCTCTCACACCTGTCAGGGGGCTCCGTTGAGGTCACATCTAAGTCTGATGGCATTTGTATATGGTTTTCTCCTTCTTCACCGTCCGCGTAAGACGAAACCATGCTGTGCCTTATTGTCACGTCATGTTCTGTCGATAAATCGTGTCCTGTAGTATCGTGTCTTGTAGTATCACCTAATACTGAATGGTCTGTCATTGGCGGCAAATTTTCATCTTGGCGAAAATCTTCTAAATTTGGAAATTCTAGTATAATATCTCCCGGCGGTTGAGGGACAAACCAGTCAATGACGTCACTTCCGTTACACATTTTTAGAGTGTCCCCATGTGTAAGGGACATTTTCTCGCCGTATATAGAACGGTGAGGCGACACACCGGTGCTTTCATGTGGAGTGCTGTTGTACGCCATCGTCAGAAAATCCAAATGTTCATCCCAGTCTCGCTGATCACTGCGGATATATTTGGACAACATGTTTTGTATCGACCTGTTCATCCGTTCAGTCATTCCGTCTGACCTCGGGTGTAATGGTGTAGTTCTCGTTTTGTTAATTCCTAGCAAAGTGCAAACAGATTTGAATAGCGCACTCTCTGGTTCATTCCGAGAATAACTTTTGTGACTCTTATCTGAATCCGCTATATCTGTCACTCTGTTGATATTCCGCGCATTTGCCGGATATAATGCAGGTCTACAGACAGGTTCGGAGCCCAAACTCAAACTTGGAGGTCCTTGTATAGTGGCATTGTTCTGTGTAACTCCTCGTAGCGTTGTCGCAAGCTTCATTACAGAGATTAAAATAACGACGCTAACTCCTAGAATGGTAACTGGATATGTAGTTCGCTCTAGTAGTAGCTGTATAATCCAGTGATCCTCAAATCGTTGTTTGACATACAGGAAAGTCATGCTGAGGAATAAACTCACAAGGAGCCATATGAATACAGTATTTTTCATCCCGGTAAACACGGATGTGTTGTCTAATACATTGGGAACTTTATTCATATTGTCTTTTGTCAGTTTGTTATTGCTACAATTGGTCGCTTGTCTTCTTGAGGGAGCTGTCTGTATGTCCGGTTGAGCTACAGCACTAGCACTACCATCACCTGCCATTGGTCGTGTATGGTCTTTGTGAAGGGCTCCATACATCGTAGGAGCAACATCTCTAACCGGCAGATCCACAGGAGGATAAGGAGTGCTAGTCTGTGGGAGTCGAATAGTATTGCCAACATCTACCATGCATCCAGCATTGTCATTATAGCCCTCGCCATACGTAGTTAGGAAGTGGCTATTGACATTCATAGGATACGGAGAATCAGGAATACAACCATCAACCCCACTGTCGAAATCAGACGGGAAAAATACTCTATTGTTGTCAGTAATTGTTGGAGTGGCATAAGCTTGAGAAGGTAATCTTACTTGAGATCCATCCTCACTGTTGGCTCCTATCTGTTGGCGTTGTTTAACTCCAATCCGAGGAGCACCGTTCAATGGTTGGCCTTCCGTGGCTGCTTTCTCTCCAAACATAGGAGTAGAATAATAGTCCACTGCAGCATCGTGTTCTGCCATCCTTTCTGTTGTCTCAGTACGCAGAGCTATTTTTTACGTAGATAATCACAGTAATCCCACCGCTGCCACCAATGTAGCATTCGCTGTTCTCGTGGTAGCGTGATCAGTGAATGCCACACATTAAAGGGATCCGTGTGATTCAATACCAAGTCGGTAATAAAAGGCAAACAAGTTTTATTCCAACAATTCGACACACGTGTCCCAAGTAAGTCCTCCTCGCTACTCCACCAACAAGCATATCCCGCACTGCACGTAGTTGTATCTCACTTTCGAGCAGTGTGCACACTGCCTTATATACATGAGACAGGTGCTCCTAAGGAGGGGGGCTCCTAAAGACGCTCCCAAGGAGCTGTGGCTCCTATCCGGAGCCACCAATATGGGCTCCTCTAGCTCCTACAAGTGCTCCGAGATAGCACCGAGCCGAGCCGGGCTGATCAGAAAACAACATGTGTTAACCATGCCATGCATAGCTGGATGGTGACGGAGACACGAAATCGTATACATGTAATCACACTTTAATATTACACTACACATATATATATACAAGTATATACACTCAAAAACAACACACACACAACACACAAATCCCTCTCCTGGAACAGTGTCACATCTCCATATATAAGTACAACTATGAATAAGAGAGATCTGGTGTGCAGGTGTAACTCCATTTATAAAATAAAAGGAATGAATTAGAGGTTGTAAATGGTCAGTAAAAAATATGTTATCTTTTAAATTATTTTGTTATACTTATATGATGTTTATGCAAAATGTATATGATTCATGGGTGTTCTATTCGTTGCAACTGGTATATAAAAACTTAATATCAGCAAAAGTTTATTATAGCCACAGCATATTAATCTATACTTATGTAGTAAATTTTGTTTATAATAAACACTTTTTTTATAACCGTGTAACCAAATATGGTTGTTATATTAGTTCATTGGATTATGAACCCTTACAATCAGTAAAATTATGTTACGGCACCAACACATTTTGCGGTGCTTATACAGTATCCAAAATATATTATCGTGTAACTAAAAACTCCATCATTCTCAGTGGAAGAAGGGGCTGACACAATGATGGAGTTCACAGCGGAAAAAGGGCCAATCCAATGAATGGTCTCAGTAAAAAAAAAGGGGCTAACTCAGTGATTTAGTTTATCAGTGGAAGAAGGGGGGGGCCAATACAATGACGGAGGTCTCAGTGGAAGAAGGGAGTTAACTCAATTATGGAGTTCTTAGTGGAAGAAGGGGCTAAAAGTGATGGAAGTTCTCAGTGGAGAAAGGGCCAACTCAATGATGGAGGTCACAGTGGAAGAAAGGGGGCCAACTCAATGATGGAATTATAAGTGTAAGAAAGGGGCCAGCTCAATGATTGGAGTTCTTATATGGAGGAAGGGTTAACTCAATGATGGAGTTCATATTGGAAGACGTGGCTAATTCAATGATGGAGGTCTCAATGGAAGAAGGGGCCTACTAAATGATGGGGTTTACAGTGGAAAAGGGCCAACACAATGATGGTGTTCTCAGTAGAACAGTGCTAACTTAGTGATGAAGATTCATCTCAATGATGGAGTTATTTATTCCCTAAGGCTTATCCCTACCTGTGTAATTTCATCAATGGAAGTATAAATATATATAGACACTACATGTACACACATAACAGTTGTATTGTCTACAAATACACATTACCGCCATATGATATTAAAGTATATGTTCATCATACACCCATTCGAATGACCACCAGACGCAAACATGCATGCCCAAATATATACAGTTGTCTTCCAAATCAATTATTTTGAATATCAGGTACACTGATATGATATGAGTATGCTTCGGGACAGAAGAAAATTTCATATGATCACTACATTAAGCATATGATGCAAAACATCTATTTTGTCAAACCTTGGAATACGTTATTGTGACATTCTAAATTATAAATAAGACGTAGTAGACATGTGTATCATAGTTCTTTTCTGATGTTTGCCACATTTTGAGAACTAATTCGCTATGTGTGATGTTTAGTATGCTTTAGTGTGTTATTTGTTCAGCATGAAGCTGCATTGCAATGAATGCGAGGGTGGGAGGTTATGCGTAGCTACTGTTGAAATCGTGCTTAGGGATTCATATCTGAACAGTGAATCACGCTGGGTTTCGCACCTGATGATAACGAATTGTTGTAATAAGGTGTATTGCACCAGATCAAAGAACTTTTGAAAGCGTTTACTGTAACTTTAGTACTGATTGGACAGTTCTCATATATGTACCATACGAGTACATTCCCATCAGAAAATTATTTTTCATTTGAAATGATATAATGCCATGATCAATCACTCCTTGTGCTGAGTATGTGATGTAGTTTACCATTCCGTCTGTCAGTTTAGTAACCCTGCCGCTGAATGTAAACTGGTGAAAAATATTGAACAGCTGTTAAACACAGATGCGTATGCTGAAAAGGTAAGGTTGTGAATAAAATGTTTGTTTAAATTTGAATGCGTTAAAATAACACATAATCAATCATACTTGAATTATTATCCCTCGTCATGATAAGCATACTCATATAGGTGTTGCCTAGTGGATAACGTATAGCCTCACAACTAGGATGTTGAGGGCTCAAACGTTTGCTTTCCTGTCCGATACATTGAATATAGGATATGTATTGAAAAGTACTGCTGTTCATGATTGTGTGTCTCATCAGTTAAAACTAGATGGCATTTTCAATACGGTTGACACTATAGATCACTATAGTGACTGATTTCTAAGTTATATAAATATCTGGCAAAGTGTGATAGTACATGGATACATGAACAACCGACCCACCTGTGCGTTAGCTCTGATAATCAATGATCATCTCTGATTCTTTAGCACACACATAGTCATCATTAACTTAAATAAACCGAATTATCCTTTTATTCTCTACCGAAAGGGCTAGAGTTAAGACATCAATACCTTAACCTTGGCTACTTACAAATGAGTGGTTCTATATTCTCATATTGCAAGGTCTGAAGTCAAATGTCTACTTACTGAGTCACTGTTTCTCCTTCATAAGTTAGATGCACATGTATATCAATGATATGTGGATGTGACTGGAGAAATGGGGCTTATGGGTTTTGCGATCGGTGTATATCCAGATCAGCCTGTGCATCCGCACAGTCTGATCAGGATCTGCACTGTACGCCATATTATCAATGAAACACCCGTCATGCTTCTAGCGATCGTTATCAGGCTTCATGAGTGTGATATTTGATCAGGAGCTATACTGGTCAGAAATTGCATAAGCCCCCATTTCTCCAGTCACAGCCACATATAAATAAATATATAAATAGAGTACATAAGTTGTGCATGCATGATGTCATCTATAGAATTTCATAGAATTTTGAATATATGGAAATGATTTATAGTATCACATTCCATTTTATAATGTCACCCAAATGATTTATTTTCCCATTATTGCATAATTGTATGTGCATATTAAATGTAATTATCTAAGAGAATAATATAATGCACAGACGCCATATTAGTATTTGGCTGGACATGTTAGAACGTTATTTTTACATTTCAGTCGGAAATATCTTGTAATTTGAGCATATATGCAGTACTTTCGGTACTTTGGTAATCTGCTCCATTCAAACACCTGATTTATTCGTACATATTCTGGGGCAGCAGTACACGTCGCGTCATGTAGCCGCATCCATTTGAAAATGTATATGCGACCATTGTGAACTGGTCTGGCGCTTTCTAGTAACGTCTTGCGATCGGTGTATATCCAGATCAGCCTGTGCATCCGCACAGTCTGATCAGGATCTGCACTAGACACATGCATTACGTAGGTGTTGCATTGTCCCCGGAATGAACATTGTCTGCAACCATGGTCAAACAGCACCGGCTGTACGTTTGAACACGGATGTGAGCGGTGTCAAGCAACGGCAGTCATGTAACAATAGCTAAATGCGTCCCGAATCAGGAATTATACCAATATTAGCTAAAACCATTCCATTTGTACAGGAGATAAATATAGTGCGTAAGTTATGCCTGTTTAATACTTAGTGGTTATTACCTGGCTAGTTTGATATCACCCTAGGTGTCATCCCGAGGTAGCTTGATAATAGCCTGATATGCTTAATATTGCTAGCTGTTGGCTATGTTGTATCTGTAATATATTGGTATATATGTGTTTTGCATATAGCAACTGAATGGCAGCACATGATGTCATCTATAGAAGTTTGGTGACCATCTTGAATAGATGGAAATGAGAAATACTATCACATTCTGTTGTAAATGTCACCTAAATTATTTACTTTACCCATATTTTATAATTGTATATGCATATTGAATGTAATTATCTAAGAGAATAATATAATGCACACACGCCATATTAATATTTGGCACCCATCTTCAATTATGTCCATTTACTACTAACCATGAACATAATAGCTAACACAGTTCTTGCATTTTTTAAATCACAATTTAATAGTAATAGGACATAGGCATACTACTACTGCTACTTAAACACATGTATGTATCTGTTTAATCATATAATGTGAACGTACTCAGTTTCGGTTGCCATCTTGGACTTTGGCAGCCATCTTGACTTTTTATACCGCAACGATTGTTCCATGTATCATAATAAAGGAGGCTGAATATATGATGCTTATATTTGAAGTAACCTAATAAACTTAAAGTTTCGTTTTTGTCTTTGTGTTTCATCTTTGATCCCTAATCGCGCGCTCTAATTGGTCAGTAATTGTCACAGTATATGCGAAGTAAAAACGACAGAGACATGTCCGTTATGATCTAAATGCTTATTATGACAAATGTGGAGTCTAAAGCCAGCCAATATTGAAGCTCCTCGTAAATAAATCGGAGATTTAATCAGACACAATTATTGTGACGTAATCAACCTAGCGTGAACTTCGCCATTTTGCTTTATAAGTTCAGGAAAGCGGTATAAACTAAATACACGGTTAGTGCCGTCGAATAGAAAATATAATATTTTTCGCCCCGACAACTTCGCCCCAATAAAGCTGTATTTACTATTTATGTTTACATTCACATTTTCAGAAATATAACCCACATAAGTGTTGCAACTGCTCATTAAACCAATGTATTAACCTATGTTCCTGTACTATGTGAAATACGCAACACTGGCGGCCAATTTGGATTTGTCGGCCATCATAGATCAAAATATTACATTTGGATGTTCTTTAACTTACACAATATGAAGGTCATGTTGTTCAAGCTTATCACGATCTGTAGTTGTATTAATTTTTTTGAAGTTACGCATACTTGGTATTTTTGTGAGCCACATATTGGTTGCAGGGGGTTCCACATATGAGGTCATAACATCTTTAAGCTGCCAGATTTAAACTGCTATCGAGCGGAAATAATAACCAGAGATATACATCATTTTTTTTTATACCTTTTCCATAACATATAGTGGCAAGTTGCCGCCCTCTTCCCTAGAGGTAATGATGACCCTATTTGTAGGGGTCTGACTCATACACTAAAATGTCAAGTCCCTGTTCCCGGAAAACAACTGACATACATTGGGTCAGAATGAAACTGACACGAAACTTCTGATTAGTCATTCAACAAAACTTGAAACAGGAAACTGTCCACCCAAAGGTGAATACCACGCGGCTGGGATGGTAAAATTACGGTTACAACAACAACAACGTCGCCCACTCCAAAGAAAGTATTATTTGATATTTTCCTTAATATGCAACGGATTTTGATGAAATATGACGCAGCAAACGCGTCTTCATGAGATGCATTTGGTGGTCCAGGGAGGTTGGCACAGACTTATGTCGTTTTTGCAAAGATTCTCCGCAAAAACGACAGAAGTTTGGGACAAAATACAGAGACCACCAAATGCAAATCAAAATCCTTTACGTAATAAGGAGAATATAAAAGAATACGTACTTTCAATCGGATGGATTCTGGAAGTTTCAGTACTTGTTGTTGTTGTTACTACCACATAATCATACACCTTGGCAGGGAACATTGATTTTTTTTATTAATTCGTTCCCACGAAATAACAATTCGTTCCCTCAATTTAACAATTCATGCCCTCGAATTAACAATTCGTTCCCACGATATACCAATTCGTTCCCTCGAATTAACAATTCGTTCCCATAAAGGCAACTCTGAACATTGTGTTGATTAAATGTGGCTACCTAGCAAGAAATGTTTTGTTTATATTAATTCGTTCCCACGTTATTCACATATTTGATTGTTAAGGAATTAAATGCGACGGAGCGCAGCTTATGGGATTTATGACCAGTGTAGCTTATGATCAAATAGCACACACCAGTGGCCTGGTAATGATATATATTTCTTGCTAGAATCACGAAGGGTGTTTCATTGATGAAATTGCGAACAGTGCAGATCCTGAGCACAGGCTGATCTGGATCTGCACTAGTCGTACAACTCATAAGCCCAATTTCTCCAGTCACAGACACATTTAATTTGCGGAATACCATGAAACGAAAGCTTATATCCGCAGTACAGCATTCGGTGAGTATCAAAAAATCTCGGTAAACAACATTTGCCCTGTGAAATTGGCATGCATTTTTGATGTTACATGTACAACAGTGATAACTTCAAAGCGACTTTGAGTGGAATGTTGAAGTATATATTAACTTGGCTCCTAGTAATCATACAAAATATCATGTTAAAAAAGTACGATATGTTGATGAGTGATGAGTCAAGATGAACAAGATGAAACAACACACTGTCAGACTCATGTTAATGACTTTCTTCTAATAATGTCGGCTTTATAGTGGAGTGTTTTGGTTTTCATGGCAAGTATTATTTCTCTGACTTTCTTCTCTAAACGTAAACTTTAACCAGTTTACTACCAATGCTACACTGTGTTCATCTGTGCAACCAAACCGTCTGTCGATACGTTTTTGTTAACATGATCTATTAATAGGACATGCCGTTCCTGAGGAATTATTTCTCTGACCTTCTTCTCTAAACGTAAACTTTAACCAGTTTACTACCAATGCTACACTTTGTTCACCTGTGCAACCAAACCGTATGTCGATACGTTTTTGCTAACATGATATATTAATAGGACATGCCGTTCCTGAGGAATTATAATATAGTACAATTTGGAGTGGACCTCAAATGTTGCTTACTGCGATAAAATGGTCAAGTAATACGTAGGGAAATACCCGGCGCGCACCCCTCTAACATTTGGCGAGTAGAGATATTCTTGCTCCAAAATGCGCCAGAACGCAGCAAAATGGGGTGTAGATATCAAAAATATTCCGGAGGGCATACAGCAGGAGCCACCCAGCAGTCTCCCGAGCTCCGTCAGGTCGACGAACGAACGGTGCTAGCTCGAAAACATAACACATATTTACACTGTACATATATTCATATGGAAACGCCCATTACAACATTACGATATGTTGATGAGTGATGAGTCAAGATGAACAAGATGAAACAACACACTGTCACACTCATGTGAATGACCTTCGTCGGCTTTACAGTGAAGGGTTTTGGTTTTCATGGCAAGTATTATTTCTCTGACTTTCTTCTCTAAACGTAAACTTTAACCAGTTTACTACCAAGGCTACACTGTGTTCACCTGTGCAACCAAACCGTCTGTCGATACGTTTTTGTTAACATGATCTATTAATAGGACATGCCGTTCCTGAGGAATTATAATATAGTACAATTGGGAGTGGATTTCAAATGTTGTTTACTGCGATAAAATGTGTAGCTAAAGGCGGAATAGGTAGGGGAATACCCGGCGCGCACCCCTCTAACATTTGGTGAGTAGAGATATTTTTGCTCCAAAATGCGCCAGAATGGAGTGTAGATATCAAACATATTCCGGAGGGCATAAAGCAGGAGCCACCTAGCAGTCTCCCGAGCTCCGCTCGGTCCACGAACGAACGGTGCTAGTTAGAAAATATAGTACATCTTTACACTGTACATACAATGTGTATTCATAATGGAAACGCCCATGAGACGTATTGCGTTTATATTACATAAGCCCCACGTGACGTCACATTATTGACCGGCAACCTCGTTTTTCCAGGAATTGCGACATAACGATGTAACACAAGATAATTCTTAATTTTAATGCCATATTTGGTTGTTAACATTTTTGAAATAAACAGCAAATGCAGTGAAAATGCAAGTAATAAAACCATGGGCTGTTGCGTTTACTGTATGTGAATTGAATTTGATCTGTTTAAAGTTTGCGAGGAGTCAATCGGACTCCACGCCTTTTAAACAGATCAAATGTATTGTGCACTCAAATATTTACACTGTCCATAATTTATAATTCAAACGCCCATTCGACGTATTGCGTTTACATCCTTCGGCAAATTGAAGTAAAACAAGATGATTCTTAATTTTAGCGCCATATTTGGCTACTTACAACTTTGAAACTGTCAGAACATGTAATTTAAATATAATCAATAAAAACATGGGCTGTTGCGTTTACTGTAGAAAAATAACATTTGGTCTGTTTAAAGATGTGAGGAGTCATTCGGACTTTATGCACTTTAAACAGACCAAATGTTTTCAAACTACACACAATGCAACGACCCTCGACCTCCACGTACTCTAAACAGTCACATGTTTTTCATACCACAGTAAACGAAATAGTCCATGATTTTATTCTTTATATATATAGATTGATCATGGTGGAGACGGCGTGTGTGAGACGGTTGTCAGGCGAGGACCAAGGCGGGGGCGTGCCCTAACATTTGTCGAGTTTTTATTTTAACTCTTTCACCCCGAACTACACCACCGCCTGCGCTAATATTGCCAATACTGACATTTATTTTGCTTGAATATTTTGCCAGAATCAAGCAGCTTGATTGGTTTTGCCTGAGCTGTACTACAGCTCAGGCTCAACCAATCAAACAGCTTGTCAGAAACGTTGACATATTGGCAACTTTAACGCCGGCGGATGTGTATCTGAATAATTCCCTGTCTTTTCTGGACTGTTTCATAAATCAGGTAAAAGATAAATACTGACAAACACTGTAGATCCAGATTAGCTGGCTCAGCTGGATCTATAGTATTTTCCAATGTTTGCCTTCTGTAGCCGATTTCACCAACATTGCAAAGTATTATTATCTAGCAAAGTATACTTTGACGGAGTATTCATTTATTTTTCCCGAACTGCATTATTTCATATAGAACTAACGACTGCATATATTTGATGATTAAAAGTATGCCGAATTATTACACTGAATTGATTACATTATCACAGCCAAAATGGCTGTGATAATGTAATAAATGCAGTATAATAAAAATTAATAAATCTTTCCTTAAATTGAAAATTTCTCCCTCAAAGTGTAGTTAGCAAGAAAAGTATAGTTTGCAATTTTGGTGAAATCGGCTACTGGTCTGTAGGGTTGAAATTGTTGAGCACCCCGGAATACACCATCAATTATATAACGGGAGCTATCTTTGAATATAAAGTACATTTAATTTAATTGAGTGAATAATTTTGAACTGCTGGTATCACGGTGGGTATAGTACGTCACGGGTACCTGCTATTTGGATGGGGTGCACTGAATCAGGTGAAACAAGAGTAAACCTTGTGGGGTGCACTCTGTTCCTCCAAAATATTGCACCGAAATCTGGAAAAAATGCAGTTTATAGCCACAAAAAAGAGACACACGAACACTCAAATCCGCACTAGAGTAGTATTGATGGAAATTATCGTCGACAAAATGTCTGGCATATCAGTTAAATATAAGTTAAATTTAGTTTTAAGGAAATATGATTGAAAACAACATTGTGTAGCAGGTGGTGTAAAATGGCAAATATTATCGTCCACGCTATATTGGAAAGTACATATTGTAATGCTAATCTGGTTAACTCAGTGCTTTAGCGGTATGACACTAGACAATTATTGCAACGCTTGTCAGTTGCAATGTTTCATATGTGTGACTGGTGTTCACTTTGTGTAGCTACGCGTAACCAATAGACAGGGGTATTGCTGCATCACATATCGTCGACGAAATATCAAATGGTCGTAACTTCAATTTGCCGCGAAATCACTTTTTGGCAGTTGCAGAGTTAGAATTTTAATACTCTACTTGTGTTAAAATGAATGCCGTATTTACGGGCCAATCAGAAAGTGGTTGACTGCCACGTGACAAAAGGGCGTACTGTAATTGGTTCCATAAACCAAAGGTCAAAAGGCCATATTTAACAAAGTCCGTGTTTGGAGTTAGTTTGATGTGTGGAAAAGGTGCTACATTACAGTTTTGTAAGTTTATTTTTACTGTCGCATATCTAAATGCACCGTAGATACGATAATAGTGTACCCAAATATTCATTGTGATGCATGTCCAGCTTTTTATAACTAATTTGAGTAGATTTTCTAGATTTTACCATCCTGATGCAGTAATGACCTTTTGACATTTTACTTTAATTGCAGACATGATCAAACTCTGTTTTAGTAGATCGTCAGATAAGAATTACAATGATTATTGTTATACATGTATTATCGATATGTTAATGCAAAAAGTTTCTACCAAGGACAAATATTCTGCAATGGCATACAGCTATATTAATGTGTTAACTTTAGACCTACAGTCCGTACTCTGGTGTCCGTGGTTGAATGCAAGTGCACTATATTACAATACCAAGTTGTCATGTCACAACTTTACCATTTTTGATCAGAAAACAAAGCATGTGAAATGTTATTTTTGGAATGAGTCCCAAGGTAACCTGACGTATGATTCGTTTGTCTCGTGTGTAGCAACTTACATTGAAGGCATTTTGAGCGAAGAAAACGATGTGAAACGGTTTATTTTCTACTCTGATTGATGCACATACCAAAATAGAAATAGTACAATGTCCAACACGCTCTGTCACTTGGCGAGAAAGCATAACATTATGATCACTCAGAAATATCTTGAAGGAGGCCACACTCAAATGGAGGTCGAAAGTGTTCATAGTGTGATCGAGCGAAATTTAAAACGGAAACCGATATACGTACCGCAAAATTAAGTGGATGTAATATAAAATGCTCGTACCAGTCAGCCGTATAGTGTTGACTATGTCAATTACAACTGCTTACAAACATGACAAAAGTACTGTCAGTTAAAATATTACTATTCAATTCGTCCGGGAATAAAAGTCAGTGACCATGTGGTCACTTACATTAAAGTGCTCAACTACAACCCAAACGGTGAAATAAAGTACAAACTGAAATTCGATGATGACTACTCTGGCCTGACATAGAAGGCATTGAATCAATTACCGGATGTACAACGCGGCGAATGCGTCATGGAGCCAGGCCTTCTACATGCAGGGCCATTGAAATATAGCAGATATATGTTTGCGTTAATGTTTTTTTTTACTGATCTTGAACTTTATCACAGGGGCCACATTGATGGGCTGTATGATGAACATATGTATGATGGCAAGTAAGTTTTGCTGATCTTGAACTTTATCACAGCGGCCACATTGATGGGCTGTATGATGAACATATGGATGATGGCAAGTAAGTTTTGCTGATCTTGAACTTTATCACAGCGGCCACATTGATGGGCTGTATGATGAACATATGGATGATGGCAAGTAAGTTTTGCTGATCTTGAACTTTATCACAGGGGCCACATTGATGGGCTGTATGATGAACATATGGATGATGTATATGCAATTTCAAGCCAATCATATTTCGGGTTGCAGAGTATTTTGCCTTTGAATTTGGGCATGTGGGCCGCAGGGGTGGGCGATAGAAAGGAAATATGAATGGTGAAAAACAAGTACGTATATAGAGAATAATAGGTTAGTGCCGTGAATGGAAAAAATATATTGCAAGGCTTAGGAAACGGAATGGGCGAGACTCTGCCGAGCACATCCAGTTTCCGTGCAGCGCCAGATATTTTTCCCATTCACGACACTAACCTAGTATTATATTTATCCCGTCAACACCTTCATGGCTTTAAAATGCAAAGGAAGTAACCCCAGTCACCGCACATATTCATACGCAGTGATAGGGTCGTATTGACAGGATATCAAATATGTTTCACGGCACCGTGTTTCACGGCACATACGCACTGTGTTGACTATGCTGTAACATAATTCTGACGGACGGACGGACGGACGTTCGAACGTTTAGGGTTTAGGGGTATTTTCATTGTTTGATGATCAAAGAAAAAATCACTAAACAAACAATAGAGTTTATGGGCAAACGGAATAAGTCTCGAATTAATAGTCTGTGTTAGGCCACGCTGCAAATCCCATGAACCCCAAATGTCCCAAGACAGACGTACATCGGTGTACCGTAATACGTCCCATATTTCAAACGGGTGTATATAAATGAGCATCATCGATGTGCATTAATGACAGCTAGCCTAATCCTACACAACTGGTATGTTACTTAGACGAAAGCGTGTTGCTTTGAATGCCCTTGGTATAACTTATTGGCTCGAAAAACGATACCCGTGATCTGAGTCAGACATACACCTAACTAATATGACATAATATATTTTATCCTAGGTACATGATATTGTGTAATTTATGCATAGTATCCAAGTGAGCACATTACAGATACTGATTGTCCCATTTTGCCCAGCATATTGACAAAGCGGGTCCCTGGCCAAGGTATTCGGCCACTATGTGTGTCACTCTTTCAGCGTGTTTAATGCTAAACAATTTAATTTCATTATCATACTTGTAAAATATTTCTTGATTAAATGTAAATATGAAAAACAAGAATTGTCATTTAATTTGTTCATTCAATATTTGAAAAGACGAATCAATATTGAAAAAGAAATAGCCACAATGTAAGAAAAGCTAGATCTACATATAATAAAATGGGGTAATTTCAACTTTTAACACCCACGAAAGAATTATTAATAACATAAAAACACGATCAATATGTACAAGGTACCAAGCGTAGCAAAGTTAAGTGCATGCTTATTAACAATATATGTCAAATATATTATAGTATTTAAATAAACGTTATAAATCACATGTATTACGAATTACGAGAACAGAAGGCATACCTCTTTATTTTTGTTCTCTCTTTCCTAAAACTCTCTTCTTAAAAAAATCTTCTTAAAAAAGCGCACTTTCTAAATATATTATGTATGCTCTTTTCTAGTGACATGTCATGTGATTTCAACTATGTTTTGTTATACAATATGTACATGATACATGATTTATTTAAAAATTGAAAATAAACCATTTAGTGAAATAAAATGTGCGTAATGGCATTTACAATATACATATTTCACTAAATTGTTATTGAGAGGCAATTCTACCATATGACATACAAAATATTACCATAAACTTACTTACCTAATAAATTGTGTATTAACAAAATTCTTAGCTCCACTAAAGATAAACTAAACACAGATCTCTTCAAACGCTCAGTAAGAAAGACCGGAGATATAATCGCTTGTACGATATAAAGGTATTAGTATGCATACGTCACGAATCGTGCGGTAATCGCTAACTTTAGTAACAAACTGTTACGTGGCATAACTTTCGGACAAACAAATCGGCATAATGGCCGCTACTGTTGAATACGTCACGGGGTCAGCGGACTATGTCTATTTTAGCTTTTTAGGGATGTAGCCAGTTAGCAGTCATTTTAGGTGGTTGAATCGACGCCTTATCTAAAGCAATTTAGAGCTTGAAAATGTATACTCCTAACAGATTGGGAGATAATTTAAATTATCGAATGGCTGAATGGTGAAACAGGTGATTGTAAGCAACAATAAATGCAACATTTGTAAATGTACAACGTATCGATAGTTGATTCATTTTGATTGCCCAGTCTTGCGCAAGCATAAGTACTATTATCCCTACAGCTCAGTTGGTAGCGCGCTCGGTAAATGTATTCGAACTTTGTTATGGAGGAGTCCCTTCGGGGCGTCAAATATACATATCCTTGGGGTATTGGCCTCCTAATTTTCGACCATTGGAAATGTTTTGCTGGCTAAACCCACCTCACACGCCGTGTGTCCACCGCCCCCATAGCGGGAAAGATATTGGTTGCGCGTATACGTGTGGTCCAGACAGAAATATGGATGTAATGAAGACGATTCAAATGACATTATGCAATATACGTACATGTATACATCAGTTTTCGAACGTATGTAAAATAATATTTCTATAAGCTACAATAAATTATATTAATAAAATAAACGTATTAAGAACGGCAGATATATGGGAGTATGAAGTGTGGGTGGATCCAATAAAAAAGATACAACAAAGGTTGTGTCGAGCCCACAACCCTCAACGAAAGATTTTTGAAAAGATAATTTCTCTAGGACACTTGTGCATGATTAATCGTTACTTCTAATCGAGACTGAGTTCAGTGACTTAGGTTAATTATATTACGCATGTATCACTGTTTTGTAAATAATTTTTGTGAAAAATCTCAGTTGTCCGGTGGTAAAAAATCACATGGCATGTCTTGTATATCGCAAGGTGTGTTTTTTAACTAAAATTTGAATTACTTAATACTTGTGTAGGCCGGACACTGTGATAACACATTTGTTTTTGAAACCTGCACAGTTTAGCATCATTATCTGTCATACAACACGATGTATGTGTATAAGGTATTGGTGTCTTTTGTGGTACCATGTATATGGAACTTCCGTCGGAAGGAAATGTACAAGGCCTTCAAATGATAACATCAGTGTCTAGTATACTACTGTATTTAATGTTGTGTTGAGATACATGTATATGTGCATGCACATATATGGGCCGCGCCATACGAAACCCGGTCTTAATGACAACGTCATGAAAAGCGGTAAACGACGTCGGAAAAACGACGTTTCAAATTGTCTAGCGTCGCCGTAAAAGTTCACAGTTTGCCCTCCCATGTACATGTACTGGTGTCAGTTAACATTAAGTGTGAACAGAAAACGGAAAATGATAACTTACTGAAACTTTCACTAATATGAGACGCGATACCTTGTACCTCGGTACACATATTATGACGTCATGACTTGACATAACGTACTTGTGACGTCAATGAACGTGAATACATGTTTGACGTTATGGCAATGGTGTCGTGACACAATATTATAGCAAGGATACTTGCACGAGTTCCTCGCAGCATCAATGACTTAGAAATGCTTCTTGCGCTGTACATTGTCGCCTAACCGTCGTTCTTTGACATTTTTAATCTTTTTCGTCGGTTGTCCTTATGAATTCAAAATGGTGAACGCATAATTTAATTAGCTACATATCAGCGAAGTCTTCGCTTACACTGCATTTTGATTCTTAAATACTCTTAAATAAGAACAACCTAGTGTATGCCAACGATATTACCATCTATTATCTTGGTAAATTGAGACTTTTGAACAATTCTATCCAGTACTTAGCGAATGATATGCCATTTAATGCCACTCATTTTATCATAAATGGAGGTAGACATGCAGGTATATCAGGCGATGGTAATGCGATCCTCAAGAAAGACACACGGCGACAATTATAAGGTATCACGCTACCAAATCTTCCCGGTATCGTGTTTTATTACAAAGTTAATGTTATAAGCGGCCTACTGCCTACTTTAAAATGTGTCGTCGCATACGAAATGTTAAATGATGTCGCTATTATTCCCCAAAATTCTTTCAGACAGCAGCAAACAACACGGAAATGCCTCATTCTGCCTTATTTGAAAATTATTCATACGAAATTACATTATTTGGGCCCCAATCCAAAACATGACGTTACTTTAGCAACTGCAACACGAGTCATACACATTATTTTCATACTTTGTCTTGGCCTAATGGTAGACACTTTGCCAGGCTACGAGATATCCAAATTTGGTTGAATTTCGACGTCATTGATCTAAAACGTCATATAAGTTTTTGCCACGCGTCATAAAAATACTTCTAAAATGAAATTGGGATACATTGATAATTTTGGCGGCATATGGCTTTTAAAAGATGTACAATTCAGAATACGCGAAAAAGTAAAAACTGAAAATGTTGTCATTAAGCCCGGTTTTCGCACGGTGCGGCTCATATATGGGCCGCGCTCTGTGAAAACCGGCATTAATGACAACGTCATGAAAGCCTGAAAATGACGTCGCAAAGTAACGCTTGAAACCAACGTCACGTCGTATTTTGACACTTCAAAATAGTTGCGTAATTGCAATAAGTTGACGTTTTCCTATATATAACCGTACTGTACGTTTTAATCTTTGTGGCTCACAAACATTTTAATTCTGGATACGCGTAGCAGAATTTTACAGTTGTTTCCATAGTGGTTCAGACAGTTGTCTGTTTTATCGGTTTCCTTCAAGGAAACACGTAGGGATTTTGTCGATTATTTTTTTTATAATATATGGACTACATTTGAAACTAAATAACCATACAACCGGTAATTTTTAGATAACAGCATCACAGAATCAGTATTATGTAACAAATAGAACTGGGCACAGGGCTTAATGCGTTTAATTTACTGTTTCGCCTGTCGAATGTTTCAAAAGTCAGCATAAAAATACGATTTGGAAATTTTCAGAAAAATAAACAAAGATTTATAATTATGGTAGTGCCAAAATATACGCCGTTCTTGGCATATCACATCATGGTGACACTGGGCCAATTTAGTATTTAGTGTGTTAGTATTGTGCCATGCATATTTACTGCAACACAATAATCATGATTATATCAGATTATTGTAATACATAGTTGTAGCCACCAAGGACGTAGCCTACTGATTTCTATTTATATCTTCTACCATTTACGTGTTCGGTGTCACGTAATATTTAGCGACTTTCAAAAATATCGCATTGAATCAGCCGTACGATTGCCGTTTGATAACTATGTAAATATTCTTTAAAATGACCACTTGTAAATATGGTTATATGAATGTATAGCAATTTTACTAGTATATTTGCAATCATTGCAGACACTGATCAGACTGCACAGATGTACAGGTCTCCAACATTTACACATTTAAGAAGTCCGACTTTGCCAGATTGTTGTTAATTTTCTTACATTGTACTACATTGTGCATGCTTTGTTTGTTATCAAAGGGCCGTTCTAGTTGGAGGCGTGTAAATAATATAAAGCAAACGCACATGTACACATTAAACGCGTCTAAATTCAAATGAGCCGCTTCGAACAATATATAGTCTCAGGGCGTGGAGCGTCATTTTAACAAAATCAATGTTGTGATCGGGACACATTTAGTGTGTAAATCACTGACTTTGTTATAGTGTGCAGTTATGCAAAATACATGTACGTACGCCACGGTGCTTTTTCAGGGGCGGATCCAGGATTTCAGGTTAGGGTGGGGGGGAGGGGACATCTTAATTGAAATAGTTTACTATACTTTCGAACTAGCACCGTTTGTTCGTCGACCAAGCGGAGCTGGGGAGACTGCTAGGTGGGGCCGGAGGTATGCCCTCCGGAATATGTTTGATATTTACACCCCATTTTGCTGCGTTATGGCGCATTTTAGAGCAAAAATATCTTTACTCGCCAAATTTTAGGGGTGGGGTGGGGGGGGGGGGGGTGCGCCGGCGTTTCCCCTACGTGAATCCGCCCTTGTTTTTCGTATGGCTGTTTATTTGTTTACACATGCGGTGAATGTACTCTTTCTGAGTTATTGTTACCGCAATGTGTCCGTCGTCCGTCGTCCGTCGTCCGTCCGTCCGCCGTCCGCCGTCCGTCGTCCGTCGTCGTCTGTCGTCCGTCATCCGTGAACATTTTCAAACGTCTTCTCCTACATAACCATTGGGCATATAGTCACCAAACTTGATGCCCATGGTCCGTAGGTAGGGGGATTACAAAATTGTTAAAATGACGTCATTACGTAATCCAAGATGGCCACCGTCTAAAAATAGCACAAATTGTTCAAAAATCTTCTTCTCCAGAACCGCAAACCGGATTTCGACAAAACTTGGTAGGAATGATCGATGTACAATGTTTTTTTAAAGTTCTTAAAATGATGACCCCAGGATCAAAAGTGGGCGTGGCCCGTGGGGTCAAATTGGTGTCAAATTTTATTTTTGACCGAATATGGTCATGTCATAAATCGAAGGTATCAACGAGGTGATCACTCTGGTGCATTTTTTGTCGAAATCGGATGGTTATGTCATCCAAGATGGCCGCCGAAATGTCAAAAGCTGTTCTTTTATTAGAGATTTAAAAATTCTTCTTCACATGAACCGCTTGGCCCATGATAGCCAACCTTAAAATGTATTTTCCATGAGTGAAGCTTTTTCAGATTTGTTAAAATGGAGGTCATCGCTTATCCAAGATGGCCGCCGTCTAAAAATAGCATAAATTCTTAAAAAATCTTCTTCTCATGAACAACCTGTTGGATTTCGACAAAACTTGGTAAGAATGATCGATGTACAATGCTCTTTCAAACTTGTTAAAATGGTGACCCCGGGGTCAAAAATGGGCGTGGTCCGTGGTGTCAAATTGGGGTCAAATTTTATTTTTGACCGAATATGGTCATATCTATATCAAATCGAAGGTATCATTGAGCCGATCGCTCTGGTACATTTTTTTTGTCGGAATTGGATGGTCATGTCATCCAAGATGGCCGCCGAAAGGTCAAAAGGTTGTTCTTTTATTAGAGATTTCAAAATTCTTCTTCACACGAACCGCTTGGCCCATAGTAGCCAAACTTCATAGTTCTAGTCCATGGGTAGAGCCTTTTCATATTTGTTAAAAATGAGGTCCTTGCTAATCCAAGATGGCCGCCGTCTAAAAATAGCACAAATTCTTAAAAAATATTTTCCTCATGAACCGCCACCCGGATTTCGACGAAACTTGGTAGGAATGATTGTTGTTCAATGCTCTTTCAAACTTGTTCAAATGGTGACCCCGGGGTCAAAAATGTCATCATGTCATCCAAGATGGCCGCCGAAATGTCAGAAGGTCGTTCTTTTATTAGAGATTTCAAAATTCTTCTTCACATGAACCACTTCACAGTTATGGTCCATGGATGAAACCTTTTCATATTCGTTAAAACGGAGATCGTCGCTAATCCAAGATGGCCACCGTCTAAAAATAGCACAAATTCTTAAAAAAATCTTCTTCTCATGAACCGCCAGCCGGATTTCGACGAAACTTGGTAGGAATGATCGACGTAGAATGCTCTTTCAATGATGTTAAAATGGTGACCCCGGGATCAAAAATGTGCGTTGCCCGTTAGGTCAAATTTTATTTTTGACCAGATATGCTCATGTCATATATCAAATTGAAGGTATCGATGAGGCGATTGCTCTGGTGCAATATTTGTCGGAATCGGATGATTATGTCATCCATGATGGCATCCAAAAGGTCCATTTATTCGAGATTTTGAACGTCGTTTTCTCAAGAACCACATAGCCGATGCTGGCCAAACTTCACCTTGGGTGAAGCATTTTCAGATTTGGCATCGCTTAATCCAAGATGACCGCCATCTAAAAATAGCACAATTAAAACAAATGTATGAACTCAATGTCACATTCTCCTCTGGTGTTCATGGAGTCAGGTGAGCGAATTAGGGTCATCATGGCCCTCTTGTTATCGGGACATGTAACAATTATACAACCATGTATGTTACATCTCCACATTTTTCCGGCAGTTTCGGTGATGCCAGTCGAGGGAGTGTGGGTCAGCGCAGCATTTTCCTGCTACCTGCTAGTACGGGGTACATGTACATTAGCCCGTCCGCCAGTCATATTGGCTACACAGGAAAATGTTCTTTAATTCCGAGAGTCGGGGAATGGACAGTCGATTTTTTTAGAAATGAACCGGGGGTATCCGACTACCCTCTAGACCCCATCTGGCGCTGAAGTCATTGATATGTGCAGCCATAGGCCTATCCAAATTCTGGTCATTCATTTCTACATAAATAAAATGCATTTGTTTCAATCACGAATACGATGTGCATAAGTAGTATATAAGAGTCAAAAAGATACCACCTACTGATGGAAGCCCCCCGCTGCGCGCGGTGCCTCCCATCAGTAGGTGGTATCATGTTTGACTCTTATATACTACTTGGATTTTCCCCCACTGTTCGGCGGGTATGTATGAGAAGAATGGAAAAATATTTTTCACCAACCACGAGACCATATATTTATGGCATGAGAAGATATGCCCTATTAGAGATAAGAAATCCGTTGATTATACTCAGTATATATAATCACACAATGGTTCTAGTTATTTGTGCGTGGTTGAAGACAGGTAGTAACGAGAGATGTTTTCGTACCGGTATTTACGAGTATTGCAAGCATCACCGGGCATGTATGCGAAGAGGTTCCGTTTCGCCTCGCCCATGCTGGCATTGCGGGGTAGGGACCAGATCCGAGTCACTGCTATGTCCACCATGCGGTGGCACTCAGGCTACGCATCGACTGGTTAGCAAGGAATTATGTGCTCGCAAGTATTATCGTTTAGTAATAATTGAAATCGGAAAGTCAGTTAGAAAGATAGAAACCGATCTGATGCATAGTTTTTGATAAGTCACGGTGGCGTGACGAGGCCCGAAAAAAGTTTTATGTTCCGTATGGAGGGGCCGTCGGAACAGCTGGACTGTATGGTGGAGGAATCTCCTGCTGCCTCAAACACGCGAATAAGCATATCACGTCCCGAGACGGGCGAGGAGATTTTTTCTCTCGTCGGCCCTCCCCTCCATTTTTTACATCTTCGTCCGCGAGAATTTGTGGAACTGGCTATCTGATATATCGTTGTCGGCTATCGCTTTCGACACGATAACGTCGATACTGTTTTTCTTAGACCTCGCGAGAACCGCTATTCGATCGTGCTTTCGATTCTTGGCCTCTAGTTTTCGACCCACGAGTCTGACCGTCATACAAAGCAGTCCCGCCCCCGCAGCTGTCGCACTCAAGGCCACCGCGACCGGAGCGGCGACGATTGTTGACAATAAAAACACACTCCCCACCCCGCTTACAACGGAAGCTGAGGCTAACGCGGTGACTGACTGACTATATTGACTGACCGCCTATATTTCTTCGCATAACCCGTCCGAGTCTCTCCCTCGTGTTGTAGAATCTGTTGTATCTCGACGATCCTGGTCATCCTAAAGGATGCCGGGTCGGCCGTCCCCGAAGGTAAGTGTGGATATAGTTTCTCGTCATTCATAATAAATCAAGTTCTATTAACAGTGTCACAATAGTGGAGCAACTTTTGTAACAAAGTTAATAACACTACCGGCTGAAACTTTAATTGCAGTGTCATCATAGAATATCGTAAACCCCGACCTCTGCCCCGCGTGCTTGGTGATGCCGGACTTCTGCTCTACCCCGTTCAGGACGAGATTCACTCGGATTTCGGCAGCGGCGTGTCCGCGAAAGTTGACCGAGCAGACCGCCATTCGAAGAATTGTACCGGACACTGCAATGTTGTATCCCCCGTATCTGTTGCTCGCGTTGGCATCGAATGAATATTCGTAGGACCCCTCGTTCAGTGTACCCCGCTCCTCCGCCCAAACTGCTATGACTGGTTTTCGAGCTTGCAATTCCCCCACTTGCGCGGCCGCCCTAGTTAAAATTGTGCAGGCCTGAGCTACGACCCTATCCAGCCTTCTCATTGCGGCTTCATCATATGCTGCGGCCTCGACGGGAACGTCCTGTTCTGCGCCGGAACTACCTGGACCGTATATGCTCATGATTAATATGTAAATATATATATATATATTATGTTTAATCGGTTATTTCGAGAACGACCGAAATCGGGTAATAGTTATTCATCTCTCTCGCTTTATCATCTAGAATAGAAATCTTCAACTCGTGGATGTGGCCCGTTTCCAAACGTTTCATGTCGGGGGTTGGAAAGTCGATGGTCACCGTCTCCCCAAAGAAACAGTCGCTAGCGCACACGGTTTTCAGTAATGTGCTGGGAGCTCCGTCTAACGTGTTGTACGAGGTGTTCAGCTGATCCAGGTGCACCATAAGTGATTTCGTGAAGGCGAAGTTTACTGGGGTCGTGCCGACGTGCTCGCCCGGATGAAACATCCCATCATCGTTGGCAGGGGATGTTATTTTAAATCCTAACAGTGAGCCCAACCCCGGTGAGATCCTTAACCGTTTTCCAACGGTCAATGTCGCGAGCCCTGTGGCTTTCGAGATTGCGAGAGCGACTACACCATCAAGCTTCGCCGCGACAAAAGCTTGGAGAGCTCCGAAGCTCCAAAGGCTATGAGGTACGGTGGCATGCCTCCCTATGAAGGTATCTAGGTCTATGGCACCTTCCAGGAATCTATTGAAGTCTATGCCATATGTCTATGTGGGGTTTCCTCTCAGGACCATCTGTCCGCGGTGGATCCCTTCTTGAGGGCCGTTTACAACTTTCACACGTATTACACTATTAGGAGGATTCTCAAAGAACAGAAAATCTCTCTGCCGCAGGACGACGGTTGGAATCCCATTTCCAGCGCATACGACCGTAGGGCGTTCGAAATAATTTGTAAGGAATTTGTGGTCACGAAAGAAGCGGACTGGCTCCAGAAAGCATTTACTAGCAGCACTGGCCTCGGGGACGTTCTCATTCGGGGTCAGTCCGGGAATTGGACGCAGACTGATTTTAGACACGATCACTCCGGCGACCACATCGTCAGTCGGAACGCCGGGAATTTTGACCCCACGACGATGACCTTCGGGCCGGAAGTGTCTGGAGGTCGGCACTGCGGCGTCTCATCCTGCGAGTGGCTACCTCCGAAACGAGCTCACGTCGATTACATACAGCAGGCTGCTGAGGTACAGGACGCGTGGGGTACATTTATAAGATGCACCAGCAAGTTCCTTCGGAACTACAACCCACGAGGAGGAGAAATTAGGGCTCGTCGTCGCCCTCGTGGCGATCGGACTATTTGTGCTTTGGTTTTAGGAACTCTCGGGCGGAGAATAGTATGAGACCGGCGATCGCAACGATTAAAGCACAAGCATTCTCGGCGAGCCATCCGGCCGTTTTTTGATAACATAGATAGCAGGAAGGAGACGAGACCCCCGATCAACCCAGGCAGCGCGGCAGCCGCCTTTCCGGGCTAAATTAGCAAGGAGACGAGGGCTTTTAGATGCTTTTTTACCCACTCCTTGGTTCCGCCGGATGGCGCGGGTGCTGGTGCGGGTGCTGGCGCGGGTGCAGCCGCCGCACCACCAGTGAAAGCTAGAACTATGGTCGATATGGTCATGCTGATAGCTGTGAGGATGCTTGCTATCGTGACACCCTGCTCTCTGAACAGAGTGCGAAGACGCTCACCGAGTGTCGTGTCCTCGTGCAGAACCCTCGAGATTGTTTCGCGGATCCGACTTATTTAAGTGCGGAGATCCTCACAATTAGTCGAGGCAGCCTCCAAGCGAACTGCTCTTTCATACCGCATGCGTTCGGTGATTCGCTCGGTAGATTCTCTATCGCCACGGGCTTCCTCCAGTTTCCTTTCTTCTAGCGCGATATGTTCATCCAGCGCCGTGAGTTTGGCGTTGTTATGGACCAGTTCGCCCCGGGTTGTTTGCATAGCCTTATCGAGTCCCATGAGTTCGCGAAGAGGTAACGGTGGATCATACTTCGCGCCATTTATTTTGTTGACCGTGGTTTCAATTGTGTTAATAGCGTCGGTGGCTACACGAGGGACCTCGCTGAGCTCGACAGTTTCTATCGCGGCGGCCGTCTTCGCCAGCGTTTCGTCGGTAGACTGTAGGGCCTCTACAGCGCGGGCCGGCATAATTGTTTTACCCCTCTTCCAATCCGTGAATCCTAGTTCGCTCCTTATGATTTGGCCACCGCCCCTGTTTCCGGCAATGGAGCTCAGCGATAGGGGTTTTCCGGTCTTCATGTTGACGATCGGGAAATTTGATGCTTTTAGTCGCAACCTGCCGCGCAGATCCAATTCGAATTTGGAGTAGTCGCGGCCGACAGACGGGACCATACCTTTTTCTCCCAAATTGATGTAGTAGTCGTTTACAGCTCCCTCGAGTAGTTCCCGACGTTGACTAGTGGTGCTGGTAGCACCACCCATTTCCTCGTCGGCTGGAGTCTCTATGACGTCGTCGAGGTCATTATTAACATCGAGGTAATCGTCTCGGTCGCCCGTAGTGCGATCGAATTCGTCCATGCCAATATCGTAACCAGCCATCTTTAACGATGTATTAAACAAAAAACCATACGGGTTTAATAGAGTTTCAATAATGTCTTCGAGTCAATACGGCCGCAAACTCAATCCATACCGCAGACTGCGGGAGCCCCTCGGGGCGAAAGGCGTGAGACAGAGCGTCGTTATTACGAACAACCCATCGACGATCGATCAGAACCAGCAGCTCTTGGTCCGCTTTCCCAACCTCGGAGATAGCGACGTCATTATGCCGGGGACTGTTCGCCTCGCTTTCACTATTTCGCTGACGTCGACGGACGCGGACCGAACCGTCGTTCAGAACCTGGGTCACGCCATCGTCAAGAAGACCATGATAAAGATATCTAGTAATGAGGTGATGTCGATCGACGACAGCGACGTCTACCATTGCTACCAGGACCTGTGGAAGACGGCGCAAGAGTGCGAAAATGCGGTATATCAAGGTATTGACACCAGTCGAAATAAGAACGTAACCAGACTTAGAATCGGGGCTGGTGACAAGGCAGATAACGTCGCGAGCGACAACGCGGTCACGGCCGCTTACGGCAACCGCTTCTACATCCCGATCGACTTCGAGTTGCTGGAGAGCCACATGCCATACTATCAGAGTGCTTTGGCGGACCGCCTCGAATACGAACTAACGTTCAACGACTACGGCCGAGTTATCATAGCCACCGACATGACATCGAAGTATACGATCGACAATGTGTCGCTGGAGTACGACATGGTCATGATGCCCTAACTCGCACGATTGATCAGAGCCCAGTACGCCGGGCGCGTTGTCATACTTTACGACCGAGTTCTTCGCCACCGCAAGGTGACGAAAGACAAAAGCGACACATTGTGGAATATTAATGTCAACGTACCAGCCCGCTCGATGAAAGGTATACTGATGTTGTTCGATGATGCTCGGTTCGCGCTCGGGGCTGGAAGAAGCGACACATTCTACAACCCCAAAATCACGAAGGTAGAGGTGACGATCGAGGGAGTCCCCAATCAGCTCTACAGCGCGGGCCTTCGCGCGCACCAGCAGTGGCAGGAAGTCAGAAAGAAGTTTGCTGCCGGCTCTAAGCGATCCCCGGAGGTTGCCGTGGTTGCCAAAGACCTGCAGCTCTCGGATATCTCCCTCGCGGAGTTCCTGACTACAAAGTACGCGTTATGGCTAGACATGCGAGCCAGCGACGACGACCAAATGCACGGTAGCGGACGCCAAGTTGAGAAAGCTAGCGAGGGTGTGACGATCCAGATAACCAAAGAGGCGGATGGAGCTGGCACATTGAACGTGTACTTATATATAATAACAGATGCGCAACTCAACATCGAAAATGGCCTATACGTCTCAGCACTCTACTGATTTAATGACAAATCAATACCAATTCACGATTGGAGATGCCCACTCTGCCATAATATGTGGGCAGACAGGATGCGGAAAAACGGTTTTCATCTTGGACTTGCTCGAGGGCTCCTACCGCGATGCCTTTAGACACATTGTGATACTGTGTCCCACTGTGCGGCACATCGAAACTTATCAGCGGCGCCCGTGGATATGGGCCGACCCTGAGGTATACGTCGTTGACCCCGGCGACAGGCTTCACGATTGGCTGCGTGGTTTATACCAAAGATTCCAGAGTGAGCGCACCCTATATGTGATTGACGATTGCTCGGCCAAGGCGGCGATGACCAAACAGAAGGACATGCTCTCCGAGCTCGCATTTTCTGGCCGCCATGCGGGACAAAGCGTATGGATCTGCACTCAAAAGTACAACGCCGTCCTCAAGGATCTGCGCGAGCAAACAAAATGGGTCGCCCTCTTTCACTGCAAGGATCGAGACTCATTCGACGACTGACTTCGAGAGAACGACGCTATTCCAACGCGCGAGGAGCGACTGGAGGTTCGACAGATGCTTTCGGAAACTAAGCACGCATAGCTTTTGTTAAAGACTGATCAACCAACTGCTTACGAAGTAATAAGCAATTGTTAAGCATTAACAAATGCTGAGCAATTGCTGAACAATGCTTAACAATGCTGAGCAATTGCTTAACAATGCTGAACAAATGCTGAACAATGCTGAGCAATTGCTTAATAATGCTGAACAAATGCTGAACAATGGTTAACAAATGCTGAACAATGTGGGAATCAATGGTTGCTCCGCTGCAAGCTTTGATGCGAACATAATGGTGATCATAAGTATCGGATGGTGCGCTTGGCAATATGTTAAAGTTATGAGACTTGTAAGAATAGCACTGCTTGCGTTAAACACAATGAACTGCGACGAACTTCTCGATAAGCTAATGGAAGAAACAGTCGCTCCGACTGCCGACACGACTGAAAATGTAGGAACACCTGTCAGCACGATTGCCGACACGGCTGCCGATACGGTCCCGAAAGAAAATGAAAACGCGGCACGACGCGAGCGGCAAGCTGCGCTGGTTGCTGGGGGGCAATCGGAGCATTATCTCGGTAGGCGTCTCTCAGTTTGTCAGGTGGATAAGATGTCAGATGCGGAGATCGATAAAATGTATGCGCGATACGAATCTAGGTTAGGTGCGGAGATGACGAAAACTCTCGGATAGGCGGCAATTCATCTGTACGCTACCGCCGTTAGTACACTTCTCCTTATACCAAACACCGCGGGGTTGATTCGCGATCTAGAGACTGATCCTTTTGTAGGGCACACTCTTAGAACAGCCTGCTGCTCAATTTATCACAAGTTTAGAATGTACTTAGCTCCGCTGACAACCGCGTTGACCACGGGTAAACACTGTCAATTTGGACATATATGCCCACGAACTATAAGCTCAGAAAATGATGATGACACAAGACGCACCCGCGAGAGTGACGAAGCCACAATCCCTGACTGCAGCACTTCCAACGGCGTTGGGGGAACAAGCTCCGCATGAACAAGCTCCACAGGAGCATGTACGACACAAAAACCCAAAAAGACAGGCAGCTGTGCGGGCAGCGGCTGCTACCCGAAAAGCTAAACAAGATAAAATACTCGCCGAGCTTCGAGAGGCCAAACGGTCGTTATTTGTTCCTGCTGTTGAAACAGCAAATCGCCCGGTGGTTCCACATCCGAAGGCAGCTGTTTCTCTCCCAACATGCTCCAGGTTAGAAGAGCAATCTCCGATTGGTGTAGCTCCTACCCCCTATTACATAGAAATCATCCCGTGGGTTGTTGGTGGTGGTCTGGCAGTTGTGGGCACCGTGTGTGTGTGGAAATATATTTCGAGACAACCCCGACACTGTTGGAGGCGGTTCCGAAGAAAGTTACGAAACCGATTGCGCCCCATTTAAAAATTAAATCCCTTTTGTATGCAATAATGGCTGAAAACGAGGGTAAACTGTTAGTGAATTCGTTTTATCACGGCGTGGTGATAACGGGTCTGACTATCGGGTGGGCTCGACTAGCAAAGATGGCCTTAGGAGTGCCCTATTCCAAATTGGACTGTACTGCGAAAGACGTAGTAAACGTGACCTTTAGTGTAGTGTCCGCAATTTCGACCCGAGATTATCTAATTAAAGCTGGAATTCTACCCGCTAATATATGGAAATAAAATGGCTACGCTCGCAGTAATAGTAGGGGGTGTGGTGGTGAACGCATTGGCTTTCAGCGGTATCAATTTTTTCTTCTCGAAACTGAGAAGCTCGGACGCTGATGAGGAGCGCAAGCGTCACGATTTAGCTATAGAAAAACTCAATAGCGCAAAGGAAACATGGTCGGAAAAACGAATCAGTCGTCTGGACTGGCTCAACGAAGATCTTCGAAGCGAGAATCACGCCGTGCAAACTTCCCGGAACGTTGACGAAGCCATGCGCGAATACGCGCGGGTATATCCGCATAAAATTCTCGCTCCGCTGGATCACGAGCCCCAACTTTCAGATTTCTATGTACCGTCAGAGGCCCAAAAAGACCGCGAGATCGCGTTCATCGTCGTGGGAATGGGTGTGGTGGGTCTCGTCAGCTACTATATTGCAAAACAATAAGCAATTGAACTTTTTTAATATATATATATAGAACGATGTTAGTTGACGAGCTTTATTACGCTTTGATCGATGTAGGCTACACGGGTGACCAGATTGATCGACAAGAAGCCCGTAAAAAGGTGACGAGCAAGCCCTCCGCCGTCTCGCGCGGGCGACCCGTTGGTTTAGAGGAGCAACGACTTCCATCTGATGTTGGCGTCCTGTACCTCTATCAACCGGGAATGCTCGAGGGAGGCCGCCGCCGCGCGACTGATCCCGTGTGGTCTCTCAATGTATATCATCTAGATCGATCTATTACCAAACCCGATGAGCCCGTGCTCTACTATTTGGCTGATGGTCCAGCGCGCGGTTTTGTTAGCGAAGAACTTCTCGTGGTACCTTCTGACACCCAGCTACCCCCGGATCGTCAGAGTCTTTAGTATTGTCCCCTTTTTTCAGATTCCTTTTTTTTTTACCTATCCTATAGGCTCGGTGTGTACCCCGTCTTCCAACACTCTCCTCTTGTCGTAGTACGCCGACAACCCCAACTTTTCCTGATTGTACGTCTTCATCACACCGTTAACCATTCGGAATCCCCTGTTCTCCGCCATGTCCCTTCTTCCTTCGAGAGCACTCTTGTACCTCCACCAAGTCAGATCGTTAGATATCTTCGACATCCCCTTGGCCGAGTGCTTAGTTTGTTCGTCACCGCTCACGTAGTAACACTTGCTGCACAGAGCGATGGCTCTATCCCCTTCGAATTCCAGCTTGAACAGTCCCGGAGTTCTGTTGCTACACGCGTCCCACGCCAACCACTCTGCCTTCTCCTTATTGAGCTTTCGCTTCATCTTCTTTCTCACCACCTTCGCTAGCGTCTTCTCCGACAGCGCGAAGTACATGCTGTCAGTGTCCATCTGTATCAGTTAGAAATTTCCGCGATCCATGTACGTGTCCAAGAAGTCGTAGTAGAACTCCAGCATCCGGAGCTTGGCCAACTGGTAGACCGCTATGCCACACTGAAACGGTCTGTTGATTACCACTCGAGTCTTCCTGCTCGATATCTCGTAAGCCTTCCCAATCTCCTCCAGGTCTTCGAACCACGCCGACCTCAGTGCCCGGTCGACATTCTTCTCATCCTTCGTATATGTGGTGTTCAGGTGTCTCTCTTGAGCCTCTATCAACTTGCCACAACACGCGTTGCCAACCAGTTTGAATATCTCCTCCAACACCGCCTTGCTCTTGTCGACGTCCCCCGTCCGTCTGGCGGCAGTGACCTCTTCCACGAACCATTGGAACGGTTTGCCGGGCCTGTAGTATATCACCCTATGCACCGCCTTGACGACCAGACCGTGCTCCAGATACCACTTTAGCAGCGGGGAGTATATGATCATCTTCTTGGCGGATAGGGCCCCAACGAGCTTTCTCTGCCCTTCGACCCTAGTCCTCTCGGTCCTGGCCAGGTAGTCATTCATGTGCTGCGGAACCTCGGTCTCATCGACTTCTCGATTAACGAACAGCGGCGACATTTCAGAGAAATTGTCTCTCAACGTTTCCGGGACCTCTATATCCAACTCGGCAAATCCGAACCACTCTTCATTCCTGACCTTCCTCACGAAACGGTCTATATAAGCCTGTCTTTCCGAGTCGTCACACGTCCATATCTGCTCCTCACCGCACGGCACGTCCTTCGACAGAGTAGATAGGTACAGAGCATTGGCGTCGTACCCCAGCACCGCCTTGCACATCTTCTCCTCCCGACTCCCACCTGACCCCTGATCGTTGACCTGCCAGCCTCGGCGTATCTGGAGAATACTATGGACGGACCACCGACCAATCCCACCTTCATCATCGCGTAAGTCTCATCTTTCGGTGACCACAGCTCGGGCGTGTCCGCCTTCCCATCGATCGTCCCACGAAGTAGGTACTGAAGGGAAACACCGGGCAGAGACACAGCATCCTTGAGTGTATCCACACCTCTCCCCCTGTAGAACTCCGTCATTTTAGTCAGAGCCTCCAGGAACGGTCCTACATCCAAGTCGTTGTAGTGTCGCAACCATTCCTTGAACGTCTTCATCCCCTTTTCTCGGAATACCTTCTTACACTCTTTCCACTCTGTCAACGACAGTAGGAACTCACCCTTCAACTTCGAGTACCACTCGGGATAGTCGGGCAATCCCGGATGGTCGAGCTTGTCCGCGCTATCGAACCACTCGTACGGGAAGTGAGACTTTACCGTTTTACAGTCGTACGCCTTATCCTACCTTTCGTACGTGGTACTCGGTCCTAGATACTGGATGATGTCGTGAAATCTAAACTCCGGGGTAAACAGAAACATCGTCGTGCTGGCTCTCTTTCCGACCATCACATTATTCACGGTGGCCGCCAACTTCTCGACAAGGTACCGCTTGATGAGATTCAGGTCGTACCTGCTGCAGTTGAACCCCACCACCGGGACTTGGTCGATCCACGAGACGATCTTCTCTCGCTGAGGTTTCGACAACATCTCTATGTCGGTCGTCAGATACTTCTTCCTAACCCCCTCCCTGATGACTTTACCTCTCCTCTGCAGCTCGGTCACGAACTTCTCGACCAGAGTGTCGGGGTCTCGTTCGCAGATGTGGGTGATCACCTCGTGCATCGTATCCCCCAACGGCACCGATATAGGGACGTGCTCGACCTCGAAGGTCAGGTCTTTGGTGGGTCGCGTGGTTTTCGACTTGTCGAGATACGCGTCGAAGTCGTAGACTATCTGGTGAGGATACAGAGTCGTCTCCTCCTACCGCGGCGATTGTGGATATTGGGTATTCACCGCATTCAACCACTCGCACTCCCACATCACCACCAGCTCGTAACCCGCCTTCCTTATCTTGGCGTCTTGGATTATCGTCCTCTTGTACAGCGATCTCGCGTTACCTCTCATGCAATGCGTCGGACACCCGACTGGAGAAATGGGGCTTATGGGTTTTGCGATCAGTGTAGATCCAGATCAGCCTGTGCATCCGCACAGTCTGATCAGGATCTGCACTGTTCGCCATAGTATCTATGAAACACCCGTCATGCTTCTAGCGAGCAATACAGATCGTTATCAGGCTTCATGAGTGTGATATTTGATCAGGAGCTATACTGGTCACAAATGTCATAAACCCCCATTTCTCCAGTCACAGCCACCTATAACAGCCGTTTGTTTGCCAGTCTCGTGGAATTGGTCTGGTCAGAGAAATGGAATTTTGAGAATAGCGAAATGCGTCCTGAATCCAAACTTTTCCATTTATGCAGGAGATAAATAGAGTACATAAGATATGCGTGCATGATGTCATCTATAGCATTTCATAGACTTTTGAATATATGGAAATGAGTAATACTATCACATTCCATTTTATAATGTCACCCAAATGATTTATTTTCCCAATATTGTATAATTGTATGTGCATATTAAATGTAATTATCTAAGAGAATAATATAATGCACAGACGCCATATTAGTATTTGGCTGGACATGTTAGAACGTTATTGTTACATTTCAGTCGGAAATATCTTGTACTTTGAGCATATATGCAGTACTTTCGGTACTCTGGTAATATGCTCCATTCAAACACCTGATTTATTCATACATATTCCGGGGCAGCAGTACACGTCGCGTGATGTAACCGCATACATTTTAAAATGTATATGCGACCATTCCGAACTGGTCTGGCTCGTTCTAGTAACGCCATGAGACACATGCATTGCGTAGGTGTTGCATTGACCCCGGAATGAGCATTGTCTGCAACCATGTTCAAACAGCACCCGCTGTACGTTTGAACACGGATGTGAGCGGTGTCAAGCAACAGCTGTCATGTAACAATAGCTAAATGCGTCCCGAATCAGGAATTATACCAAAATTAGCCAAACCATTCCATTTGTACAGGAGATAAATATAGTACATAAGTTATGCTTGTTTAATACATATATGCATATTGAATGTAATTATCTAAGAGAATAATATAATGCACAAACGCCATATAAATATTTGGCAGCGATCTTCAATTATGTCCATTTACTACTAACCATGAAAATATAATAGCTAACACAGTTCTAGCATTTGTTAAATCACAATTTAATAGTAATAGGACATAGGCATACTACTACTGCTAATTAAACACATGCATGTAACTGTTTAATCATAATATGTGAACGTACTCAGTTTGGGTTCCCATTCTTGGACTTTGGCAGCCATCTTGACTTTATGTATACCAGTGAATTATTCAATTTTATACCGCAACGATTGCTCCATGTAACACAATAAAGGAGGCTGAATATATGATGCTTATATTTGAAGTAACATAATAAACGTAAAGTGTCGTTTTTGTCTTTATGTTTCACCTTTGATCCCTAATCGCGGCCTCTAATTGGTCAGTACTTGCGAAGGAAAAACGACAAAGACATGTCCATTATGATCTAAACGCTTATTATGACAACTGTGGAGTCTACAGCCAACCAATATTGAATCTCCTCGTAAATAAATCGGATATTTAGTCAGACACAATACGTAATCAACCTAGCGTGGACTTCGCTATTTTGCTTTATAAGTTCAGGAAAGCGGTATAAACTAAATACACGGTTAGTGCCGTCGAATAGAAAATATATTCTGTTTTGCCCCGACAACTTCGCCCCAAATAAAGCTGTATTTACTATTTATGTTTACATTCACATTTTCAGAGATATAAGCCACATAAGTGTTGCGACTGCTCATTAAACCAATGTATTAACCTATGTTCCTGTACTATGTGAAATACTGGTGGCCAATTTGGATTTGGCGGCCATCATAGATCAAAATATTGCATTTGGATGTTGTTTAACTTATACAATATGAAGGTCATGTTGTTCAAGCTTATCACGATCTGTAGTTGTATAAATTTGTTTGAAGTTACACGGACTTGGTATTTTTGTGAGCCACAGATGGGCCCGCAGGGTGGTCCACATATGAGGTCATAATATCTTTAAGCTGCCATATTTAAACTGTTATCGTGTGGAAATAATAACCAGAGATATACATATACCTTTTCCATAACATATAGTGGCAATTTGCCGTCCTCTTCCCTAGAGGTAATGATGACCCTATTTGTAGGGGTCTGACTCATACACTAAAATGTCAAGTCCCTGTTCCCGGAAAACAACTGACATACTTTGGGTAAGAATGAAACTGACACGAAACTTCTGATTAGTCATTCAACAAAACGTGAAACAGGAAACTTTCCACCCAAAGGCGAATACCGCGCGGCTGGGATGGTACAATCACGGAGCCCGCAGGCAAGGTGTATGATCACGTGGTTACAACAACAACAACGTCGCCCACTCCAAAGAAAGTATTATCTGATATTTTCCTTAATATGCAACGGATTTTGATGAATTATGACGCAGCAAACGCGTCTTCTTGTGATGCATTTGGTGGTCCAGGAAGTTTTGCACAGACTTATGTCGTTTTTGCAAAGAAACCGATTCTCCGCAAAAACGACAGACGTTTGGGCGAAAATACAGAGACCACCAAATGCCGATTAACAGGACGCGTTTGATGCGCCATATTTCATCAAAATCCGTTTATCAATAAGGAGAATATAAAAGAATACGTAATTTCAATCGGATGGATTCTGGAAGTTTCAGTACTTGTTGTTGTTTTTAGTACCACATGATCATACACCTTGGCAGGGCACATTGATTTTTTTATTAATTCGTTCCCACGAAGTAACAATTCGTTCCCTCAATTTAATAATTCGTTCCCACAAACGCAATTCTGAACATTTTGTTGATTAAATGTGGCTGTGACTGGAGAAATGGGGCTCATGAGTTTTACGACCAGTGCAGATCCGATAAGCTGCACTACATAGCAAGAAATATTTTGTTTATATTAATTCATTCCCAAGTTATTCACATATTTGATTTTTAAGAAATAAAATGCGAGGAAGCGCAGCTTATGGGATTTATGACCAGTGTAGCTTCTGATCAAATAGCACACACCGGTGGCTTGGTAATGATATATATTTCTTGCTAGAATCACGAAATATTGCGAAGAGTGCAGATCCTGAGCACAGGCTGATCTGGATCTGCACTAGTCGTAAAACTCATAAGCCCAATTTCTCCAGTCACAGCCACATTTAATTTGCGGAATACCATGAAACGAAAGCTTGTATCCGCAGTACAGCATTCTGTGAGTATCAAACAAACTCGGTAAACAACATTTGCCCTGTGAAATTGGCATGCATTTTTGATGTTACTACGTTGCTCCAAAATGCGCCAGAACGCAGCAAAATGGGATGTAGATATCAAAAATATTCCGGAGGGCATACAGCAGGACCCACCTGGCAGTCTCCCGATGTAACACAAGATTATTCTTAATATTAACGCCATATTTGGTTATTAACATTTTTGAAATAAACAGCAAATGCAGTGAAAATGCAAGTAATAAAACCATGGGCTGTTGCGTTTACTGTATGTGAATTGAATTTGATCTGTTTAAAGTTTGCGAGGATTGCTTCGGAATCCACGCCCTTTAAACAGATCAAATGTATTGTACACCCAAATATTTACACTGCCCATAATTTATAATGCAAACGCCCATTCGACGTATTGCGTTTACATCCTTCGGCAAAATGAAGTAAAACAAGATGATTCTTAATTTTAGCGCCATATTTGGCTACTTAAAACTTTGAAACTGTCAGAACATGTGATGTAAATATAAGTAATAAAAACATTGGCTGTTGCGTTTACTGTGGAAAAATAACATTTGGTCTGTTGTCAGGCGAGGACCAAGGCGGAGCGTGCCCTAACATTTGCCGAGTTTTTATTTTAATTCTTTCACCCCTAACTACACCACCGCCTGCGCTAATCTTGCCAATATTGACATTATTTTGGTTGAATATTTTGCCTGAAATCAAGCAGCTTGATTGGATGAGCATGAGTTGTGCTACATCTCAGGCTCAACCAATCACACTGCTTGATTGCGAGTTGATATTGCCAATACATGTTCAGTAACGTTGACATCTTGGCAACATTAACGCCGGCGGATGTGGATCTGAATAATTCCATGTCTTTTCTGGACTGTTTCATAAATCAGATAAAAGATAAATACTGACAAACACTGTAGATCCAGATTAGCTGGCTCAGCTCGATCTACATGTACATGTACCACATGTCACACAGCGTAGTGACGGGACATATTCCCGAGTTCCAGACATACATGTAAATGTACCACATGTCACAACGTAGTGACGTGACGTATTCCCGAGTTCCAGACACACATGTACATGTACAAGATATTCCCAAGTTCCAGACATGCATGTACATGTACATGTACCACATATTCCCAAGTTCCAGACATACATGTAACATGTCACAGTTCACACGGATAAATGAATGGACGTACGCGAGAGTGCCCGACATGCATGTACATGTACCACATGTCACACAGCGTAGTGACGGGACCTATTCCCGATTTCCAGATATACATGTACATGTACCATATGTCACAAGGTAGTGACGATACGTATTCCCGAGTTCCAGACACACATGTACATGTACAACATATTCTCTAGTTCCAGACATGCATGTATATGTACATGTATCACATATTCCCATGTTCCAGACAAACATGTAACATGTCCCATGTCAGATGTCGCACTGAGAAATGAAGGGACGTACGCCAGAGTACCCGATATACATGTACATGTACCACATGTCACACGGCGTAGTGACGGGACCTATTCCTGAGTTCCAGACATACATGTACATGTACCACATGTCACAACGTAGTGACATGACGTATTCCCGAGTTCCAGACACACATGTACATGTACAACATATTCGCAAGTTCCAGACATGCATGTTTGTTTGTTTGTTTATTAGTGTTTAGCTGCCTATCAACAGCTAAATCATGTAAGGCCGGGCAAACGGGTTCGATCCAATTTTAACCTGCTGCATTGGGTGCAAAATCCCAAATTCAGAACGGAATATTTACATGATAACAAATATATTCAACCCTGAAATTAGAATAACCTGACCTGGTGCCAGGTCGATACCACACCAAGTCACTTGGCCCCTTCCCCTAAAATAAGATTACGAATATCGTAATACTCAAATAAGGGGTATAACCAGATTCAACTGTCACATACAAAATGCCAAAGACGTATGCGAGGGCCAAACCAGGTCTCCAGTCGGGATTCCGGTAACGATGAACCCCGATCGTTAAATTGCCCATCGCGTGCTCCCACCTGCCACCCACTCCAGAAATGCATGTACATGTACATGTACCACATATTCCCAAGTTCCAGACAAACATGTAACATATCACATGTCACATGTCACACGGATAAATGAAGGGACGTACGCCAGAGTGCCCGACATACATGTACATGTACCACATATCACACAGCGTAGTGACGGGACCTATTCCCGAGTTGCAGACATACATGTACATGTGCCACATGTCACACAGCGTAGTGACGGGACGTATTCCCGAGTTCCAGACCTACATGTACATGTACCACATGTCACACAGCGTAGTGACGGGACCTATTCCCGAGTTCCAGACATACATGTACATGTACCACATGTCACAACGTAGCGACGGGATGTATTCCCGAGTTCCAGACACACATGTACATGTACAACATATTCCCAAGTTCCAGACATACATGTACATGTCACATGTCACATGTCATATGTCATATGGCATGTGTCATGTGTCATGTGTCATATGTCACATGTCACACGGAGAAATGAAGGGACATACGCCAGAGTGCCCGACATACATGTTCATGTACCACATGTCACACATCGTAGTGACGGGACCTATTCCCGAGTTACTGACATACATGTGCATGCACCACATGTCACAACGTAGCGACGTGATGTATTCCCGAGATCCAGACACACATGTACATGCACAACATATTCCCAAGTTCCATACATACATGTACATGTATATGTACCACATATTCCCAAGTTCCAGACATACATGTACATGTACCACATGTCACACAGCGTAGTGACGGGACCTATTCCCGAGTTCCAGACATACATGTACATGTACCACATGTCACAACGTAGCGACGGGATGTATTCCCGAGTTCCAGACACACATGTACATGTACAACATATTCCCAAGTTCCAGACATACATGTACATGTCACATGTCACATGACATATGTCATATGACATGTGTCATGTGTCATATGTCAAATGTCACACGGAGAAATGAAGGGACGTACGCCAGAGTGCCCGACATACATGTTCATGTACCACATGTCACACATCGTAGTGACGGGACCTATTCCCGAGTTACTGACATACATGTACATGCACCACATGTCACAACGTAGGGACGTGATGTATTCCCGAGATCCAGACACACATGTACATGCACAACATATTCCCAAGTTCCATACATACATGTACATGTATATGTACCACATATTCCCAAGTTCCAGACATACATGTACATGTACCACATGTCACACAGCGTAGTGACGGGACCTATTTCCGAGTTACAGACATACATGTTCATGTACCACATGTCACACAGCGTAGTGACGGGACCTATGCCCGAGGTACATACATATATGTACATGTACCACATTTCACAACGTAATGACGGGACGTATTCCCGAGTTCCAGACACACATACAGACATACGTGTACATGTACCACATGTCACAACGTAATGACGGGACGTATCTCCGAGTTCCAGACACACATGTACATGTACATGTACAACATATTCCCAAGTTCCAGACATGCATGTACATGTACATGTACCACATATTCCCAAGTTCCAGACATACATGTAACATGTCACATTTCACATGTCACACGGAGAAATGAAGGGACGTACGCCAGAGTGCCCGACATACATGTACATGTACCACATGTCACACAGCGTAGTGACGGGACCTATTCCTGAGTTCCAGACATACATGTACATGTAGCACATGTCACACTGCGTAGTGGCGGGACGTATTCCAGAGTTCGAGACATACATATAGCACATGCCACACATGTCACACAGCGTAGTGACTGGACGTATTCCCGAGTTCCGGAGATACATGTACATGTAGCACATGTCACACAGCGTAGTGACGGGACGTATTCCCGAGTTCCAGACACACATGTACATGTACAACATATTCACAAGTACCAGATATGCATGTATATGTACATGTACCACATATTCCCAAGTTCCAGACATACATGTAACATGTCACATGTCACACGGAGAAATGAAGGGACGTACGCCAGAGTGCCCGACATCCTAAGTGACGTCAGCATGGAAAACCGGGTCAGCCTCATTCTGGATTTGTGTGAAGATCTTGATACAGTGTTGGAACCTTTCTCCTCTACAAGGTAAATTTTAGCTTTAACTGTCGGACGTAGGTGGTCCAGATTTAGCCGTACGTTGGCTTTGAGCCTTGGTGGCAATTATCTTCACCGTTGGTCGGTCTGCCGTTGGTCGGCGCCAAGCCTAGTTGGCTTTTTCATGGCAACGGTACCGCGGTTTGTTCTTTGTTTAATATATGTGCTGAAAAGACGCCATTCGCTACATGGCAAGAACATATTGCCGGTGATAAAACGCATTAGAGGTCACCAAGGGAAGCTTGTGTCTCCTGCTAGGATGAAATCGTCGACGGCCACCGGGACGTTGAGTCCGGCAGATGTTAAGTGCCATTTCCTGGATCTCACGGGCCAATCGTGTATAGAGATTCTGGAGATGGCCGGACGCGAACCGTCCACCGAGAGTTTGCAGCTGGCGTTGCATTTTGCAATTATGGTGGCGAACGACATTAGCAGACCAGCCGGCCAGACATTGGCGCCTCCTGTCGCAAGTACATCGGTATGTATCTAACATTGTAAATGTCATTATTTCGTGTACGCATGTTTCCTCGTGGCGACATTAGATATACTTATGTTGTGCTATGTGTACTAATGCCATATTTTGACTGGTTCTGATCTATTTCATATCTGCTATTGTTGATTATTTCCAATACTCCTGTGCTAGCCCCAGACCCTTTTAATTTGCATATAGCTTGGCCTACATATGTAATTTCATACGATCGGCCGACCTTGGACCGTAGATTGTGGCGGCTATTGCACCATTGGGCGGAATTCTGGTGGCTTCCAGCCTCGTTCTCATGTTCATGTGGACGGTTCATTCATATAATGTGAATGATTAGCCGTACGTGGGAATCAGATACACTCCATATACGTTATGATTGTGACATGAATCGATACCGTTTTTTAGTGTAAATGCATGATATTGCATGTGCCGTCGAGCAGACGACAAACCTGGTAAGGGTGCCTTGATTTGGCTCATTCCGGTAACGGTTTTGGATTGGATTACTATTCCTGGAGCCGAGAAACAAGGTCACTGTCTGACCGCATTATACAGTACACTGGTGTGCGGGTGCGTAGTTACGGTATAACGTTATCTCGCAGCCGTATAGTTAATTATTAGAATTGTATGCCCAGTTGTTACGTATATAATTGTTATTACATATATTGAATATGTTTCTGAATGGCCGCTCGTCCACACGATTTGAACTTTTGACGCCGATGTATATTATGTTATTTATTCATGATGTTTTAATTCGAACCATGTGGTGGACGGAATGACAGTGCAACTTTGATGAGCGTATGTACATGTTTCCTGCTTATGACGCATGTGCATGTATTCACAGGCGGCGCGGACGGACTCGGGTTCTGACACGGACTCAGACGATGAGGTGGTAGAGCCGACGCCCGTAAGGAAAAAGAAACGTCACGCCGATGTCAGGAATTCACCGGTTCAAGAGTTAAGAGACAAGGTGAGCGCACTGGCTCTACAGTCGCAGCCTAGCGAATCATTGATCCGGATGACCTTTGATGAATTATCTAGGACATCACGAACATGTGAGCACAGGGAAGCAGATACCTTCGATGAGCTGTATAGACAGGCGTCGAAAAACCAGGGGAAAATTAACATGACAACATTGATTTTGAATGTCCTGTCGGGCAACGCGTCTAGTGTCGTTACAAAGGCACTTTAAAAATGTCTACAGGAAAAGTCACTTGATGATAAAATTGATTCCGCATGTAAAGCACCACCCGCACAGAAACAGGATATGCCTACACAATCGTCTCCTCTTGCTAATGTATATTCGCAATTCCCCAGTTTGCAACAACAGTATGGGTCGCAACCATTCTATCCCTTTTCTGCCCCATATAGTCTTGTTTATTTCCGTCCACGTGGTACTGCTGGTTTCGTGTATCCGCGACCTTTGCGGCCGAAGGGACCGTGTCACTTTTGTGACGTCATGGGCCACCTGGTGAAGGATTGCGAAAAACTAAAGGCCATGAAACGTGCACAGCATAACTCGTGAGCATGTGTGTGCAGTGATGGCAGGTCCGGTTATCCGATCCACATCGAGCAATATTATACTTTTTATCAGGCTTCTGGTTTACATGTTATTCTGAATCTCATATACATGTGCATGGCGTGGCACAACCTAGTACACTGTATTACTTCTCGTTATGTATACTTTGTGACCATAAAATCGCATATATGTGTAGGTGGTTAGATAGATGTGTTCGGTTCCAGATACATATTTCACATTCCTTCTTTCCCATATGTCCGGAGATACTAATCTCTAGTGGACGTTTTCGTTCACGTGGGCTGTGGGTTTGTGGGGCCTGTCCTCATGTAGGCACACGCTGGCGTACGTATATGTACATGTATGTCTGGAACTCGGGAATAGGTCCCGTCACTAAGCTGTGTGACATGTCGTACATGTACATGTATGTCGGGCACTCTAGTGTACGTCCCTTCATTTCTCCGTGTGACATATGACAAGTGATATGTTCCATGTATGTCTGGAACTTGGGAATATGTCGTACATGTACATGTACATGCATGTCTGGAACTTGGGAATATGTTGTACATGTACAGGTGAGTCTGCAACACGGGAATACGTCCCGTCACTACGTTGTGACATGTGGTACATGTACAAGTATGTCTGTAACTCGGGAATAGGTCCCGTCACTACGCTGTGTGAAATGTGGTACACGTACATGTATGTCTGGAATTCGGGAATAAGTCCCGTCACTACGCTGTGTGACATGTTGTACATATACATGTATGTCTCGGGAATACATGTAGGTCTCGTCACTACGTTCTGACATGTGGTACATGTACATGTATGTCTGGAACTCGGGAATATGTCCCGTCACTACGCTGTGTGACATGTGATACGTGTACATGTATGTCGGGCACTCTGGCGTACGTCCCTTCATTTCTCAGTGTGACATGTGACATGTGACATGTTACCAGTTACATGTATGTTTTGAACTTGGGAATATGTGGTACATGTACATGTACATGCATGTCTAGAACTTGGGAATATGTTTTACATGTACATGTGTATCTGGAACCCGGGAATACATCCCGTCACTACGTTGTGTGACATGTGGTACATGCACATGTATGTCTGGAACTCGCGAATAGGTCCCGTCACTACGATGTGTGACATGTGGTACATGTACATGTACATTTATGTCTGGAATTCGGGAATAGGTCCCGTCACTTCGCTGTGCGACATGTGATACATGTACATGTATGTCTGGAACTCGGGAATACGTCCCGTCACTACGTTGTGACATGTGGTACATGTACATATATGTCGGGCACTCTGGCGTACGTCCATTCATTTCTCAGTGTGACTTGTGACATGTGACATGTTACATGTATGTCTGGAACTTGGGAATATGTGGTACATATACATGTACATGCGTGTCTGGAACTAGTGAATACGTCCCGTCTCTACGTTGTGACATTTGGTACATGTACATGTATTGCTGGAACTCTTGAATAGGTCCCGTCACTACGCTGTGTGACATGTGGTACATTTACATGTATGTCTGGAACTCGGGAATATGTCCCGTCACTACTCTGTGTGACATGTGGTACATGTACATGTATGTCTGAAAATCGGGAATACGTCCCGTCACTACGCTGTGTGACATGCGGTACATGTACATGTATTTTGGGCACTCTGGCGCACGTCACTTCATTTCTCCGTGTGACATGTGACATGTGACACGTGACATTTTACATGTATGTTTGGAACTTGGGAATATGTTGTACATGTACATGTGTGTCTGGAACTCGGGAATACGTCCCGTCTCTACGTTGTGGCATTTGGTACATGTACATGTATTGTTGTATGCTGTGTGACATGTGGTACATGTACATGTATGTCTGGAACTCGGGAATAGGTCCCGTCACTACGCTGTGTGACATGTGATATATGTACATGTATGTCTGGAACTCGGGAATAGGTCCCGTCACTACGCTGTGTGACATGTGGTACATGTACATGTATGTCTGGAACTCGGGAATACGTCCCGTCACTACGCTGTGTGACAAGTGGTACATGTACATGTATGTCGGGCACTCTGGCGTACGTCCCTTCATTTCTCCGTGTGACATGTGACATGTGACATGTTACATGTATGTCTGGAACTTGGGAATATGTGGTACATGTACATGTACATACATGTCCGGAAATTGGGAATATGTTGTACATGTACATGTGTCTCTGGAACTCGGAAATACGTACATTGTTATAGGTGGTACATGTACATGTGTGTCTGGACCACGAGAATACGTCCCGTCACTACGTTGTGACATGTTGTACATGTACATGTATGTCTGGAACTCGGGAATAGGTCACGTCAATACGCTGTGTGACATGTGGTACATGTACATTTATGTATGGAACTCGGGAATACGTCCCGTCACTACGCTGTGTGACATTTGGTACATGTACATGTATGTCGGAAAATCAGGAATAGGTCCCGTCACTACGCTGTGTGACGTGTAATATATGTACGTGTATGTCTGCAACTCGGGAATACTGACAGTCACTACGCTGTGCGACATGTGGTACATGTACATGTATGTCTGGAACTCGGGAATAGGTGCCGTAGCTACGCTGTGTGACAAGTGGTGCATGTACATGTATGTCAGGCACTCTGGCGTACGTCCCTTCATTTCTTCGTGTGACATGTGACATGTGATATGTTACATGTATGTCTGGAACTTGGGAATATGTAATACACGTACATGTACATGCATGTCTGGAACTTGGGAATATGTTGTACATGTACATGTCTGTCTGGAACTCGGGAATACGTCCCGTCACTACGTTGTGACATGTGGTACAAGTACATGTATGTCTGGAACTCTAGAATAGGTACCGTCACTACGCTGTGTGACATGTGGTACATGTACATGTGTGTTCGGAACTCGGGAATACGTTCCGTCACTACGTTGTGACATGTGGTACATGTACATGTATATCTGGAACTCAGGAATAGGTCTCGTCGCTACGCTGTGTGACATGTATTGCTGGAACTCGGGAATAGGTCTCGTCACTACGCTGTGTGACATGTGGTACATTTACATGTATGTCTGGAAACTCGGGAATACGTCCCGTCACTACGCTGTGTGACATGTGGTACATGTACATGTATGTCTAGAACTCGGGAATACGTCCCCGTCACTACGCTGTGTGAAATTTATGGTATTTACATGTATGTCTGGAAACTCGGAAACACGTTCCTGTCACTACGCTGTGTGACATGTGGTACGTGTACCCCCCAATGTATGTCGGGCACTCTGGCGTACGTCCCTTCATTTTTCTCCGTGTGACATGTGACATGTGACATGATACAAGTTAAAATGTATGTTTGTAACATGGGGAAAATATGTGGTACATGTACATTTAAATGCATATCTGGGACTTGGGAATATGTTGTACATGTACATGTGTGTCTGGAACGCGGGAATACTTCCCGTCACTACGTTGTAACATGTGGTACATGTACATGTATGTCTGGAACTCGGGAATACGTCCCGTCACTACGATGTGTGACTTGTGATATATGTACATGTATGTCTGGAACTCGGGAATAGGTCCCGTCACTACGCTGTGTGACATGTGGTACATGTGCATGTATGTCTGGAACTCGGGAATACGTCCCGTCACTACGCTGTGTGACAAGTGGTACATGTACATGTATGTCGGGCACTCTGGCGTACGTCCCTTCATTTCTCCGTGTGACATGTGACATGTGACATGTGACATGTTACATGTATGTCTGGAACATGGGAATATGTGGTACATGTACATGTACATGCATGTCCGGAAATTGGGAATATGTTGTACATGTACATGTGTCTCTGGAACCCGGAAATACGTCGCGTCACTACATTGTTACAGGTGGTACATGTACATGTGTGTCTGGACCACGGGAATACGTCCCGTCACTACGTTGTGACATGTTGTACATGTACATGTATGTCTGGAACTCGGGAATAGGTCCCGTCAATACGCTGTGTGACATGTGGTACATGTACATGTATGTCTGGAACTCGGGAATACGTCCCGTCACTACGCTGTGTGACATTTGGTACATGTACATGTATGTCGGAAAATCGGGAATAGGTCCCGTCACTACGATGTGTGACGTGTAATATATGTACGTGTATGTCTGCAACTCGGGAATACTTACAGTCACTACGCTGTGCGACATGTGGTACATGTACATGTATGTCTGGAGCTCGGGAATAGGTGCCGTCGCTACGCTGTGTGACAAGTGGTGCATGTACATGTATGTCAGGCACTCTGGCGTACGTCCCTTCATTTCTCCGTGTGACATGTGACATGTGATATGTTACATGTATGTCTGGAACTTGGGAATATGTAATACACGTACATGTACATGCATGTCTGGAACTTGGGAATATGTTGTACATGTACATGTCTGTCTGGAACTCGGGAATACGTCCCGTCACTACGTTGTGACATGTGGTACATGTACATGTATGTCTGGAACTCGAGAATAGGTACCGTCACTAGGCTGTGTGACATGTGGTACATGTACATGTGTGTTCGGAACTCGGGAATACGTTCCGTCACTACGTTGTGACATGTGGTACATGTACATGTATATCTGGAACTCAGGAATAGGTCTCGTCGCTACGCTGTGTGACATGTATTGCTGGAACTCGGGAATAGGTCTCGTCACTACGCTGTGTGACATGTGGTACATTTACATGTATGTCTGGAACTCGGGAGTACGTCCCGTCACTACGCTGTGTGACATGTGGTACATGTACATGTATGTCTAGAACTCGGGAATACGTCCCGTCACTACGCTGTGTGAAATATGGTACATTTACATGTATGTCTGGAACTCGGAAGTACGTCCTGTCACTACGCTGTGTGACATGTGGTACGTGTACATGTATGTCGGGCACTCTGGCGTACGTCCCTTCATTTCTCCGTGTGACATGTGACATGTGACATGCTACAAGTTACATGTATGTTTGTAACTTGGGAATATATGGTACATGTACATGTAAATGCATATCTGGGACTTGGGAATATGTTTTACATGTACATGTGTGTCTGGAACGCGGGAATACGTCCCGTCACTACGTTGTAACATGTGGTACATGTACATGTATGTCTGGAACTCGCGAATAGGTCCGGTCACTACACTGTGTGACATGTGGTACATGTACATGTATGTCTGGAACTCGGGAATACGTCCCGTCACTACGATGTGTGACTTGTGGTACATGTCATACACTCAGTGGCCATTTTGAAATCTAACATGTTTGTTATAAACAATGACTTGAAATTGACTTTAGTCATATATAATTTACTTTCAATAATGATTATAGTCTTGAAATAAATTAGTCCAAATGGTTTGTGCATGATTATATCAGAATTATATGATTTTCACGGCAGCCATTTTGAAAATTATTATAAAATAGGAACTACTCATGTTTTGTTTCATGATACGAAGGGCGTTTTTTCCAAGAACGTTCCAAAAACAGTCAAATAGCCATAAAGACACTTTACTAAAGAAAGTACGTAGTGAAGACATAAGAAATATTATTTACATAGATGTCATTTTGAAAACAATTTGTCCGCCATACCAGTCATCAGAAAAAGTGGAACCAATCCCAGTTTTATTATTTGAAGTATGCAGATGGCATAGCCGAAAACAATATATTGTATACAATTTCAGGGCGGCCATCTTTAAATCTAAGATGTCCGCCAAGGGCGTTGTTAAAAATGAAATAACACTGACGTTGTTCTTTGTGGTCAAAAGATGATTATCACCAAAAAACGAATCAATCTTCTACCTGTATTAAAAGTGTATATATAAGAAATATATTATTTCTGGGCGGCCATTTTGAAATTCAATATGGCGGCCAAAGGAATTGTCTAAAAAAATTGAACCAACACCAGTTTTGTTCTCCGTGGTCTAAAGATGGCAACAAAACATTCGTTACAAGAATGTACAAAAAAAAGCACAACTACAGAACATTATACACTATAATAGGCAATGGATTTTGGTGAAATATGGCGCAGCATACGCGTATTCATGAGTTGCATTTGTTGGTCACGGGAGTTCGGCACATACCTAAGTCGTTTTTGCGAATAATCGATTTCCGTGTCATTAGACACGGAAATCGATTCTTCGCGAAAACGACATAGGTTTGGGCCAAAGTACCGAGACCACCAAATGCAGCTTAAGAAGATACGTTTGATGCGCCATATTTCATCAAAATCCGTTAGATAATAAGAACAAAATAATAGAATACGTACTTTGAATTGGAGGGCTTCTGGAAGTTTCAGTACTTGCGGGGCTCCGTAATTATCTATCCAAATGACCCTGAATCGATACACCGCAGTCACGTGGTACACTGCTGTCATAAGGATAATCACAGAGGGGTGCCCAATAACATGTCTACTTCTGTTTTTAAATCGTTTCAGTATATACATGTAATTGGATACATCGCTGACTGCATTGAGAGCAAGTAACTGTAAACCTCAATGTTGTTACTTCCTGATAACAATAAACATAATTGCCACGTAGCAACACGGTTTTTTATGATTTAAAGGTACATGCCCACTCAGTATGTACAAATTCTTCTTTATGGGAATTAAATACGTGTTTAATTGTATCACTATTTCACCAGTTCTAAAACATACGAGTGCCCGCTATACAGATATAATCATTTAGTAATATTTATTTTACTGATAATGACGTGCGGTGGTATCAGGCTATTTTCATATGCAAATGAGATATGCTACTTTTTATAATGTATACTAATTAAATGCGTCACCTGAAAAAATAATATTTTCGACAGAAATATAAATTAAATAATATCATTGCACATCAAAAATAAATACATGTAATAAATAGTAATGTCCGTTAATATTTTGAGGAAAGACGGTTATCGCCCTGATATCAGTGTGGAAATTTATGTCTGATATAAAATGTATAATCATGATAATAATGCCAATCATTACGTGGTGAATGAATGTTTATTTTATCAGAGAAAGTCTCAGATGATGTCTCTGATATCAAGAACAGCTTGTGCCTACTGAGTGGGCATGTACCTTTAATTAAAATGCATCCGTTGTGCTTTGGCTGTGCGGTGGTTGGTTATGTAGTCTTGGAGCCGTGGACCAGTCGATGAATTTTTATCCATTGGTAGGGTATGATTCCCGTACAATGCATGCGTGTCTTCGCGCGAACCAGGCCCGGTAGCGTAGGAAAATCACTTGCCAGTCAGATTTCGATAGAGACGGACCGAGCTTCCAGCCTTGTTCGTGTTATCTGCTGTGGAATTTCCCGGGGTGTACATCATCTCTTGTTCACAATATCCAAGGTGCATGATCACGTGGTTACAACAACAACAACGTCGCCCACTACAAAGGAAGTATTATTTGATAGTTTCCTTAATATGCAACAGATTTTGATGAAATATGGTGCAGCAAACCCGTCTTCGTGAGCTGCATTTGGTGGTCTAGGGAGTTTGGCACAGGGCATAGTCATATGTCTTTTTGCGAAGAAATCGATTCTTCGCAAAAATGACAGAAGTTTTGGGCGAAAATACAGAGACCACCAAATGCAGCTTAACAAGACGTGTTTGATGCGCCATATTTCATTAAAATCCGTTACGCAATAAGGACACTATAAAATAATATGTACTTTGAATCGGTACTTGTTGTTGTTGTTAGTTACCACGTGATCATACACCTTGATATCTGCTGTGGGATTTCCGGTGGTGGACATCATCTCTTGCAGTTCCTGAGCGTAGAGTGCGGTGGTGAGAGGTGACATGCATGAACCTGTCGTTAAGATGAAGCCCTATTAACCATATGTGTGGGGTGTTTTACATCTGGTTTCATCTGTATCCCATCTACGACTACTCCACAGGAGTTCAACCAATTGATATGGAATAAACGAACCCAGCAGTGGGACCTGAAGTCAGCAACTATTTATTTATTTCCAACTCCAATGAGTGGGGGTGGATAACGCGGGACGAGAAGGTTCCCCATGTTACATAAGTGACTTTTGCACCAGTACATCCCAGTGTGTCTGTACCTCATTCTGTCAATCCATCTCACTTTGTGGAACTGTTCACCGTGTCGGAGCATAACTCATTTACAACTTGAAATATGTTCATGATACTTCTCACATGTGTACATCGCAACATACGTGTAAACGTTTATGAAGCAACGAGCTTTAAATTTGTATTGGCCCAATGCGTACTGACTGATACATGTCGTAATGACTAAAATGTTCGTAAGTGCAAAATTAGGATCGCCTGGAAATTGTAATTAATGGATTTGCATTTATTGAACATAGGCTGCATACACAGTAATGCAAATCCTGTAATTGTTTACAAGAAAAAGCGTTTATGTGAAATTTACAGACTATCACAATTTTGCACTTACGAACATGTTAGTCGTACGAAGTTTAGTGAAACGGCCCCCAGGTATTGAAATAATAAGAAGACCTCGGTTACAACGAATTGATCGTCACATGACCAAATAACGCCAGGGTAATGACGCAACGTTAAACAATTCCGCTTTCTTTTTGTATTTGACTATTTTGTATTTGACCATCGGCTAGCGTAAAACGATACCTGATAAATAGAATACCGCGCAAGTGTCTGTTGGTATCAAGTTTTTCAGGTTCGGCTCGGAAACGATCGGTGTGAAGTTAGCAGTGAGCAGTAAGTAGCAGTGATATATAGCTCACTGCTGGCAGTAAGCGGCAGTGAGATGTATTTCACTGCTGGCAGTAAGCGGCAGTGAGCAGAGAGGTGTGTTTCACTGCTAGCAGTAAGTAACAGTGCGCAGTGAGATGTGTCTCACTGCTAGCAGTAAGCGGCAGTGAGCAGTTATATGCGTCTGGCAATAATGTAAACTAAGTACTTGCGTAAACTCTTTAGACCGGACAATGTATATTTGCGTAACCTCTCTACACCGGACACCACTGTAAACTATGTATGTGTGCGGAACCTCTCTAGACCGGACACCACTGTAAGCTATGTATGTGTGCGGAACCTCTCTAGACCGGACACCACTGTAAACTATGTATGTGTGCGGAACCTCTCTAAACCGGACACAACTGTAAACATGTGTATGTAGGGAACCCCACTAACCCAGACATCACTTTAAACTAGGTATGTGTGCGGAACCTCTCTAGACCGGACACCACTGTAAACTAGGTATGTGTGCGGAACCTCTCTAGACCGGACACCACTGTAAACTATGTGTATGTAGGGAACCCCACTAACCCGGACATCACTTTAAACTAGGTATGTGTGCGGAACCTCTCTAAACTGGTCAGCACTGCAAGCTAGGTACATGTATGTGTGCGGAACATCTCTAAACCGGACACCACTGTAAACTATGTGTATGTATGGAACCCCACTAAACCGGACATCACTTTAAACTACAGTACACTCAATTTTTTGCGTGCGCGACCCACCCATCCCCGCGATCTTCCTCAGCGCGGACAAATCACTGTGATTCGCGGTGACGATTATTCGCGGTGATCGTCACCGCGACCGTTGAAAATGGTCACCGTGACTGAAACCAGCGAGGCCCTAAGGGTGATTCGCGGTGATTCCCGGTGACGGTCACCGTGTATCACGGTGACGTCTGCATGCGCTACAGGTACATATGCAGGCAAGGTTTTCCTATCAATGTACGGTATTGCATGTTATTTTTCACGTCACATTTTGTATCGTAAGTAATTGCGGCGTTTTGCAACAAAATTACTCGGCAAAATGCGACGAATCACTGTGTTATTACTTTGTACATCGACACAATGACTCAGCAAAAATGCGACGAACCACTGTGTTACTACTTTGTACACACAACCTCCAGAGGGTTTGAAGTCAGGTGTTCTATCCCCTAGGCAACAACCCATCACTTTTTAAAAGAAGTAAAGAAATGCCCCTAACGAGCGACCATACATACTTAAAATAGCAGCTGACGTAACGTCGGTAAACTGAAATATCGTACGCGAATATTGGCATTTACGTTACCAACAAGATTTTCACGGTGTGTAATCGATCGTATTTCCTCTTCACCATATGGAACCCGACTCGAGAAAACACAAATTGCATCGTTTATTATGCCCTCTTCCCCCCCCCCCCCCCCCCCCCCACCCACCATATGGTGAGTGGGCATATAGTGTTACCGGCGTCCGTACGTACGTCCGTCCCAAAACCTTAACGCTCGGGTAAATGGCTTATAATTTCTGTTTCCTTGCTCGGATCTGCTTCACATTTCACACACGCATTGCTCTAATGGTCCTCTACCGCCCTGTGACAAATACACATTCGTCCCGCCCCCGCTAAGCCCAGGGTCAATGTCACAGACTTGGTGCGTTCGAAACCTTAATGCCACAATTCTAGTTTTTGAATGTGTCAATTGTTTGCCCAATGACTATGGGCTAGATTCGACATTTCATTCTATGTTGCATCGCCGGTTTTCGGTGATAATACTGTCAACAATTAAAAATACGGACGGACGCACGGACGGACACCCGGACGTCATTGTGAGAAGTGCACTATGTCTCGCTTTCCGCAGGCGGGCTTGACAATAATGCTAATATTCGTACAAAATATAAATGGTTTTGTCATTGGAGACTATTCTCATGTGTTGCCTTTACATGTGTTATTATCAAGAAATAAATATTTTTTTTGAAGAAAAAAAAACCCATTGGTATCGTCTAATGAGACGATTCTCATGTGTTGACAAACCTATTTTATTAAGAAATCAACAAATGTTAAAAGAAAACATGAATACATTTGTATTTCTTTACAAAGAATCGACTTAGGAGACGATTCTCATGTGCTGCCAAATCTTGCTTTATCAAGAAATCAAACAAATGTGAAAATGCACTATGCCAAGCTAATGCGTAATTATCAATTTATCGGCGATGCGCTGAACGTGAGCGACTACTAGCGTTGTTTTGATATGTTTGTTTCTGCCGAATTCTAAATGTCGGTCACCAGGTCACACTTTGCACGTGAAACTGGATTACCGAGAGACGATTGTAAACACCATCAGGTGTGCAGCTAGACAGAAAATGATATGTCGCAAATGTGCTAGTTTGGGATAGGTTGGCACGGCGGCATATTTATTTATACGCCGGAACTATTATGTATCCACGCTGTATGGGCGGTGGACGACTCTTGGACACAGCTTGTTCTCACGATAGTGAGGCCCACTGCATGTCAAGGGCAGCGACATTGTCTGGGGTTCCAGTACGTACATGTATGCTCAAAACTCAATTTCAACACATCGTGAAAAAGCCGAGGCAAAAACGCGACATCGCATTCACAAAAACGCGCGATCACGAGGCGAAAACGCGATATTGAATACAATAGAATATCATGTTTTCGCCGTCTCACGATTTGGTCTCGCGTTTTCGCGATCTTGTTTATAGGTCGACGATGCGATACAGCAACCAATAACACGTATCGAAATATGTTTTTCTTTTCAATAAACATGTATTGGCAGTACATTAGAATCGTCTCCTAAGACGATTATTATGTTTTTATTGTCAAGAACTACTGATGGTTGTCCACATTTGTTCTATTTCTTAATAAAAACATGTTTTGGCTGCACATAAGAATCGTCTCCTAAAACAATGTGTACGTGTCCTGTTAGGGAAATGTGACAACCTCGCGTGTTCGCGGTTTCTCGCATAGGTTGCGATCGTGAAGCGTGATCGCGAGATTTCGAGTGCACAACTTATTCCCCCCCCCCCCCCCCCCCCCCCCCCCCGGCTACATACGGGCATGCCGCAACCTGTCGACTGTCAGCTGATGAACATTGGACATGTCGCTATTGTGTATTATTATGAGTTGGCTGACGGACGAGTTGGTCGAAGGCCGAATGCACACGTACACACACACATGCGTGCACTTAATTAATGGTTTATCGTACAAAAAAAAAGTATTATTTTGCAAATGTACATGCATATATATGTACTGGTAAATACGCAATCGCGGTGATCCCCCCGTGAACGATCACGGCGAATCACCGTGATAACGCTAGGGCAGTGCATCGCAGTGACCGGGGATGCTGTCACCGCGACCCCACTGTCTGAAACAGCGATCGCGGGGGACAGGCAGGCTATGCCCGCGGTGATCGACCACTGTAAATACGTTTTGTCCGCGGTGACACAGTGACAAAAGACCACACGAAAATGAGTGTACTGTAGGTACGTGTGCGAAACATCGCTAGAGTGGACACCACTGCAATCTACACTGTAAAAAATCGGAACACCTTACATGTTCCTTCCGTACACCTTACGTGTTACGACTACGTGTTTTCTCTGCCATAAGGTGTGCAATTTCGATTCTCTACTGATTGTAGGGTGTTTAAGGTGTTTTGAGCCTCTGAGTAAAACGACACCCGTTTTGCTTTTGCACACCTCCTACTGCTAGTAAAACATGTGACGTGCAGATAGCAACTAAAATAGATAATATAATCTTAAATATAGAAAGTTGTAAACCATAATATCCCTGGCATAAACTTGTTATTAATAATTTTGATATATATATATATAATCTGCTTTTGTAAGAGTTTGAAACCCACACGAAATAAAACTTATATATCTTAGGTAACTAAATATTATTTGATTAATCTCTAATCAGATAGCGGGAACTGAAAGGCGGCAAAACTGTTTCTGTTGCAAGAAATCCTTAGAAATTTGAACAAAAAAGTTTAAATAATATTAAGCTTAAATACAGTATTTTACCTTAGTAACAGTATACCCATTATCCATTGAAATGCACTGTTGTAATCGATATATTGACTTAACTGCTTAATTAGTAGGTTTAAATTTTATGCACCGTCGACTTTTCGAAAACATACCCCACCCACTAATTTTTACATTCAAAATTAGTTCATAGTGTTTGTATACTGTCTATGGGTGAAGTCAAATACACATACAGTTTACTATCTGTGCCATGATATTCTGATAGTGTTAGAGAATTATTTCTGCAAAACACAAAATTGTGGCAAATTCTGTGGTATGGTATAAATGTAAAATAATTACAAATTATTATCCAGCGCCGAGCTCTGTGGGTATCTCAATAAAATATGTAGATAGCGTAAAGTTGGAAGTATCGGTTCACATTGTGGTGGCATAACTTGTGACGAGGCGTCAACATGGTCAACATATGTTACATTTGAATGTTGAATATCTCCTGATTGTTCAAGAAACATAATTTATTATGCCCCCACCAATTTATTGTGTTTTTCCGTCTGTCCATCCATCAATGTTCGCCTTGTGCGTTTAAGTCTCTTTTTTTTTATGCCCCACCACGGTGGTGGAGGGGGCATCTAGGTAAGGATTACCCTTGTCCGTAACAGTCCGGTATTTGCCTCGTTTACTATCAAAGCGGAAGGTGGGCATCCGTGTTCCACGAACACATATTCCAGTTTATTTCTTACACATACACCGCATTCTAGGAATTCATGAAGACAAAATGTTTTTCTGTAGTATGTGTAGATTCAGTAGTGCAAACTTTGCAAGTTGTAACAGCCACATTATCAGGCTTCATAGAAATGATGCAAACTTCATAGTCAACTGTTGCATAAATGACTGCCAGTATGTAAGTAGGAGTTGGAATGCTTACAAAATGCATGTTTCAAGAACACACAGGGAAGCTGACATTGACGATGCTCATGTACATGATGGAGATCTAAATGACCATGATGCTGACCTACAGGCGGATCCTGCTGATGTCGGTCAGGCTGATCAGGAAGAGACACCGTGACGATGCTTTGGATCAAAAGTATTTTGATGCAAAATTTTTGCTGGCATTAAAGGTTGACCATAATTTATCAGACCGCGGAGTACAGTCTGTTATAGGCAACATGACGGACTTGGTGTCAAATCACTTTATGGCATACAAAACAAGGATTGCGAATGCACTGACAGCTAATGGACATAATGCAGAATTCCTAAATGATATTGCAACTGTGAGAATAGTTTGGAGCTGTTTTCAAAGCACAAACATTTGAAATTTCTTGAAAAACAATGTGGACTTGTCCGAAGTGTCCCAGTATTGTTGGGCGAAAAAACTGTGTGAAATCCGAGGTAATGTTCGGGCGGTAAAGAAGTTTGCGTACATAGTTCCATTTGTGTCCAACTTGACTAAACTTTTGTCTATGCCTGAAGTTTGGCACTGGCTGGTGCGATCACACCATAGTAGAGATGGTATAATGCGGGACATTTGCGATGGATCTTACATGCGTGAAGTCAGAGCAGAATTGGGTGTGAATGACATATATTTAGAGCTGATACTGTATATGGATGATATAGAAGTAGTAAATCCAATTGGAAGTCACGTGAAGAAGCATAAAGTCACGATGATATACTTCACAATTGCGAATATACCTCGTTTTCGTTCAAAATTTGAATCTATTCAGTTGCTGGCTGTAGTTAAAAGCTTAGACATAAAGAGCTTTGGTCTGAAGAATGTTTTGAAGGACTTCATTGATTCGATAAATCTATTGAAGGGCATTGGAATAGTTGTTACTGTTAACAATAACAATGTGACTGTAAAGGGGTCATTAGTTATTGCACCAGCCGATACACCGGCAGCGCAGTTTTTTGGAGGTTTCAAAGAGGGTGTTGGATTTGCGACCAAGATTTGTCGAACATGCGATGCTTCGAAAACTGACATTAAAGGAAAGTTCACCGATGGGAATTGTCGTAGACGAACACCCGCAGAACACATAGAAAGACTTGAAGTTATGGAAGAAATGAGTGCAAATGCACGTATATACTGGAGTAGAAATTGGGGCATCAATTCAGAGCCCATTGTTGGATATTGATGGAGTCGATTTGGCAGATTGTCTTGTACACGATCCGATGCATGTTTTGAGCGAGGGTCTTCTTGGAAAAGAACTTTGTCTCATGCTGTATGACTTTGTTAAGGTTAGGAAATATTTCAGTTTGACATTTTTGAACCATTCGCTGGCTAGGTTCAGTTTTTCCTACTTGGAAGAAAAGGATAAGCCTCAGATCATTACCATCGAAGAAGTTTCAAATGTGAAATTAAAGCAGCGATGATGTCACTTTGTTGCATCCTACCACTGGTTATTGGGCCAAAAGTTCCTGAAGATGATGGAAAATGGAAGAATTTTTCTCCGGTTGATTCAAATATCACTACTAGCAACGAGCCCATACACATCAGAAGACACAGCAGCACATTTGGAGCAATTGGTTATACTCATCATCAAGAATTCAAAATTGAATATCCTAAATCAAATCTGACTCCCAAGTTTCATTTTTTTGGTGCACATCCCGAGGCAGTTAAGAATATTTGGTCCTGGAAGGAATCAGTGGGTCATGAGATTTGAAGGCAAACATCTGTTCTTTAAGAATATCAAATGGAAATGCTTCAAAAATATTGCATTGAGCTTGTCTATGAGACATCAACTTTGGATGTGTTGGCGGCAACTAGGTGTGACTGGAAAACCTAGTGAAAATTTTCTTTACAGCGGTGATGTTGTAACTAAAATGCAGGCTTCATGTGTTGATCAGGTTGATGCTGAGGTTCACGAGTACCTTGTCACTCTCAATATGCATTTGAGTCCTCTATACTCGACTACAGAATTCGAAATTAAAGGCCACAGGTACAAAATTGGATGTCATTGTGCTGGATTACATAGACAGTCTGCCGACATTTGGTGTTGTCGACCAGTTATTTGTAACTAATCAGGAGAAAGTATTTGTTATAGATCAGCTGGACATAGAATCTTTCGACTCTCATACATTGTATTACAGAATTACCAGATCAAACACAAAAATCTGTCTGAAATACACTGATTTGAAATTCGTTTGGCCATTGTCCATGCACACTTTCAATGGACATGATGGATATACTGTTGTGTTGGATAAATACTGTTTTTTTCAGTGAAGCTATTTAATTTTTATGCATGCACCAGCAATTTATTTGGCGGGTCGTCATGTTTTTTCTGTTTGTGATCTACCATAATTAGCCTAAATATTCGGACATCACCGTCTGAGCAAACAGTGTAGACCCAGACCAGCCTGTTCCTGAAGGAGCAGTCTGATCAGGGTCTGCACTGTTTCCATTTTGACAGAGTGTTGCTGGTCAGGGCATCCTCATTTGAGCCGCGTTGCGAGGAAACCAACAAAGTGGCATATGTGTAAAGCTTCGACCCAGATCAGGCTAATCCGGGCCGACACTTTCCGCATTTTTGTGATATTCTACTTTAGGAAACTCTATATACATATATCACCTATAGGTGGGAAATGACCGATGGGGTCTGACTGCGTGGGCTGCACAAGGTGGTCGGGATCAACACTTACGCAGATGCCACATTGTTGGTTTTCTCGCGACGAGGCTAATTTTCTTCTGGCGCATTTATATTATTTCCTCATGTATACTAATGTAATATTTGTGTTCAGCAACAGTTTTAGCCTATCAGTATTTTACTTAAGTACACACAAGTAATTGCCAATTACTATTTACCGGTCGCTGGTGTAACCTTACTAAGACAGTAAACATGAGTGCACATCGATTGTACAAGGTCTGGGATCACATGCGGACAACAAAGAAGACTGTGATAGCCCGTTAACTGGATGAACTAATAGTCAAATGTAAGTATGGGTTTGCTTTTTATCGTCCATTCACATTCACCTGGGAGGTAGGAGGGAGTAGTGAATGGTAATTTAATGATCGGCGTTCATCCTTACCGGAATGCCGACATACATGGTTTGGCCCTCATGTACCACCATTTCGGCCCCCCTGGTACTTGAGAGCTAGATCCTGGTATGCCCCATTAAGAAAGTGATGGGATTAAAAGCTAATCGTATTGATTTTGGAGTGAGCTAAGTGATTCTGGTGTGGCATGGACCTGGCACCAGGTCAGGATATTCTAATTTCAGGGCTGAATATATAGTTTATGTAAATACTGAGCTCTGATTTTGGGAATTTCCCTCATTTTTCACAGGTTGAATACAGGATAGTCCATTTACATTGGTTGGGGGAGGGGGGGGCATTATCTGTTACCCGTGTACATGCTTGTGTCTGTCCGAAAATGAAAATATTCACCTGGCGTGTTTTAAGTCTTTTTTTATGCCCCCGCCAATGTATTTGGGTGCATGGGGGGAAGGGGGCATTGTGTGTTAGTCGTGTCCGTGCATGCACCCAAAAATGTTCACTTTGTGCATTTAAATCTTTCACTATCAAAGCTCACAGTGGCACAGGTGGAAGACTCGGACCTATGACACCAAAAAAATGCCTATTAAAAAAAATCCCATTACCCCACCCACTTGGTCTCGTACAGTACATAACGTTAATTCAAGGTGAGCATAAATAGCGCTATTATAGAAAGAGCCCTCTTTTTTCCGGCTCGCACAAACACAATAAACATCGATTAAATGTATGAAATATGTCTCTGGCAATCGATGAAGGTATTAGGTGTGTGAATATACTCACTTCAAATCGCTGTTTCAAGTATATATTGAGTTATTCGCGTTTTGATTACCCCATCCAAAGCGAAAGTTGCGTGTACGAAAGAATCTCACACAGAATCGGAGGCCGTCCGGTTGGATTATCGGTCATATTTGGCCGATAGCTGATCGCCAGCTCAAACTAAAGTCGTGCACCATGATCATATACATTAGAGACTCCAACCATACAAAGTTCGTCCAATTGTGATCGTTCGCCGATCTAAAAAACACTTTTTTCTATAATTTCGTTCATTATCTGGAACTGGGTCAATGCACTATCTTCCATAATACAACCACCGAAGCGTCTATGTAAGAACATCTGATTGGTTAAACCTAAAATAGATGCGAGGACTTTCCCTTTTCAGGGTTTCCGGAAGACATAATCTGATAGTACGCGAATCATGAAAGAAAGTCAATAAAATTAGAAAAAAGTGTTTTTTTAGATCGGCGAACGATCACAATTGGACGAACTTTGTATGGTTGGAGTCTCTAATGTATATGATCATGGTGCACGACTTTAGTTTGAGCTGGCGATCAGCTATCGGCCAAATATGACCGATAATCCAGCCGGACGGCCTCCGATTCTGTGTGAGATTCTTTCGTACACGCAACTTTCGCTTTGGATGGGGTAATCAAAACGCGAATAACTCAATAAATACTTGAAACAGCGATTTGAAGTGAGTATATTCACACACCTAATACCTTCATCGATTGCCAGAGACATATTTCATACATTAATCGATGTTTATTGTGTTTGTGCGAGCCGGAAAAAAGAGGGCTCTTTCTATAATAGCGCTATTTATGCTCACCTTGAATTAACGTTATGTACTGTACGAGACCAAGTGGGTGGGGTAATGGGGATTTTTTTAATAGGCATTTTTTTGGTGTCATAGGTCCGAGTCTTCCACCTGTGCACAGTGGTGGCATCCGTGTGCTGTGAACATATTTTCTAGTTTTACTTACATAGCTTATATATATATAATTTTTGCTGAGCGAATAGTTGTCATCACATGTGTCGGTCGACTGATATTCCGACGTTCCTTACTTTTCAGCTTGCGCCAAGCTCGGCATTACAACAACAATACGGCTAGTGATGGAAAAGGACGGTACGGATGTTGACGAAGAGGAGGTTTTATTAGAATTCATGACCAAGGACGATGTGTTGATGGGCCCTGGAACCCACACAGCACTGGACGGCAATTGAAACAGTCGTCAAACATTTGTTTACTGAAAGTTCATTGTCGTCGACAAAAGGAGCCCCACCCAGCCTGGCTGTTGTCAAGAATGACAATGAGGTTGTAAATTTTGCCATCCTTGCGGATGGCGTTTCAATTGTGCTTAATACACAGTGTGTGCCAGAAGCCGTTCCCCAATTAATGGCGTTTTTATTACACCATGGACCTGGACTACCCACGGTGCTTCGCCCAACTGCTGGGGTTTATACAGCAAGTTGCACTCCAGCAACCGTTTCAGGCAGCAGAAGACAGCTGGATTTCTGCAGCTCTTGAAAAAAATCAAGATTGAGTAAAAGTTCAATGTTAAAAAATATTTACACTCCCAATAATTTTCAAAATGTAAACGCCCATCCAACCTACTGCGTTTATACTTCAATAAATGAATTAGCCTCGCATGACGTTGCGTGACATTGTTTGGTTGGTTAAAGTTTGACTGACGTCGTTATTCTTCACGACGTTGTCATTAACGTCACACGTTTGACCGGCAATGTTGCTGTTCCAAGAATTACGAGAACATAACATTTGTTAACGTAAGCAGTACGAAACTTGATTATAATGCCGTATTTGGTCACTAAAATTTTGAAACTATCGAAAATGAAGTGTAAATATAAGTAATAAAACCCATGGCTATTGCATTTACTGCGGTATAAATTACATTTGGTCTGCAGTAAATGCAATAGCCCGGTGTTTTATTTCTTAAGTGATTAATGATCAGGGTCTGCACTGTTTGCCATTTTCTTTACGCTATTCAATTTGTATTGTTGTCTTTGTAATTCCATTGACCATGGGGCAACACCGGTACTAACGTGGCATTCCTGTGAGTGAATGTGTCTGTTCCACGGCGATGGAGCGAATCACATCCATACAAATACAGAAGTTAGCGATCTGTATATAATAATTATAACTATGTTCATGTTATTTCATGTTCTTTTTTAAATCTTGAGGCAAATATAGACTATTTCATTGCTTGTATTTCAATTGTGTGCAAAAGGTACATATTGCAACAGGAGACTGTCCGGTACTCACATAATACTATCGTGGTATGCCAGAAAGTTCGTGCGAGAACTGGACATAAGCTTTTGCAATATTTATTACTTCCGATTTTGTATATACGTTCTTGTCTTTTATACTTTTTGTCGCGCCTGCTTGTGGAAAGTGCAAATATAGTCGGCACATTGGCGGTCGTTCGTTCACGTTAAAGTTTTTGAAAATATTTTGTTTGCATTATAAAGTTTTTGAAATACTATCAAATGCCTCGTAGGGCGCGACATGCGGGCCGCGGCGATCTAGTTTTTCTTTCTTCTTTACTATGATTGGTAGCTGCTACAGCAAAACCGCAGTGCGCCAACATGGTTTATTATACAAAGGGTGACAAGGAGTTATATATTTTGTACATTTTTCTTTTATCCCCCGACCGAAAAGGTTCGGGGGATATAGCGATCGCCCCTCCGTCCGTCCGTCTGTCCGTCCGTCTGTCTGTAGACGCAAATGTTCACCTTGTGCAAAGGTTAAGTCCATTTCACTCTACCTGTTACACATACAGTGACCAAACTTGCACACATTTTTATCGCCCAATGCTACTTACCTGAAACCACTATACCATATGACCTTCATCTGACCTTGACCTACATTCCCGCGGAATTTACTTAGGCATTTTATAAATGTTCACCTTTGCGTTTAAGTCCATTCCATGCTACCTGTTAGACATACAGTCACCATACTTGCACACATTTATCGCCCAATGCTACTTACCTGAAACCACTATACCATGTGACCTTCATTTGACCTTTACCTACATTCCCGCGGAATTTACTTAGCATTTTATAAATGTTCACCTTGTGCGTTTAAGTCCATTTCACACTACCTGTTACACCTACAGTCACCAACTTGCACACATTTCTCGCCCAATGATACTTACCTGAAACCACTATAGCATGTGATCTTCATTTGACCTTCACCTACATTTCCCGCCTAATTTACTTATGAATTTTATTACGAAATGTTCACTTGTGTGTTTAAGTCAATTTCACAATGGACTTAAACGCACAGGAGAACACCTGTTACACCTACAGTCACCAAACTTGCACACATTTATATCCCCCAATACATGATACATGGCGTCGGTCGGGTGACAGCTGCCACTCTCTGATGGCTCTCGTTTTTTCTTTTCTTATATCAGCATTATGCAGGTCCATATGAGAAGCCTATCTGAGGTGTCCGAGTTCTTCAGTGGGTATGTTCGGATGCACAATCTCTTATTAGGGATCGATCACACAGTGGATTTTACCCCCAATTCATACAGGTTAAACGCGGACTCGAACTTGTTGACCCGGCCTTAAATGATAGGCCGGTAATCAGCATTAAACAAACAAATTGTTCGACATCCCTTTGTTCTCAATGGAAAAAGCATTAACATTATTTTTTGCAAGGCTCACTGAGCGTGATGTTGGTAGGGTATGGATAGTGCAAATTAAAAACATAGATTCTTACTTGTAGGAAACCCTATCGACTGGTTTGATCCTCAGGTATATTTATCGCTTGGCTGTTATTTATTAAATACCCCCCCCCCATACATATATAGTACAGTCCCGTCTGTACTACAGGTCGTGGTAAGTGGGTTTAATACTAATAGGCCATTAAACCCAACAACCAATCAATTAAATGTTCTGTCCAGGCATTGTTTTTTTGAGTAGGCCCATCAATCAGTTTTACTGATTTTCTTGCTTTATTTGCCGAATGTGCTGAACATGTACATATTATTTTACATGAACCATACATGTATTGCAAGCAAACATATACCTGGTATATAGCTATCATGTTTATATGTTATTTTGTTATTTTCGACATATTGTTACTTTGTTGTACCGTATTTACCCTAAATATTCGGACCCCCCAAAACCAATTGTTATAAGTTTCATAAACATTGATCAAGTTAATGTCCAGTGAGGCATTCAAGATGACAAACAGTGCATACCCTGATCAGACTGCTCCTTCAGGAGCAGGCTGGTATGGGTCTACACTTGTTTGCACATACATATATGTCCGAATATTTAGGGTAGAATTACAGTATCTGAATTTACACAACATGAAGTGGGGGTTAGGAGAATGAATTGTAATATTTTTTGTGATGATACAGACTACGATAAATCACTTTTTAATTTTAAATTTTCAAATGTGTTCAGATTGGATTGCAACTCTTGTTGAAATCAAATTTGGATGAGCAGAAAATTCGATAGAAACGTGTGTATTTTTGTATGTTTTCCAGTCTTCAAATTCACTTGTCCCGATAAAAGATTCACTGTATATGAGGATAATTATTTATCAGTAAACTTACTTTCTTAGCATAATGATTTTGCTATTTTTTACATAATTCTAGTCAGATGTCTTATTCTAGTCAGATGTCTTATTGTACTTGTGTATCGTAATTACACTATTCACTGTATATGAGGATAATTGTACCAGTAAACTTACTTTCTTAGCATAATGCTTTTGCATAATTCTAGTCAGATGTCTTATTGTACATGTGTACCGTAATTAGGACTAAATATTCAGACGTAGGTGTCCGAGCAAACAGTGTAGACCCAGATTAGCTGCTCCTGAAAGAGCAGCCTGATCAGGGTTTGCACTGTTTTTCCATTTTGTCTAAATGTATTGGATGCCTCACTTTGACAACATAATCAAATTGTCAAGGTTTAGGACACTTACGGTCATTGATTATGGTGTCGAATATTTAGTGTAATTACGGTAATTATGCATGCAAATATTATAAACCATGGTGCTATTGATGAATATATTGTTTCATGATACATCTTGTTTTTATGTACTTCTTATAGCCCAAAATATGTGTCCCATAGCAAAACACCACATGTTTTATTTTACTACTGCCATACTAGGTGTGCAAAAGCCAAAACACGTGACATGTATCACATGTTTTAAAAGTGTAACAAACAACGTGTTTTGCTTTTGCACACGTTACATGTTTTGCTTTTGCACACGAAAGGTGTGCAAAAGCAAAACACGTGACATGTTTTCAAAACAATGTGTTTTGCTTTGCACACGTTACGTGTGCAAAAGCTAAACACGCTACGTGTGCAAAAGCTAAACACGTAAGGTGTGCAACTGCTAAACACGCTACGTGTGCAAAAGCTAAACACGTAAGGTGTGCAACTGCTAAACACGCTACGTGTGCAATTGGTAACGTGTTTTAAAAGTGTAACAGAAAAGGTGTTTTCATTCGTGTGCAATTTAGTAACACCTTTTTTTACAGTGTAGCGAGCGGTGTGGGTCATGATGAGACTGCGCGGATGTGCAGGCTGATCTGGGTCTTCACATGTCTCAAAACAGTTGTGTTATTTAAGAGACAATCATTTAACACAGATGTCAACTTTATAATTATTGGTCGATTTCGGTCAATATTCATATCAGAATGAAAATTGGAAATATATTTAGGGAACTGTTGAACGTGGTTATTTGTTAAATTCATTATTTGGACAGAATGAGCTAATTCCCAATATACAAAAAATGACAATGAAGAACACTTATGAAATCCAAATAAACAGTTACGAGACTTCAACCTCGTAATACATACATAGTTTACAGCGCTGTCCCGTTTAGAGAGATTCCGCACATACACGTAATTTACAGTGCTGTCCGGGTTAGAGAGGTTCCACACACATACCTAGTTTACAGTGCTATCCGGTCTACAGAGGTTCCGCACACATACCTAGTTTACAGTGGTGTCCGGTCTACAGAGGTTCCGCACACATACCTAGTTTACAGTGCTGTCCGGTTTAGAGAGGTTCCGCACATACACGTATGTAGAACCCCCTATTGTTCACCCTCCCCTATTGTTACCCAGGTAACAATAGGGGAGGGTAACAATAAGGGAGAACTGTAGAATTTGTAGAACCCCCTATTGTTCACCCTCCCCTATTGTTACCCTATTGTGAAACAAAAAAAAAGTGCTCAATTTTTTTTCGGCCGTATATTTTAAAAAAAAATTATTAAAATTTAAAAAACATTTTTTAAAAAAGTGAACAAATTTTTTTCGGCCGTATAGTTTGAAAACAAAATTTTAAAATTAAAAAAACATTTTTTTTCTTCAATAATTATTGAAAATTGTGTGAAACAAAAAAAAGTGAACAATTATTTTTCGGCCGTATATTTTGAAACAATATTGGCCAGAAATATTTTAATATGGATCCAAAAAGTGTCATATAATAAAACAAATATAGTCTTTTGAGGAGGTGTACATGAGATTTACATGAGATTTACGGACCTGAGAAAAAAGTGATGTTCACCGACGCCGAAGGTCCGTAAATCTCATGTACACCTCCTCAAAAGACAATAATTGTATATTGTTACCACTGCGTAAGATCGTCCATTGTATGCCGATATCACCATTCTAATCGTTTATAAAAAAAATGAGTTTTATGACGGGTAACAATAGGGGAGGGTAACAATAAGGGAGAACTGTAGAATTTGTAGAACCCCCTATTGTTCACCCTCCCCTATTGTTACCCTATTGTGAAACAAAAAAAAAGTGCTCAATTTTTTTTCGGCCGTCCGTATATTTTTAAAAAAAAATTATTAAAATTTAAAAAACATTTTTTAAAAAAGTGAACAAATTTTTTTCGGCCGTATAGTTTGAAAACTTTTTAAAATTTTAAAATTAAAAAAACATTTTTTTTCTTCAATAATTATTGAAAATTGTGTGAAACAAAAAAAAGTGAACAATTATTTTTCGGCCGTATATTTTGAAACAATATTGGCCAGAAAATATTTTAATATGGATCCAAAAAGTGTCATATAATAAAACAAATATAGTCTTTTGAGGAGGTGTACATGAGATTTACATGAGATTTACGGACCTGAGAAAAAAGTGATGTTCACCGACGCCGAAGGTCCGTAAATCTCATGTACACCTCCTCAAAAGACAATAATTGTATATTGTTACCACTGCGTAAGATCGTCCATTGTATGCCGATATCACCATTCTAATCGTTTATAAAAAAAATGAGTTTTATGACGGGTAACAATAGGGGAGGGTAATAATAAGGGAGGACTGTAGAATTTGTAGAACCCCCTATTGTTCACCCTCCCCTATTGTTACCCCTCGGTAAGATCGTCCATTCAGTTCTTGTGTGTGTCCGACAACAACAGTTGCCGACCAAAACAGATGACGAAATATTGTATCACAGGCTTGGAGCTCGATATCGAGCACATGCACATGCCGATATCACCATTGTATGCTGATATCACCATTCTGATCGTTTATAAAAAAATGAGTTTTATGACGGGTAACAATAGGGAAGTGTAACAATAATGGAGGACTGTATAATTTGTAGAACCCCTTATTGTTCACCCTCTCCTATTGTTACCCCTCGGTAAGTTCGTCCATTCAGTTCTTGTGTATGTCCGACAACAAAAGTTGCCGACCAAAACGGATGACGAAATATTGCATCAGAGGTTTGGAGTTGGATATCGAGCACATGCACATGCCGATCTCACCATTGTATGCCGATATCACCATTCTGATCGTTTATAAAAAAATGAGTTTTATGACGGGTAACAATAGGGGAGGGTAACAATAAGGGAAGACTGTAGAATTTGTAGAACCCCCTATTGTTCACCCTCCCCTATTGTTACCCCTCGGTAAGTTCGTCCATTCAGTTCTTGTGTGTGTCCGACAACAAAAGTTGCCGACCAAAACTGGTGACTAAATATTGTATCAGAGGTTTGGAGTTCGATATCGAGCACATTCACATGCCGATATCACCATTGTATGCCGATGCCACCATGCTGGTCGTTTATAAAACATGATTTATATGACGGGTAACAATGGGGGAGGGTAACAATAAGGGAGGACTGTAGAATTTGTAGAAGCCCCTATAGTTCACCCTCCCATATTGTTACCCTATTGTGAAACAAAAAAAAAGTGATCAATTTTTTTTCGGCCGTATATTTTGAAAAAAATATTTTAAAATTTAAAAAACATTTTTTTTCAATAATTAACTTTTGCAACTCTAATGTGTTTACTTACGTTTGCCTATACACGCTGGTGATTGAATCAGATGAGCTAATTGGTGTCGTGGAAATCACCTTTAACACTTATTCAACGTTTGTTTACACAGATTTACACAGGTAAACAAGTCCTGTCTTTGATCCTGTAAATTGGCGCAGTGAATTCGCACTTCGAGCGCAAACTGACACTTTGACTTAACCAGAGTGAAATACCACATATTTATGTTTTCGGGACCTAACAATCAGTTTGAATTGGCGAAAATTCGACGTAACGACGTAACGAAATTTGACGTAACGTAACATTGAAAATAATAGGATCTGAAACGGGACTTGGACACGAATTCGACGTAAAGAGGGAATTCGACTTAACCGACTTTGAGTAAACGAATGTAGACTGTAGTAACATGGAACAGTAAAATTGTTTCATAAATTCATTACGAGTACTGCTTTAGATGCCGCCGATGTCAGCTTAGACCGACCGAGATTTGTTTAAATATTCATTGGTTCACACTAGCTTGTTACTACTGTAGCAATAAGCTACAATTCACCTGCTATATGCTTCTATTTGTATAGTATGATTAGAGGGTTTTGTTTCAACATTAGGTAAACTTGTAAATTACATGTTCGATAGTTTTCTCTGTTCAGTGTCGTAGCCAGGTCGTCGGTGCGAGGGTGCAAGGAGTGCGAACACACCCCATAACATTTGTTCAGGTGTGTATTTTTTGTTCTATGGGAAGAATCAACACTATCTGTGAAATTGACTGTAAAAATAGATATTTTTCCGTGAAGAACCCTTCCACGTTCCTTTCCAAAGTTGATCCGATTTCGTACACCCACCCCCCAAACCCCCCTCCCCCCACCAGCAAGAACCTGGGTACAACACTGCAATTCGTTGTTTAGTTTATGTTGTGACTTTATCTTGAGGTTCATTTGCTTCAAATGATACATGTAATATCAAAAGCCGTAAGAAATTAGATAAAACAGATAAATGGTACATGTAAGTGAAAAAAATGTGAAATGTTTCATCTCAGCCAATTGTATTGGCTGAGATGAAACCTTTCACATTTGTTTCGCTTTACACCAGACGTCGACCTACTCGGAGGCGTCGGGAGCAAATTAATATTGGGGAGACGAATGTCGACCCAAGCAAAGCGAATTAGTGCTAGGGGGATGCGGTGGTATGCACCCCGGATTTTTTTTTAATTCTAGATGTCATTTCCTGCATTCTACTGCATTTAAGAGACACCTTTTATTTTTGGTCCAAATATTGGGGCTGCGGTTGCCGCCCTGCCGCCCCACTTCCGACGCCTCTGGTAGGTCATACAAATGGCATCGCACTACTTACAACAATTGTTGAGTGATGTTGGGCATCTGTATTTCTATGAAATGTTATAAACCGGAGTATCCTGAGACTCGAACCTTTAGACCTTGAGCCAGCAATAACCCCCTCCCCCCTTTTGGGGAGTATGATTTTCGGATTCAGTAGTCTATTGTCTATAAATCCTGGTTGACTGCGCTCAAAAAGCCGCTGGATGAACAAATGGCGGCCATTTTACAAGATGGCCGCCGAACAGTATTATATTGTTTTCTTAAGGACTGTTAACTTTCAGTCTGATCAATATTAACCGGGTAAATTGGTATAATTAAGTCACAATTTGAATGTAAAATGATTTAGAATACATCTTACATTTAATTACACCCGTAAATGGCAATATATTTAAAAATATCACCCCGGAATGGCTTTTTCAGACTATTTACATACTAATATTGGTTTGTATATATAGTAAATATTTGCAATTGGACACAATAGGTGTAGAATAACACGTGTGCTATAATTTAGAACACATAATGTTGAAACATATTGGACAAAATAGTTTATGTATGCGTACTTAACAGCTATATCAATATAGTGGATATATTTGAAGAGCATATGCATGCTTTTAGAAAGATAATGTACCTTCAATGTCGTTGTTTATATGAAAATTATGAAATGGCATATCAACCTTACGGGTTATCAAATGTCACTAGTAAGTACAATTAACATTGATACAATTAATAGACACCGAGAGAGATTTGCATAATGAGACATATAGCGTAGTTGTTACCATCACTAAGAAAATGCGAAGCGGACGGACAGACGGACGAACACTCGGACACATTGTATCTGAAGTGTGCACGGACAGCTATCAGTAGTGCCTAAGTAGTTGCATATGCATTTAATAATTTGTATGTAAGTGACAGTGCATAACATAAATGAAATTAATTACATGTAAAATTCCCATGTAAAATGTGTGGGTGGGGAATTGTGACAAATACTATGTTTTTAACATTGTATCATAGACTGCAGACATCAGATAATCGGCATATATGCAATTAACATGTCTAATGAACACTACTAGGTACCATTGACACGAAGAAAATACAAAAGTACCATACTTTTATGTAGTTATTGAGGTAGGTGTTTTGGCATTGAAATTCAGTGGGTGGGGTAACAAAACGTGCAAAATGTTTCATCTGAATTAGCAGATACACGTATTGTTTAATTGAACATTATTCCATTGTATAGTCATGACCACATCAGAAAACATATAAAACTGCCATATCAGTTGTTTCTAATGATAAAAAATAGTCGATTTACAATGAAAAATTAGATTTTTCACAATTGCGAAAAGTCCGAGGGTGGTATACTTCAAAATGGTGTCCAACATTCATCCAGCGGGTTACAGAGCGCAGACATACGGCAAAGAACTCATAATTGAATTTAGTTTCTGAAAAAAATATGTATGCAAAAATCCCACAGGGGGGGGGGGGGTGTGAGAGGTTTCCATTTCCTGCTGACGGCCTACTTAGTTTGGCATAAAACAGCCAATTACAATCCCATATGGTAGTTTCCTTAAACCATAGTTTAAGCAATTAGGTTGCACTCCATATCGTAAGCAATGGTTTGGAGCTTGAACCATAGCTTAGAAGACAGAAATTGTGGTTTCAGTTGCAATATGTACAATAATTCCCTATGTGATTGTGTGAGAGTCTCTAGCATGGTTTAGGCTCCAAAGCCCTAGTTTTGAGCAACTATTTGGCTAGAAACTGCAATTTAAGATCGTAATAAAATTAAAAGTTAAACCTTAATTTGGACTCCAAACTATAGTTTAAGAAATAAATTTACAATCGCAATCTCGAAAGGTAGTTTTCTTAAACCGTGCTTTGGGCAATTAATGTGCACGCGGCAGATAGAGCACAGTGTAAGGTTTAAGTTCCAAACCATGCTTTAGGAAATTATTGTGCATATGCAATAAATGGAATATGGCCAGTCAAATGCACACTCATTTCCTAAGCCCTGGTTTGGAGCATATACTCTAGTTTAGGCTTCCCGGGAGACTCACAAACAGGGGTTTATGGGAATTGTTGTGCATTTGGCGACTGAAACTACCATTGGGCAGTCTAAACTCCAAACAGTGGTTCAAGTTATCTAGCTGAAGCCATCTATCTGCCTTTTTCTTTTTCTTAAATGATGGTTTGTATTTCAAACTGAGGTAAAGGCAGGACTTATAGAATTACAATCTCAAACAGCATTTACTAGCCAAATGCAAAGTAATTGCGTAAACTAGGGTTTGGGAGTGTATTCTAGTGTTTGTATGTCAAACCATGTTTTAAGATTTATTGTGTACATCCATAGCCAAAAACTAAGGCATCCTGCAAATTATTGTTTTCAATGTCCTCTACTTTGGATAAAAAAAAAATATTTTAAATAATAAAACCGTGTTTCAATAAACACCTGCTAATTATGTACCTTGAGCGATCAAAACAAAGTGCTTCCGAAATATACAGATGTTGATTTTATTAATTCAAATACTAGCTTGCACCAAAGAAGTGGCCATTGACAGATTTGAGTTGTATAATATCAGGAAATAAATAAAGGATGTTACATGAGTGATGCTTTAATATGATATGTATTAAACAAGTTTACTGAGTGCACAAGAAACGAGGCTATGCCAAGTTTTCTTATGAAAATCAGTCAACGAGTTCAATAAATCTCATATTGAATCAACACAAATGTCATATTCTATTTATTGCATAAGCACAGCACAATACATCGAAGCTGTAATGACCAACTAGTGTGTTTTCTGTTGCGGTCTCATTCGCATATTTATTACACTTAGTCTAGTGTATTGTGATTTTTAATACACCGTGTTATTACATTGTGGAAGCATATTTTATGCAATAAAGTTTACATCCATATTGCAGCATGGATGAGTATAAACATATGTCAATTATGTACAAAGTTACTTTGTCATGAGTAATCTCACTTATTCATCGGTATACACATCTTGTCTGACCTGTAGAATTGGCCTAGAGTTTTGGAGTTACAACCGTGATAACTTCAGAACCAATTGGATTTGAAGTTTGAAATAATGTTTTTCTTGGAGCTTTGATATATACATGTATGGACATCGGACGAGAGGTTTGGTTTTGAAACGGGGCTTGTGGGAGATATTTTGGATAATCAAACAACACGACTGTCGCACTCATCTTATTGACCTTCTTTTAATAATGCGTCTTTAGAGGCGATTTTGTTTTGTTATAATGAAATGTTTATTGCTCTGACTTTCTGTTAGTTTCTAAACATATTAATCATGAAAGTTTTAACCATTTTTCCATCCCTGCCACGCTTTCTCCACCTGTGGGTGTAGTGGGTGTGATCTTAAGTAAAGGCTAATGGGGTCCGTGTCTGTAAACATCGACTGATCGCTATTTTTTAGGACAAGTTAATGGTATGCCCCCGCCGTCTGTCGTTGGCGTCAGCGTTGTCGGCGTCCACGTACATAACGTTGGGATAAATAACATCCGTTTCCTGGGATTCAACTTAATAAAACATCACATATGCATGTTGTGACAAATCCATGACCCTACGGCCACCAGCAATCGCAATATTTCACACATGAATTATGTGACCTTTGGCCTCCATTAAACCCAAGGTCAAGGTGACATGTTTTCTTTCATGGAATGTCGGAATATTTAACACATGTATTTGCATGGTGATGTTCTATGACTCTATGACTCTATATCTCGGACCTCCTCCCACCAAAACACGTAGAAGGTACGTGTATTTCACATGTTCTATAAGCTCGTGCATGTTAACCAATCTGGTTAAATGATGCCGCTGATATGTCAGCCCTTCTTATGGCTTGTCTTCCAACAGGCGAGCTTCGTTGTCTTCTTGTTATAATGTTGAAATACAATTTATGTAAGTTGTGGTAAGTATGTGGTAAACATAAGTGCCTCGTATGCATACATTGACGTCAGTGTGGTCCAGGACTACCTGGACAACTGAAATGGTATGTTTATTCACTGCGCTGTTCTTTTTAAAGCACCAGATTATCACCAGCTATTATAATCGTTGCGACATACATGTATGTTTTCACTACAGGTGACCAGTTTTTCGCATATTGTATTATGTGGTACGACATGTATAAATATGGGTCCTGGCTGAGAAAAGCGAGCTTCCGCTATATGTGACCAGTGCATCACTGGATCAGCATTCGATTCCGCGAGGTTTCAATATGCCTAATAGTATGTTATACCTCCACAGAATGTTGATCAGTCGGTAATTAGTATTGTGATGAGAAGAAATACCATTATATACACTGGTCTCAAATGTCACACTGTTATTTTTCTCAGTCGACGGCCGAATTATAAATGTAAACGACTTGTAGCCTATGTAACACCAGTATACATACAGTACAGGACAGTACATGTCTTCCAAGTATTCTGTGTTTGTAATTAATTTCACCCCAGCGCACAGTACCCTCCCTTATTGTTACTCAGTACAAAAATCATGCTGCATTGACAGCTTGAATGGTCATATCGGCATGTGAATCATAAAATATCTCGTCATCTGTTTTGGTCGGCAACTTTTGTTGTCTAATACTGATAAGAACTGAATGGATGAACTTACAGAGGGGTAACAATAGGAGAGGGTAAACAATAAGGAATTATACAGTCCTCCGATAGTATTTGTTACCATCCCATAGTATTACCCGTCATAAATATCATGTTTTACAGACGAATAGAATGGTGATACCGGCATACAATGATCATATCGGCATGTGAATGTGCTCGATATCCAACTCCAAACCTCTGATACAATATTTCGTCATCCGTTTTGGTCGGCAACTTTTGTTGTCGGACATTCACAAGAACTGAATGGACGAACTTACCGAGGGGTAACAATAGGGGAGGGTGAACAATAGGGGGTTCTACAAATTCTACAGTCCTCCCTTATTGTTACCCTCCCCTATTGTTACCCGTCTTAAAACTCATTTTTTTATAAACGATCAGAATGGTGATATCGGCATACAATGGTGATATCGGCATGTGCATGGCTCGATATCGAGCTCCAAGCCTGTGTTACAATATTTCGTCATCTGTTTTGGTCGGCAACTTTTGTTGTCGGACACACACAATAACTGAATGGACGATCTTACCGAGGGGTAACAATATACAATTATTATCTTTTGAGGAGGTGTACATGAGATTTACGGACCTTCGGCGTCGGTGAACATCACTTTTCTCAGGTCCGTAAATCTCATGTAAATCTCATGTACACCTCCTCAAAAGACTATAATTGTTTTATTATATGACACTTTTTGGCCTCATATTAAAATATTTCTGGCCAATATTTTTTTCAAAATATCCGGCCGAAAAAAAAATTGTTCACTTTTTTGGGGTTTCACAATAGGGTAACAATAGGGGAGGGTGAACAATAGGGGGTTCTACAAATTCTACAGTCCTCCCTTATTGTTACCCTCCCCTATTGTTACCTGGGTAACAATAGGGGAGGGTGAACAATAGGAGGTTCTACACATGTAGTTTACAGTGGTGTCCGGTCTAAGAGAGGTTAAGCACAAATACATAGTTTACAGTGGTGTCCGTTTTAAAGCTTGCATTGGTGTCCGGTCTAGAAAGGTTCCGAAAACATACCTAGTTTACAGTGTTGTTCCATTTAGAGAGGTTTCGCACATATACCTACATGTAGCTTACATTTCTGTCCGGTCTATAGAGGTTCCGCACACATGCCTAGTTTACAGTTGTGTCCGGTTTAGAGAGATGTACTTAGCTTACAGTGGTGTCCCGTCTACAGAGGTTCCGCAAAGATACCTAGTTTACAGTGATATCCCGTTCAGAGAGGTTCCGTACATGCACGTTGTTGACAGTGGTGTCCGGTCTAGATAGGTTCCCCACACATACCTAGCTTGCAGTAGTGTCCCGTCTAGAGAGGTTCCGCACACATACCTAGCTTGCAGTTGTGTCCGGTTTGGAGAGGTTGCGCACATATACCTAGCTTGCATTGGTGTTCGGTCTAGAGAGGTTCCGCACAGTGCTGTCCGGTTTAGAGGTGTTCCGCACATACATCTAGTTTACAGTGGGGTGTCCGGTTTATAAAGGTTACGCACATATACATACCGGTCTAGAGAGATTCCGCACACATACCTAGCTTGCAGTGGTGTCCAATTTAGAGAGCTTCCGCACATATATATAGCTTGCATTGGTGTCCGGTCTAGAGAGTTTCCTCACACATACATAGCCTACAGTGGTGTCCGGTTTAGAGAGGTTCCGCACACATACACAGTTTACAGTGGTGTCCAGTCTAGAGAGGTTCCGCACACATACATAGCTTACAGTGGTGTCCGGTCTAGAGAGGTTCCGCACACATACATAGTTTACAGTGGTGTCCGGTTTAGAGAGGTTCCGCACACATACATAGTTTACAGTGGTGTCCGGTTTAGAGAGGTTCCGCACACATACATAGCTTACAGTGGTGTCCGGTCTAGAGAGGTTCCGCACACATACATAGTTTACAGTGGTGTCCGGTTTAGAGAGGTTACGCAAATATACATTGTCCGGTCTAAAGAGCTTACCCATACAGAATCTACATAGTCAGACATATATGCGAAGTATATGCGAAGTATACTTCGCATATAACTGGCACATAAGTCTATATATGTGAGCTATATGTATATGTGGCTTATATGTCTAGCTCAGTGATACATATAACTCACTTATATCTAGTTATATGACATATAATTAGTTATATGCCATATAACTAGTTATATGCAGGTTATATGTCTACAAGTAGGTTATATGAAGCTGCATGACAAACACATATAAGTGAGAACTTAGAAAATTTCAGGTGTTAATTTCTAAAAAAATCCGAAATATTAGAATTTTTTACAAATTCTATCAATTTACTTACAGACAATGGGTATCAATATGCTCAGATTTTAACAAGCGTTCATTATCAACCAAAAATAAATATCCACACGGATGTCCCTGCTTTCAGGCTAAGTATAAATATGCAAAACAAATCCCAATTTGCAACCAACTTAAACATGTTTTTCGCCCCCCCCCCCCCCCCGCTTCCACCCCCCCCCCCCCCTCCATCCCCCCTTTCACAAATATCCCCCCTCCTGAGATTCAATGTAAACCAGAACACATTACGACCATCAAATTATCTCCCTTGATTGGTGTGTTAACAATTTCGCCATTCAGTGCTGCCATGGTAACTTCAAATATACCGAAAACCTTAACAAATACTGATTATGAACATGTTTTAACATAAAACAATAGCGAAGTGTTGGAATATTCGAGATCCGATTTAATACATATAATATTGCATCTATATTTTACAAAACCATCCACCAGTTAATTGTCTCGCACATAATAGTTAAAACAGGATCTGGAAACACTATATTACCTTATTATGGGACATATAACTCGCATATAACTCAGATATCACTGAGCTATAAGACCGAGGTCTCCATTAAATAAATGTTGCCGAGTTATATGCAACATATAACTACACATATAAACAAATTACCAGAGTTATATGCGAGTTATATGCAAGTTATATGTCCCCAGTTATATGCAACATAGAACTAAACAAATTACCAGAGTTATATGCGAGTTATATGCAAGTTATATGTCCCCAGTTATATGCAACATAGAACTACACATACTATATCACATAGATCTCATTTGCATATCTCACATATATGGCATATATCTCATTTGCATTTAAAATAAGTATAGCCGCATATACTTGGCATATAACTTTACATATACTTGGCATATATGTGAATTCTGTATGGGTACGCACGTACTTAGTTTACATTATTGCCTGACGCATATAACTGCTCACTGCCGCTTACTGCTAGCAGTGAGACACATCTCACTGCCCACTGTTACTTACTGCTAGCAGTGAAACACACCTCACTGCTCACTGCCGCTTACTGCCAGCAGTGAAATACATCTCACTGCTGTATTTCATTGCTACTTACTGCTCACTGCTAACTTCACACCGATTCGGAAACGGTATGAATTCCTACGCGTTGCATAGCCTTGCCTGGTAAACTTGATATTCTCTATATCACATAGAAAGACGACTCAGTCACTAGTTTGTACTTTTACAATGTTTACGTTATCTCCCTTTGACTCAATATTACCTTAAGTTTGTCTTTGTCTGGGCATAATATAATATTACGTACTATACGATTTTCATGACACATGTTTACAGATACATTCATATATTAGCTTCTAATGGTTCATTGTCTGCAGAGATTCCGTTGATATATGTTGATATATGTGGCTGTGACTAGCAAAATGGGGCTTATCGGATTTGTGACCAGTGTAGCTCCTGATCAAATACATGTAGGACACTCCCATAGCCTGATAACGATCTATACACCTGGACAAAAGTTAAGCATCGCCTCTATATTTGCACAGAGTTGTGAAATTTATCCACCATACATAAACATATATGTTAGGAAACGGGAAATTGATTACATAATTTCATTTATTAGGCTTTCATCCCAGAGCAAACAAATAAACTACACATTTTACGATCACGTTAGCGTGAATGACGTCACTAAAAGAAGCTCACCAAAATAGTTTGTCTTTCTACTTCGGCTGTGAAAGTTGCTAGAAGGGACCAGCCCAAACAGTCACTATAAACCTCGAGTCACACAACTTGTCAATCAGAAAAATGCGTAAGAGGTTCAGTAAATCGTATATCCGCCGCGTTTCCGGTACAGTTCTTGCACACGACGTCGCATGCCCTTCACAAGCTTCTTCAGTTTCTCATATGAGAATAAACGCCATTCTTCCTGCAATACTGCGCGCAATTCATTAAGATTTCGACATGGTGGTTCACGTTCTGTAAGTTTGCGCCCGATCTGGTCCCAAACGTGCTCTATAGGGTTCATATCCGGTAATAGAGCAGGCCACGGAATGACGTCAAGTGCCTCTTGCTGCAGATACTCGTTGACAATGCGCACCCTGTGTGGTCTAGCGTTGTCGTCCATATACGATGGTCTGCAGGAAAGTCGGTGGTTGTCGAAATGGGGAACAACAATGTCAGCAAGGACGTTACATGTATCCCGATACTTTTGTCCCGTTAACGTAACGTCCAACACATGCATGTCTAACTTGCAATCGTGTGAAAAGCATGCCCATACAGTAACCGAGCCACCGCCGAACGCTGTACGTCGTACCCACAATATTCTGCTGCTCATAGGCCGTCTTTCTGAACCTCCAAACACGTAATCTGCCGTCAACGTGACGTAATAAGAACCGACTCTCATCGGACCAGTGGATTCGACGCCATTTACGAAGTGTCCAATTATGTCGCGCTCGTGCCCATTCCAAACGTGCCTCCTTGTGCCTTGGAGTGAGACACGGTCGCTTGATTGGTTTTCTCGACCTCATACCGACGTCATTTAATCGCCGCGTTACAGTTCGCGTAGATACCCTATATGTCAAACGCCATTCTTCACGTAAGCGACGCGTTGTATACACTGGCGTGCGTCTGGAAAGTCGAGCTAGCGCCCGGTCATCTCTGGTTGATGTTTTACGTGGTCGACCCTGACATTGACGTTCACTGACGACTCCGTCTTCCCGATATCGTTGCAACAGACGTACGATAACTGACCGATTCACTTCAAAATGTGTGGCAATGTTTCCGGTGCTGCTACCGGCGTTAGACATTCCTATAGCCTGCCATTTGTGTGCATCTCAAAGTTTACGTCTCGCCATCTTGGTGTAATAACAAAACGAAGCCAGGTTTCGACGAGTTGCACCCCGTGCAAGACGATACAATGCATTGCAATTGAACATGTGTTTTCTACTGTGTGACGTTGGTGTTACCAAACCGGTCTGCTTACATGTAATGTAAAGATAAACTCAAACGTGTATAGCATAACGTGTATTGTATGTGTTGGTAATTTCAAGAATACAACAGTTTTCGGGAAATGAAACGAAACTTTTTTAATATGGGCAATAACTTGATGGTGATGCTTAACTTTTGTCCAGGTGTATATATTGCTTGTCAGAAGCTAGTTGCTGGCAGTCACGGATGCAAAACTCCCATACCGTACGCAACATTATTTCATAAGCTACGGACGGTACAGGGACACGTTTCACTAAACTTCGTAAGACTAACATGTTCGTAAGTGCAAATTTAGGATCGTCTGGAAATTTCAATTGATGGATTTACATTTATTGAGCATAGGCTGCATATGCAGCATATGCTGCTCAATAAATGTAAATTCAATACTTGTTTACAAGAAAACAGTTTTAATGTTTCAATTTACAGACTATCATAATTTTGTGCTTACGAACATTTTAGTCGTAAGAAGTTTAGTGAAACGCACCCAGGAGTGTTGCTGAGTTACTGTCCGCAACTAGTTAGAAGCATGATATGACGGATGTCTCACTGCCGGATTGGCGAGCAGTGCAGATGCTGATCAGACTGCGCGGATGCGCAGGCTGGTCTGGATCTACACTGGTCGCAAATCTCATAAGCTCCAGCCACGCTCACATATTCTGCTAGTGGTGGACCTCTGTGTCCCATAAACATATCTCTAGTTTTAATGGTGTTTTAAAGGTACATGCCCACATGTACATGTAGGCACAAAATGTTATTTATGGGAATTAAATAAGTGTATAATCGTATCACTATTCCACCAGTTCTGAAAATTACGTAAATATAAATGCTTTGGTTTAACGACGGCACTGGCTCGATGACCTTGCATGTCGGGATCGACTATTTAAGTCCCCATCCGATAGGACTAGGCTAGCTAGCACGACGTTGTCTTGCCCAAGGACATGCCGAATCGGCCATTCGGAGCAGGTCGAGGTGGGAATCGAACTTTTTTTCTTTCTTTAGCTTATATTTAACGGCGGCACTGGCTCTAGGACCTTGTATGCCGTCTCCCAAGAATGGAAGAAAGAACGGCGGTAGAGATTTTTGAGAGAAGCCGGTAATTCGTATTTACAGAGCAACTACGAATTATCGGGTACTGTGTCCGCTATACAGATATACTCATTTAGTAATATTTATTTTACTGATAGTGACGCGTGGTGGTATCAGGCTATTTTCATATGCAAAGGAAGCATGCTATTTTTTTAATTATTTATACTAATTAAATGTGTCACCTGAAAAATTAATATTTTCGACAGATTATAAAGTATTATCATTGCACGTCAAAAAATAAATACAGAGAGTAAATAGTAATGTCCGTTAACACTTTGAGGAAAGACGGTTATCGCCCCTGATATCAGTTTGGAATTTTATGTCTGATATGAAATGTATAATGATGCCAATCAAGACGTGGGATAATGGTGATTGAATTTTTTATGTTGACAGAATGTCTCGGATGGTGTCTGATATAGAGAACAGTTTGTGCCTACTGAGTGGGCATGTACCTTTAATGATATTTATTGGGATCGCTCTAAATAATAAATCGTCAACTAAACACTTTCATGTTTAGCCATTACTGATACCTGCATTGCGAACATGTATATTAACCAAATTATCTCCCCTGTGTACTGCAATTTCCGATATAGTAGATATGTATTTGAATATCGTACATTGAAGGTGTATGCCCACTCGGTAGTCACATAATGTTCTTCCTATCAGAGACATCATCCGAGACATTTTCTGGCAAACTAAACATTCATTTACCATTACCCCACGTAATGATTGGTATGATTATACATTTTATATCAGACGTAAATTTCCACACTACTATCAGGGCCGATAACTGTGTTTCCTTAACATTTTAACGGAAATTTCTATTTATGCTCTGTATTTATTTTTTGATGTGCAATGATCATACTTTATAATCTGTCGAAAATAGCCTGATACATGTATCACCACGCGTCACTATCAGTAAAATAAATATTACTAAATGATTATATCTGTTTCGCGGGCACTCGTAATTTTTAGAACTGGTGGAATAGTGACACAATTAGATACATCTCTAATTCCTATAAAGAACATGGTGTGCCTACCGAGCGGGCATGTACCTTTAAAGCTGGTCTCCCACATCCCAGGTTGTAACATGGAGAGACATATTTGTTTCGTCTATTCTATAGATATGACATTTTTCTGCAAAATAAAATTTACCATTATCAGACGAGCTTATTGGTATGATTATGCTTCTTAAATCAAACGGTAATTGCTCTTGTTGATATCAGGGGCGATAACACTGTTTTCATAAAAATGGTTAACGGGAGGAACTATTTATTATCTGTATTTATTTTGTGAATGTGCAATGATCATACTTTATAATATGTCGATAAATATGTTTTCAGCTGACACATTTAACTGATATCAATAATTTAAAAATGTCATGCTTTACATGTATTTGCATATCAAAATAGCCCGATACAAGTCAACCGCGCGTCACTAACAGTACATTAACATTACTAAATGATTATATCGGTATAACGGGAACTCTCAGAGCAAAATTGTAGTCGAGAGGTTGCGACCTCCGACTGTTACTTCGGCGGTCCGTGTTCGATCCTCGATCCCGGCACTGGAGTTTGTCAAATACAATTGTAGTTCCCGCTTTACAAGCTGGTTTTACCCAGGTGTGCCATATAGCGGCTTAGTCCGCGGGTATTCAAAGCCTAAGAGTCAATTAGGACCATTAAATTGAGCAACAATCAAACAAACAAGCACTCGTAATGTTTAAAGCTGGTTACACATTTATACACTTATTTAATTCCTCTAATGAACATTGAGTGCTTTATCAATGGGACCCCGACTTTAAATAGTGGGATTGTTTTTCATAGGCCATTTGTAGAACATGATGGGAAAAACAAGATATTGAACATCTCAGATATCATCTGAGACACAGTGCCTTTAATTGGTAATTATTAAAAGTATCAATTGCACGAATTCCGCCTAGCCATCATAATATGAGACAAGTGTTGCACCTAAGAAGATGTCCGATTTTTCATAAAAAATATTTACAGAAACTGTGATATTTTCTGTAAATGACATCGAACGTTGACGAATTAAGCAAATGCAGAATACTATTACGCATTAGCTCTGTACGGAGCCCCGCAGGGTTCATGTTCCCTCGAATTAACAATTCGTTTCCACGAAATGACAATTCGTTCCCTAAATTTAACAATTCGTTCCCTCGAATTAATAATTCGTTCCCACGATGTAACAATTCGTTCCCCAATTCTTTCCCGTGGGAACGAATTGTTATTTCGTGGGAACGAATTGTTAAATTGAGGGCACCAATTGTGAATTCGTGGGAACGAATTGTTAATTGTAGGAAAGAAGTGTTAAATTGAGGGAACGAATTGTATTTCGGGGGAACGAATTAATAAAAAAGAAACAAGTATACGTCCCCTGCGGGGCTCCGTAGCTCTGGGCGTAATTTACGGAAATTATTGTATTATTTGAAAAACGTATCGGTGAAATGATAAGGGAGATAATACCAAAGGCGGACACATTTAAATCAGGAAGTTCATCTGATATGTACATTTAAAAATAGAGGTTACTACGGTATTCCGCTACACATTGTAATATCGTACTATCGCCGTATCGACATCGCAGTATCGTGTTTATCGTTGTATCGACACGAGAGCGATAGTACACTTTATCAGGTAGCGAGCGTTGTATTGACCGAGTAAGTACTGACTGATAGCATAATGTGGTATCATACATTTACCTGATCCGAATAACCAGGTTAAAGCGAAATTAAAACTGACAGTTCGTTGGTCGAACGACGTTACGTGGCGTTACCGAATGACGTCGCTTTAAATAATGTGAACAAATCCCCGTTATATCTATTTAACCATCGGTTACAATTCCTGGTAAACATAATACAGTGGAATCTCTCTAAACTGGACACCAAGAAACGCATGTAATCTTATTTCAATGAGTTCCTTGGTCATTTATCTCAGGTGACATTTTTCTAATTCCAGAAGTAATTGACCGATTTTCAAAATTTAGTTACATCATTTGCAAGCTATCTAGCCAGGTTTCGGAGTCAATTTCCGAAATATTTCGTTGTTTGACTCCTCTCCACCGCCTTTCCGCCATGTTAATTTCACATATGATTGTATAGAACCTAGTTAATTGCTTTAATGTAATTGCCGTGTATCAGAGGAACCAGAACAACTTATAATCCAGAAAATATCACTTATCACAGAATATAAACTGTTCTAAAACTGATGGCGGGAATGTTTTGGTTTCGGCATCTTATGATATCTAGTCACATGTAAGGGAGAGAATTTAAATAAGCTTGCTTTCAATCCAATCCCATTTGTATAGTACTGTATATAGTAACATTGACATTGACAATGAACTTGTAAACAATATGCAAATAAAATATGTTTAAACTAATTTCACATAGACAAATCGATTTTTCTGAATAAAATTAATATTTGATGAAATTTCCCGAAATAAAAAGAATGTTCATTCGATAAAATGTAATACATGTATTATCGAAAGAATATTGTTTTGTATTGTTTATGTAGCCAGGTTTTGTGAAACAGACAGTAGTGTCTATTGATATCGAGTTTATCATGCTCGGCTCGGTAACGAGCCTTGATATTCCTAGTACGCGTTTCCTAGCATTGCCTTATAAACTTGATATCAAAAGCCACTCGCCTGGTATTCTCTATATGACCTTAACTGAAGACGGTAGGTCTCACCTCGGTCTGTATTAACACGTACCGACCTGAATGTTTCTTTATCGCTTAAAATCAATACGATACCGTATAGACACTACCGCCTGCGCTAATCTTTCCAATATTTGTACATTTCTTTACTTAAATATGATTCAATATTTTGCGACACACATGGCGCATATACATGTACGGCCAATGAAGGGGCTATCATTGTAGACTACAATTCAAAGTTAGAGCCCTCCCTTCAGCCAACATTAGTGGTATTGATGATGAATATTTGTCACATTCTGTATACACGCGGTATAAATGGGGTGATGAAAACGCGTACTTTCAGTCAGAGCTAGTAATACGACGCGATGATATAATTCGGATTCGTGACAATTTTAGTCTAGGAGTCGATATTTTAGCTAATGTATACCAAAAGGTAGCCACTATTATGAATGTGCGCCCCAGAAGCAGCCGGCATCCGCTTGCGCTGTATGCAGAGTGGTGGGATGGGGATTGCGAAACGTTAAAAACGCGTAAACTATCTCCATTACGTAGATTCCGTTTAACTAACAATCGGGATGACCTCAACATATACATTAACAGCCGAAATCTACAATTTTGTGTTATATGAATCTAAGCGCAAGATACTAGTCAATGCAAGAAACAGCCCGTCATAGTTTTGGCAGACAATACAACGTAACACACATGCAGCAACACACAACTTCTCGCCACACGACTGGTATTTATACTTTAAGGACCTTTTCTCACTAAATGACATATCGGAAACACCTGCACCCACCGATGACAAATCGATGCAGCACGCCCCCTAAATGACACATTCTCTGTAGATGAGACAGTTTCCTCTATTCTCCGACCCAATGTCGGTAAAAGCCCAGGTCCAGATGGAATAGTCTCAGACTTCTATAAACATACATGCAACGACGTCGCTCCAATCCTCACTGACATATACAACTCCATTTTATGATGCTGGCGAATTTTCTAAATGGAGTCAAAGTCTCATATACCCAATACATAAAATCATCGACGAATCACAGGCTGCATTCCGTACAGGTTACTCACCAGTTGACACTATGTTTTACTCTACATGCCGTAGCACATAAATATCTTACGAAACCAGCGTGGAGGTTCTATTATTTATTATGTTATTTCCCTTGCTCTATCGGTACTCGTCAAGGCTGTTTAAACAGCCCATTATTCTTTTCTCTGTTTATTAACGACCTTGCAACAATTCTGCGCGATCAGTGTGGATCCGGAATATTAGTAACAAATGACATCCCAGATATATTATTAGCTCAGGAGCAATCCGCTCCAAAACATCCGAACCTGGAAAAAAAATTCAGAAAGCTGATTTTTTCACCAGTGGTAGCTTGCATATTTTTTAATTGATTGGAAAAAGTTATCATCTGAAAAATGTGAGCTCGCTGAGAAATCCAAGATGGCCGCCAATAAAACAATGCATAATTGACCTATAATATCTGGTTTTGGGATGTAAGGTAGTACTTTGGTGACTGCATTATTGTTCAAATGCTTCAAGGTCAGCTAATGAGACCAAGGTCAAGGTCAAATATCGAATATCGCATGCACCTGTTACTTTTTGCTGAAGAAAATGTCTAATTCTCAAAGGTGTACACGGTAAATTTCTCAACATGTTTCAATCTATGTTTGTGAGACTATCTGCATGCATCCGAACGAACGCATATAGGAATTACGAGTTATTTCTCTTGCTCTATCGGTACGCGTCAAGGCTGTTTAAACAGCCCATTATTCTTCTCTCTGTTTATTAACGACCTTGCAACAATTCTGCGCGATCAGTGTGGATCAGGAATATTAGTAACAAATGACATTCCAGATATATTATGTCTAATGCTCGCAGATGACATCGCTAACTGTGCGAAAACCGCTTTTAAGCTGAAACGGCAAATTGATACTGTCGATTTGTCTTGACGGGAAAACGGTATGCAGGTGATTATCGCCAAAACTAAAATTATTGTCTTCCGAAATGGAGTTCCGCTGCGTGGCTATGAAAGATGGGTTTATCAAGGGGAGCCGATAGAAGTCGTATCATTTTATAGATACATGTATATGGGCATTCTTTTCACACCAAAGCTGATATGGACTCGCGCCAAAACTACACTAGCTTCGCAGGCTCGCAAAGCGATTATGTCGATTTACTCGTATCCACGGAAATTTGGCTTCTTTGATTCTGACGAGATTTTTTAAATTATTCGATATGATGATAAAGCCTGTCCTCTGTTATTGGGATGAAGTTTGGGAGTACGAGTACTGTCAACAAATTGAAATTGTACACGCAAATGTCTAGGTGTATCCCGTCACATCAATAACAGTATGGCATTGGGTGAATGTGGAAGGCTCCCACTTTGCTCAGCGTACTGTGTTGAAGCAGCACGATGATATTTGACGGACAAACTGGGCCATCCATGTTAGAGCTGTTACATCGTTATGGCTTTGGATATGCACGGGTAGCCCAAGACATTGGCGATATTGATACATTTATTTCATTATAGGTCCACCACCACCAAACAATTTTCCTATATAAACTAATCAATGACCACACATTTTTGCTATTCTCTGCTACTTTCCTTTTTCGTATGGATGTCGTGGGACCTATTTTCCCATAACCTGCACCCATTCTGCTCTGGATATTCACTAATTAAAATATAGGTTTAATTATTGTTAAGAAAGATAAATGCAATCTCCTGTGACCACCCTGGTGGTGGCGCATAAACTCAACTGCTGGAATTGAAACCGCCTCACATGCTTGGAATTACAAAATAATCCTAAAGCATCTGCTTGAAACTGATGCAAATGATACATTAACATGCCTGTGGAATAGATTAGTGCACCAATTGACTGGTTTCTGCAAACAAAGTGTGTCTATGACATAACAATGCTGGCTTATTATTTTTAACATACTACTTTTGACTACACCGCGCATGAATATCGGATGATTTAGCGTGGTTAAACCTTATATCAGCATCGATTAGCTCATTGCCTTTGGCAAGATTGGAGTCGTGATATTGATTCCTCCGGAAGGTGTTATCTGTATCAAAACTTCAAAACCTTGCCTAATGTTGAACTGTATGTCACATGCGAATTGCCGTATTACCTTAGAAAAGCAATATCAAACATTAGATGTTCCAACCATAACCTTTGTATTGAAGACGGCAGACATTCTTTGTATGTGAGCCGTTGTCTGGTGGATATAGGATCGAATATACATTTATGGGATGTAAATTTGTTCATAGTTTGTCAGGCAATGGCTGACATCATATACATGCATTGGCGCTGCTATATTATTTACATATACATGTTGTGTATAATGGGCTAGAGGCCTACATCACTAAATAAACACTTGTATTGTATTGTATTATTAGACACAGGATACAATTACAGTACATGTACAGTACATGAGAAAAGATCCATTTTGTCTTTATGTTATCTCAAATATATCTGTTGCTACCAGTCATCTGAACCCTGTCGACGAGACGTTTCAAATGAGTGGTAAAAATTTTTATGGAGAAATAAACAAACTACTGATATTTATTCAACCAAAACTAGTGTGCTCTTATGTTGAAATGGGGTAATTAGGTTATATTTATAAAGACTGTCCACGATTGCAAAGCATGGAGAAATGACGTCCGTAACGTCACAATGACATGTTTCCTTCGACCAATCATATGTGAAATGTAAGAAAATGTGTATTTAACCAGGTGAACTATTTATCTTCAAATAATGCCCTTGTGATTGGGTCCTACAGCTAAACAAACTATAGTCTGTTTCACGAAAGCTGCCCAAATTTTACGGCCATATAAACAATTCAAAAACCATATTTTGTTCGATAATATTAAATTAAAGGAAAATTTAAGAATGAGCCTTCTTTTTATTTCGTGAAATTTGGTCAAATATTGATTTTATTGCGAAAACAAAATTTCCCCATGTTAAATCCCCATAGACATCTTCACTGAGTGAAGATGTCTATGGGGATTTAACATGGTATTTTTTTTTAGAATTTCAGAAATATTGGACCGATTTTTAAAATTTAACGTTTGTTTTCTTAGTTAGATCATTTCCAAGCTATCTAGGTTTCGGAGTCAATTTCCAATATTTTTCGTTTTTTGACTCCTCCCACACTTCCTTACCACTTTTTTCCCCTGTTAAATTCCCATAGACAAATCAATTTTTCGTAATAAAACCAATATTTGACCAAATTTCACGAAATAAAAAGAAGGCTCATTCTTAAATTTTCCTTTAATTTAATATTATCAAAACAAATATTGTTTTTGAATTGTCTATATAGCCGTACAATTTGGGCAGCTTTCGTGAAACAGACAGTAGTTTCGCTACTCTCACTTGTTTGTTTAGCAGAAGGACCCAATCACTCGTGCATTATTTCACGATAATCAGTTCAACTGGTTAAATAAACGGTATTTATTAGTAAATGGCCATATTCATAATGTTCTGGTCTTCAAGTAACATTCACATCGAGTACATTATCCATAGCGCAATTAATGTACATTGAACATAGCACAATTAATACGCGCGCAGTGCTTTGCATAAAATTAATTGAAAATAATGTACCTAAGCAGTGTGAAATAAATATGAAATTGACAAAACATCTAGTGTATGAAGAAAATAATTTTCTAAATGTGGTATAGTATTGTCATTTGATATAAAAAATACTTTGAACACCAAGTGTCCTTACCGGTAAGTACATAGGGGAAGTTCATAACCACATTATTGTACCTGTTTAGCATTTTCTAATAAGTGTGTTTGCAGAGGTTAGTTGCAGCGTGTGAGAACCAACATAATGAATACATGAGACGAATAGCCGATTTCACCAAAATTGAAAAGTGTACTTATCTAGCAAAGTGTACTTTGAGTGAGCAATCTTTTATTTTTTCCAAACTGCATTAGTTCATATAGAACTAAGGACTGCATATATTTGATGATTAAAAGTATGCAGAATTATTATACTGAATGTATTAGGTTATCAAAGCCAAAATGGCTGTGTTAATGTAATACATTCTGTAAAATAAAAATTAATAAATGTAACTTTAAATTGAAAAGTTCTCCCTGAAAGTGTACTTAACAAGATAAGTATACTGTGCAATGTTGATGAAATAGGCTACAGGTACCTTAACTGATAACCAAATTATCAGTGAAAACAACTGTATTTTCATGCCTACCTCGTGTTCGACAAAGATTGTGGCTTACATATTTATAATAAATGATACTATGAAGGTGGGATAAAAATAATAAACCAACAATGTTCTCTGAAGATGATATATTATCACACCGTGCATGCTCTATGGGCACTAACGCCTGCGTTAATCCTATCAATATTTGTAAATATCTTTATTTAAAACATACTTGAATAATGTGCTTGAATTCAAACATCTTGATTATCTGAGCCTGAGCTGAAGCTCGGACTCAGACAATCAAATTGCTGTATTGCGAGTTGGCAATGGCAATACGAGGTTCAGCCATAATGGTTTAGGACTTTGCTTATATCTGAAGAACCATTTGGTCAAATCGGTTGTGAAATATCTCATTAGAATTCTGGTTCATTTGTACAGACATTAACATATCGGTTTCATCAAGTAAACCACAAGATTTCATAAAGTATTCATTTATTCGCAGGATTCTACGTCAGCACGCAGACGTCAACAAACTGTTTGATCGCACTTGCGCCGTTTATTTAAAGTAGAGTTTTATTGTACTGTAACTTGTATGTAAGTATTTCCATCCAATGGTCTAATTAATTTCGAAGGAGTGCCATTTACATAGTTGCTGTACTTAGTGCATGTTTGGTTACCTGTTGTTTTCGTATATTATACTGTCATTCAACACTTGATGCTATCCGTCATTAATTAAAGACCTGTACAAATTCCAGCAAACATGTATAATAGACAGGAGACAATAGTTTTCCATGGTATCAGAATGCACAAATCTGAGTTGAAGTCACTATGCAGCCAAACAGTTCTTAAACCGTGGAACGTTGTTCCGTCCATGGACGCGACGTCACAATTTTTACTTAGAATTTCCTTCACTACCTGCATCCGTATTACATAATACATTTGTTGTCAAACGGACGAAGTGGAAACTGGACCAGTGTATAGTTCAGTCCTTTCTTTGATGGAAAGAGCAAAACAATCAGAGTCCTACACCATACAATCCGCAGGACTATGAAACTCGAAACACATGTATTTCATGAAATGTTGGATTTTTAAACTGCTCCGAAGTGACCCGTAGTGACGCTATTTCGTTGATATAGTTCCGCATTACATGCGGACGGATTGTCGCAAAGTATGTTCGTATTTTCAAATCAATTCAATTTGACCAGATTTAAATTTGACCATTGTGGCAGGTATATTAAATTTTGTATCAAGAAAGTCCGAGATCTTTATGACTGTACCTCGTAGATTTTCAGAAACTTGTATAATTTGGGAAATATTGACGCGGGCCTGTATTGTTTCATTAGGAGTCTATGAGTTCTGATCGCACCATTCCTTGACAGCCTTGGAGCATTTATTCGCTTGTCCCGCGTTCGCATAACTCTTTTCCTGCATCCATTTGGAGAATTTTTATGTATCCTTCCCAACCGCGAGGTACTGCCCTACCACCTGAGACGCCTGAAACAATCACCGGATACGGATAAGCGAATGTGCATTCTGTAAAAAGGGCATAAACATAGGTGCACATTCTACCCCGCGTACAAACGACTAGTGTGTGAGCCAGATTAAAACAGGGTTATCATTACCACCTGGGGAGGGGGCACAAATTGTCACTATATTGTATTGAAAGGTATGCATCTCTAGATATTATTTCCGCATGATAGCAATTTGTAAGTTTTCGTTTAAATACTGAATGTCCCTATAAATGGACCCCTCTAACAGCAACATTTTCTGCTGAAAAATGTGCAGGTTTGATACCATTCAAGTAACAACAATGCATTCACACATCGAAAAAGCACTGAAAACGTGACAGCCGGTAATTATAATTTACATGCAATCGAAATTGACCATCATCCAAAATGACAGCCAAAATCGAAGATAGCTGCCAAAACCCAAGTGCATTACCCCACCACAAGCAATATGTACGCACTTCATCAATTATTGGCAAAACAGACGTATTTGTATGGCTGAACTATATTCTAAGAGTAAACTATATGATGATAACATGCTCATAAATACCTAGCAATTTGGAATGTATGTAAAACCATCCAATATGGCCGCCAAATAGCATAGTTGCCCATCCAAACAATTTCTGTATTTTTTAAAATGTCTCTAGCATCAAAGCAAATTCGCATTTACACATTGTAAAACGATATGAAAACATGATAACCAATGGTTGTAATTTATAGAACATCGGAACTTTCAGTTCCGTTAAAAACTGCTACCAAAATCTAAGATGGCCGCCAAAATTATATGAAGTTCACCCACCAACCCAAACCACCGCTAACACAATCAAACTATAGTTACCGTGCAATAAAGCGTAGTGTACATCATCACCTTCTTCCATTATCTGAACGGACACTGACACATACTGTGATAGCCTAAATTCCATATATAAATTTGCCAAAGAGCAACACTTCTACACTTTACTTCATGCTTGTCATAATACATTATATTTCAAGTAATTTACGGTAATCAGAAATTGATGAACTAGACAAAATAAATTAGTTTGATAGCGTTATCAAAACCAGCTTTCATATGAATATGTAATGAGGATACTTATATAAAATCAATATGGCTGCCGAAATTAGTATTCCATCACGTGTCAGTGTTTTGTCTACCATTTTGAATTGTGTGTTAAATTTGTTTCTTCTGAAATAGATAGTGTGTTATCCTATCGAAGAAAACATATCTGAATGTTGGTTCGTCAAAGCTAAATAAGTATGTGTATTTGACGCGCTGGTAAATAAATAAATCACTGTGTATTATACTTCAAATTTGAATAAAGCCATACATTTCCGAAACTATTTATATGTACATGCTTACTGTTTACTATGTTCTCAGTGATGTTGTTATGCATATTGTTTTGATTAATCTGCGATGCTATTAATATGAGTGTAATTTATCATCTGTTTGCATCCAAATGTATAATTTATTATTCGTGGTGTACAGGTCATATTGCTGTTCTAGTAGTTTAATGAATCTCAGCCATGCTACTAGTTTCAGAATGATAGCTACGTTAAGTGTTCAGCATACTCCTCGCTGCAATGTCAATATTTTTCCTGTGGATTATATAAAATATAAATAGTATACCTAAAGGCGAGCATGAAGCTGTAAGCACAGAGCTTTCAACGGACAGCAATGTACGCATTAAGACCTACCAATGTACGAATCAAAACTAAATAAACATATACTATGTATTCACTGAGATATTACGTTAAGTGAGTGTTTGTTTATTACAGTGTCAACCGTATTGGAAGGGAAATTTAGTTGTGACTCATGCGAAACTCTTTGAATATCATAATTTCCCAAATTCCTAAATGATTATTTGAGCCATGGCATAGGAAAAAGATAATTTAGCATACACATGACATTTTCACGTTTCATTATTCCATAAACAACATTTTATTAGGATTAAAATAGTATATTACTTTCAAGTGTATACCATTGATAAACACTTCAGATTGTTCGGACGTCGTTTGCATGTCCTACGTTTTCTTATATTGTACATTTATTATTCCAAATCACACAAATCTCGTGATTCTGAACATGTATATTGTCAAAAACCACAGTGTTTGATCTTTGTACGTGGCAGCCATAAGCCTAAGTGTGTGTCGGCTGCGTTGGATCCACGCCATGTAATTTTATCGAACGTTTACTCCATGGCAAAGCATTTACCACGCCAATGTTGGAAATGTCATGGACAGGCCCATTTAGTCAGATCAGTTCGTATTTATATTATATCAGTTAATAATTTCTACATGCTCACCGAGCATACATACATATACAAATCAAAAACATCGAGAAATCCATGCGACTAGTATTTAACACATAAACCAATAAATGGCATCTGTAGCTAACAGGGATAGTAGATTTACAAATACAATCTATATTGTTATGAATATCTACTAAAGATAAAAGATACATACATTTTCAATTGAAATATATATCAGTTTCATAAAATACGACACTATGTGATGCGACAATACTCCTGTCTATTGGTTACGCGTGGTTACACAAAGTTTACACCGGTCAAACATATCAAACATTGCAACTGGCAAGCGGTGCAATAATTGGCTAGTTTCATACCATGGAAGATAATATTTGCCATTTTACACAACCAGCTACACAATATTGTGTTCAATCATATTTCCTTCAAACTAAATTTACTTGATATTTAAGCAGTTAATATTCATTTAAACAACACGTCCTAGAAGTACGTCAATAGACCACTTCATTTCAAAGCATAATGCATTGTACTAACTTAAGTTAGTCACTGCCAGACAATTTCCACATATCGATTTACGATGACAGTCATTGAAGTGTATTCTATAAACCGAGTGGGATGTTCACCTGATGTTCGTATTGGCAATCATTTAATATCAGGGCATTTACTTATGTTGGCTCCAACTAGTGCTGAGGGCAACTAGTGTTGTGTAACATTTACTTTGTTTCATGGTACTTATGGGTGACCTGTTACATGATTGTCGCATATTACACTATATTGTTTTGGTTTGTCACAGTCAGGGTGTTGCCTTATTGGCCGTTTTATTTCGTTGCTGTATATTTCCTCTTTGTTACTATCTCTGTTCGTCATAATAAGAAGTTAAGGAGACCGTGCGGGCGTTGTGACGCCATGCGTGGGAGTTTTTTTTTATTTTTTATTTTATTGTCACTGCTGTTTTCTCATCTATTTAATTAGTGAATTAGTGAGTGATTTATGAATTAATTGATTTCTTGTCGGCTATCAAATACCGATTATAATAAGTAAGTAATAAGTATGAAACATACGCAGTAGATATCCGTGTTTTATTATCATATGTGTGGTTTGTGTAAATTAATGGCGTAACACATTCCGCGGTTGTGTGAAACCTAGTGTTATATGAAGTATGTAGCAGTTGTGCTTGTAAATGACGGACCCATACATGAAGCAACAATACGTATATGGATGTTCAATACATATATATAGGAAGATTATAATCGACTGGTGTAAATAAGATCATGACTAGTAATTAAATAATACAGTTATTGCAGTATTACAAATATATTCACAGGCAGCTTATAATGAACATGTAACTGTACAATGATTTGTGATATTCGAAAACTGGGTATTGGCATGCGATACACGTATATTGTTAACATCATGCTTGTGAAATGCGATCAGTGAAAACAGAAAATGGTCCGATGGAGTAGCTTAGCTTTATACTTAATTATATATATTTCGCTAACACTTAAGTGCGTATGACGCTATGTATGTCATATTTCTTTGTCAGTGGGACATAACCACGGTTACTGTTTGATTTAATGATGGGAATATACTGGATGTCATATCGCCCAAATTATAGTTTAAAGCTCCGAAATATTACTATGAAGAGCATGTAATTGTATAATTTGAAATATTTCACCATTACAATGTGAACTTATGGCGGCCATCTTAGAATTTGGTAAACTAGGCATTTATGCAAGTATGTGTTACATTTGTTTTACTGTGCCAATGTAATACTGTTCACTTTTTTTTTAAAATGATTAATGCCATGAAATAGATAACATGATGTAAATTGATGAGAAATCGTGATATTTGGCGGTCATCTTGATTTTGGTAAGCAATACAGTTAGCCAAGCATGTTTTGCTATTGACATGGTCATTTACTGTGTACGTATGATCGTACGTAAGTTTGTTTTAAAATGTTAAATTATGTAATATAAGTGGCACAATGGCAAATGAACGGAGATTGTGATTGTTGGCGGCCATTTTGGAGTTATATATATACTTTCTCAAGTAATAAATATTTAATGAAGTAGCATAAGCTTGTTTTTCACTTATAAAATATAATGCAATACGAATAAACCAAGAACTGGTCATATAAAATAGCTTTATACATGTATATGGTTTAGTGTGGTGGGGTAAGGTAGTGGTGTACTGGTTGCCATCTTGGATTATTGCGGCTAGTTTGAATGAAAATGTTCTAGTTCGATTGTATGTAAATCACAAATACCAGTTTCAATGTTTACAGTACGTTTTACAGCGCATACACGCAATTCTGCGGCAATTGTATGTGAACGTTTGCAAAACAGCCCTTTTCCGGCCAAAATGTTGCTGTTAGGGGCGTCCACTTATGGGGGCATAAACGAAGACTTATAAATTATTATCATGCGGAAATGATATGCTGGCATATATACCTTTCAAGAAAATATAGTGGCATCCCACCCCCACCACCCAAGTGGTAATGGTGACCCCTCCTGGCTCACCCACTACCGACGAACATTTGGATATTAAATACATTAAATATAAATAGTTTTTAAATGTAAGCCTTTTTTCATCAATAACACAAAAGTCCCCCTCCCCCAAAAATGTATTTGATCAAATTCCATCAAATATTGATTTTATTGCGAAATCAATATTTCATGGAAGTTCATCACATAAAAAATGGGGAGGGTGATTATTTTGTTATTGATAAAATACTTTTAAATGTAAAGTTACTCGGCAGAAAAACATGGAAGTGTAACATCAAAAGCAGTTCTGATATCTGTCAAATCTTTATATATTAGAAATAACCCACATTTGTGGCGGTAACTGGAGAAATGGGGCTTATGTGATTTCTGACCAGTGTAGCTCCTTATCCAATAGCACACTCCTGTAGCTTGATTACGATTTGTGTTGCTTGTTAGAAGCATGACGGGTGTTTCGTTTCATTGATGGAATGGCGTACAGTGCAGATCCTGATCAGACTGTGCGGATGAACAGGCAGATCTGAATATACACCGGTCACAAAACCCATAAGCCAAATCTACCCAGCTACAGTCACATATGTGCTTCCACAGATAATTAAACAATTGAATGTACATCTTTTATTACAGTACGTGGATGTTTTGGTTTCCATCTTGGGTTTTGGTAGCTGCCAATGATTTATATACGTACATCAGTGAAGTATTCCATTTTGTTATACAGTTTGATAATTGATTTATTGTGCCAATATTTGTCATTTGCTTTATTTATTTAACTAGAAATACACTATCTTATAATAATAATTTACCACTACAAAACAGTATTAGTATCTGGCAGCCATCTTGTTTAGTTTAATTTAAACAGTACTTTATTTCCTTTGAATAAGCACATGCCTGTCATATATATTGCGTGTTGTTGATGGCAAGTTATAAATAAATGTCGTTGGACCATGCTATACGAACATGCTATACTATGTTTTATTATATACGTTCTTTCGTTTCCCATTGAGACACCATGGAACACAAACCATCTCGTGAGTTCATATTGGTCAGTGCCGGAACTACGTTTCACCTCGCAAAATAGTTCCTTCTAAATCACCACCAATTGGTTTATTTTAGTTATATTTTGTATATTCTTTGAGGCCCATATAAATTGCGAGTGATGTACGTGTATAATACAACGTTTGTTTGATTTGTATGCCACTCGTTCCGCCGCGCAACGATATTGCGCTCCTGAAGTCTCGCAATATCGGACGCTGCGGAACTCATGCATATATCCGCATACAAATGAAATAACCTATACTTATTACATTTGCCTTTCTCTGACGCTACAATAAGAGAAAATGGCCGATGGCTCCTACATACTACGATGGCGGCGATAGCAACTGCATGTACCTATATATATATAATTACTAATAATAGCAGTTCATATACATGTATAGTCAATATTCCCTCACCCTTAGGAAGCAAATGCTGAATGAAACCAATGATACAATTCTATAGAGTATGTATTTAATAGTTAATCACATTTTCAGCTCAAAGTTTCATCTTGTGAATTTTAATTGGGCACAAGACTTTCATATCAGCTCCGGGTTAGTCAAAACTGTAGTGCTGTTTGTTTGAATAATTATGTTACCCATCAAATGATGAATGCATTGTTTAGTTAGAACAACGACAAAGAAACATAATCTAAACATATAAATATGCGTGTCTGATTATTGTCAGCGAAACGTAATCATTCATGTGAACCACACCTTTTAACATACGGCATGCTTCCAACAAGCAATACATATCGTTAACAGACTACAGGAGTCACACATCCCATAAGAGCCATTTATCCAGTCACAGCCACATGTCGGTATGCTAATTTGGCCCTAAAAGGGAAAACGATTACTTTATTACGTTGTCACGTTTCATTCGAGATCCGAGAACGTCACCAATGCCGGGTATTGCTTCCACGGACTTGTTCCCGAGTGGCTCATTCACAAAATCCTTGTGTTTGCGAGTGGTAGAACTCATGTTAACTGTAATTATTAAAGGGACTTTGTCACAAATGTGGCTGTGAATGGAAGGAAAAAATGGGCTAATGGGATGCATGGCCAGTGTAGATCCTGATCAGATACATGTAGCACACTCATGCACCCTGATAATGATCAATATCAAGGTGTATGATCACGTGGTTACCACAACAACAAAAAGTACTGAAACTTTCAGAAGCCCTCCGAATAGTACGTATTCTTTTATTGTGTCCTTATTATGTAACGGATTTTGATGAAATAGTGCGCATCAAACGCGTCTTGTTAAGCTGCATTTGGTGGTCTCGGTACTTTGGCACAAACGTCGGTTGTTTTCGCGAAGAATCTACTGAGTCTACTGACACGGAAATCGACACAAGTACGTGCCGAACTCCCGGGACCACCATATTCAGTTCATGAAGACGTATTTGCTGCGCCATATTTCATCAAAATCGGTTGCCTATTAAGGAAGTTATAAAATAATACTGACTTTGGAGTGGGCGCGCTTTCAACATGTTCAGCCATTATTGATGTTGTTGTAACCACGTGATCATACACCTTGAATATTCATTGTGCAGATCCTGACCAGACCGTGCGGATGCACAGGCTGATATGTATCTACACTGGTCACACAACGCATAAGCCCCATTTCTCCAGTCATAGCCACAAATAACGTCTGTCTCAGATGTATGAGGTGTTTTACCTCATCATGGTGCATGATCACGTGGTTACCACAACAACAACAATGTCTGAAAGAGTTGAAAGCGCGCCCACTCCGAAGTAAATATTATTTGATAGTTTCCTTAATATGCAACGGATTTTGATGAAATATGGCGCAGCAAACTCGTCTTCATGACCTGCATTTGGTGATCCCGGGAATTCGGCACATACTTATGTCATGTTTGCGAACAATCGATTTCCCTGTCAGTATTGCCAGTATACACAGAAATCGATTCTTTGCAGATGTTTAGGCTAAGTACCGAAACCACCAAATGCAGCTTAACAAGACGCGTTCGATGCGCCATATTTCGTTTATATTCGTTACATAATAAGGACAATATAACAGAATACGCACCTTGAATTGGATGCGCTGCTGGAAGTTTCAGTAAGTGTTGTTGTTGTTGTTACCACGTGATCGTGCACCTTGTTCATGCACAATAAATGGCATAATATATACCAATCAACAGCGCTATTTTATTTGATCACGTTCACAAAATTATACGATATACTAAAATACATAGTATGTATGATATGAGAAACGGTGATACTGTAGTGTTGCTGGGATATAATTAGCAAAGCTCAAGTTCATTTAAAACTCTTATTTATTAATTTAATTAATTTACAAGCTTATTAAGCTGTCTAAAGTTTTTAAATAAAGTTAACAGTTACTGTAATTCCCTACCTCGCGTTGTGGACATATGCTTCGCGTTGTGCGCGGCTGTAAATGTAAATGCTTTGATTTAACGACTGCACTGGCTCGATGACCTTGCACGGCTGTAAATGTTAATAAATGTAAATTCTTTCCCAATGAACCAGGTTTTATACCCTTGGTCAAGATCCTCCTACGGATGGTCAACGCCATCTGAATACGTCATCAGCAACCAATAGTGCTAAGGGACTCGGGAGTATCAAGAATAGCATCCAATGGGATAGAAATAGAATGACGCAATGTGTGCCAAAATGTGTGGCATATGAATTTCAAATGTTTTTCATATGAATTTAATATGAAAATTTCATATGCAAATGATATAAAGTGAGCCGATATGCAATTCATATGCAAAATCTTCATATGTATTTCATATGCAAATCATATGAACTTCATATGCAAATCATAAGAATTTCATATGAAGACCCATGTACAATGCTTTTAAATCTATAAAATTTTCATATGAATTTTGCATATGAAAAAATAATGTATATTTCATATAAATTGCATATGTGGCACATTTTGCTGTGTAGTTGTGAAATGGTCATATTTAGAAAAGAGATTTCATTATAGTCACTAATGTAACTAACTTAAATAAAATATATTGAAAACCATGTTTATAATACCGCCAAATTACTAGCATTGGAAATGCATGTTATTTTTCAACATAATCATATATTGGTTTTACAAATCCACGATTTTTACGAGTGACCTAGACAAGGTGTATGATCACGTGGTTACAAGAACAACAACAAGTATTCAAGGTGCGTATACTGTTATATTGTCCTTATTATGTAACCAATATAAACGAAATATGGCGCATCGAACGCGTCTTGCTAAGCTGCATTTGGTGGTTTCGGTACTTTAGCAATCTCGTTCGAAAATATAGTAATATATTTAGGTTGAAATGTCCCCCCCCCCCCCCCCCCAACCAGAAATTATGGACCCGCGCCTGATAGCTCTGTAATTTGGACCACTTATAGACAATGGGTACATCATTCACTATGCCAAATCTGGCAATGTGTATCTAAGTATGATCTTTTCATAACAAATGGATTCACAAGTACCCCTACTGGTACATGTATAGCGAAATGCCAAATTATGCCAAACCACACTATCTCGCCTGTTTATCACATTTTCTTTTTGTTACATGTAGTACATGTATGTACTTGAATATAACGCATTTGTTTGGAAATGTCATCAAATAAAATGGCAAGATTGATTTGTTTATGTCTGTGCATTGTAGAACACAATTATACCCTCTACTGCTCACCCTCTTCTAGTGTAACCGGGGTAGCGTGTTCTACAGTGTATGATGCAAAAAAACCACGTATTGTGTATCTGTGAAATCATTTCTCATCAAACGTCTAATGTTGTTACCACTCAGTCGACAGGAAAGGTCAACCGAGTTGAAATAACATACACCTTGGGTGTTGCGGAAGGGTGCACCCCCTATCTTCACCGGACCGACGGCGTGCGAGTTTATTAACTTGATAAATATTTCATACCCGATTACAAATGTCATTTTTGTTGACCATTAACTAAATTATTTAGACATAATATATATATATATGGGCCGCGCTCTATGAAAACCAGCCTTAAATGATGAAAGGCTGAAAATGACGTCGCAAGGTTACACATACATTTACCAACGTCACGTCGGATTATGACACTTGGAATTGTTGCGTCATTGCAATAAGTTGTCCTATTTATATGTTAATGTTGGATATGCGTCGCAGAATTGTACAGTTGTTTTCATAGTGGTTCAGATAGTTGTCTTTTTTTTCTTCAGTTTCTTCAAGGAAACCCGTAGTAATTTTGTCTATTATTTTTATACAAATGGGCATACTGCATTTATGATTTTTATAATATATTATATGGACAACTTGTGAAATGACATTTGGAACAAATAAACATACGACGGTATTTTTAGATAACACATAATAAAATCATGTAATCATAATGCTAATATTTATTTTAAGCTTTATTTATATAACAATTACAAACAAACGCGAGAACCATTGTACTGACTAAGATGGAGGCGTCTGAATGTTTCTTAATTTGGGTTGAAACCGGAATACTCAAAGAAAACAAACTTATCCTGTCTGGCGACCACCATCAGATATAACTTGAAGATCGAGCCCGGGGCGCGTGTGTCTTTACTAATTGTGCTATACGGTCCCGTTAAGATTATAGAACGGGGTCGGGTGTTGTCGGCCGTCTTAGACGGACCTGTACACACTGTACAAACCCAGTTCCGATTTTGGGATTTTCCCGTATTTATTTATAGATTAGACTGCATTACGCATTTTGATGAGTCACGCTAACTTTCATTTGAACGTGACAAGCCTTACGTATAAGTTAGATAACGTATTCGAGTCACATGAGTCACATGAGTCTATGCCACAGATAAAATCATCTTCATTTTCCTACTTTCATCTAGGTAAGGCTTAATTATTTTAATGTATTTATGTTTTAAGTTTAACAGTACACCTCCACATGAACAACCGATCTGGTATTTAGCAGTTGTACCACCACCACATTTTAAGCAATCTCTTATTTTACTTTTATTATTTCTTACTATATCATTGTGGATCTTGCAGAAGTCTGATCTTTTTGTAGCATCGGCGTTGCACCGCCCATATTTGCCAACTCTAAGAAAACAACATATATTTGTTTTCCATTTTATTTACAATTAATAACTTTACATTAAATATATTAGACAATGAAAAGTAATTATAAAAGTAAAAACAATGAGTACCAGTGATGTGAAATACATTTTACAGCTTCACCGTGATTATCTAAATGAATGTGGAGTAGAAGTGGGTGCACTTGTATTTGATGGTTTGATGGTTTATAAAGATACAGCAAAAGATACAGGTGCAATTCTAAATGGATGTGCTAATGCAGTGAGAGAGGTTACTGATAGTGATATTGAAATTACAGTTATGGAGATGCATGAGGTATATGACTTACAAACAGAAAGTAAAGAACAAGTACACAATTTTGAATTGCTGCGAAAAGGAGTATATCCATATGAGTATGTAGATAGTTTTGACAGATTTAATTAAACGCAATTACCACCTATATATAAGTACTATAGTAGTATAACAGATGAGAGCATTAGGGATATATGCACTTGTTTATAAAAAAGGAACGCGTGGTGGAATAAGTATGGTTTCCAAGAGGCATGCAAAATCAAATAATCCTTATGTTTATGGATACAACCCAGAAGAAGAGAATATTCATATAATGTATTATGATGCAAACAACTTATATCGTTGGGAAATGAGTTAGGCCCTACCTTACTATGGTTTTAAGTGGGTCAATGAAAGTAAGATTAAGAAAGGTAAATGACTGATTCTTGAAGTTGAATATCCAAAATAACTACATGCAACACATAATGATTATCATCTTGCACCAGAAAAGTTAGCAGTGAAGGAATAATGGTTATCAGATTATCAGACACACCTATTAGAAGAAGACAATGCGACAATGTTGCTAATTGTGAGAAGCTTGTTCCTAATCTGATGAACAAGAAGAAGTATTTAATACACTATAAGAATCTGCGTCTGTATAGATCACTTGGAATGAATGTCACTAAAATACACAGGATATTAGAGTTCAATGAGAAGAGATGGTTGGAACCGTATATTAGTCTTAATAGAGAGTTCCGTAACAAGGCAACATCTGCAACTCTGTATATGGTTAGACACTGGAGAACATTACAAAGAGAGTATATATAAAACTAGTACGAACAATGGTAGTGAGAATGATAAACTGAGAAAGATGATTGCAAAACCAAACTTTAACAGGAGAGTGAAGTTCTCAGATGAATTATATGCAATACATGTACACAAAACAAATATAGCACTAAACAAACCAATCTATGTCGGTATGGCCATCTTACACTTATCAAAACACCTGATGTATGATTGGTATTACAATACACTGAAACATTAGTATGATGAAAACTGCACACTGTTGTACACCGATACCGATTCATTACTAGTAGATAGAAATGCATAAGATGTGTCTAAAGACATGGCTGAAATGAAAGATGAGTACGATCTATCTCATTATCCAATTCATAATCCACTTCATGATATAGCTAATAACAAAATAATAGGGCAGATGAAAGATGAGTGTACAGGAACAGTAATTGCAGAGTACATAGGTCTGCTTCCAAAGTTGTATTCTATATTAAGGGCGGAAGAGCAACTCATCAAGAAAGCAAAGGGAGTAAAGAAGTATGTAGTTAAGAAACAAATAAACGTTGCCAACTGCAGTGATGCATTATTCAATAAACAGAAATACTCTCACAAAATGAATATGATACGGTAAATGAAACATAACATATATGTATTAACAATAAATAAAACAACACAATCACCACTAGATACTAAGCGACGGATAGCGCCAAACGGAATTAATACATACACGTTTGGGTATCAGCAGGAACAATAAGTAATTCCTCTTTGACAAAATCTCTTTGTGGCGCCGGAGTTCCCAAATAATATACTCTAATACCTTGTATTACAATATAATAATTAATCTTATGAATATCAACACTCCATATTGGATCTGTTGCTCTACGTTTACCTCCACATTCTTGTTCACCCGGTTGGTATACATATCTTACACTGGCATTAGGACAGACTGGATAATCCTTTAATTCTTTTATTACAATTTTAGGAGGTGTGTTGGTCTCCGAATGTATTGCCTTTAGTACACTAGGTAGCCTCTTAACCCATTCTCTATTTCGTTTATGTCGAGTTTCAATTTATTTTGCGTACTAATACTCAAATAATTGTTCAGCCAATGTTCTGTTAAATCTTTCCAAAAAAGCCTGATCTCTATGTATTTCTGTTCTACCTCTTCTTATTTTTACTGCATGTTTATCCATCAGTTTTGTAACAGCTCCCATTAACTCTCGTCCAGGACATACTTGCAATAATTTTGGATACACTCATTTTCTTTTATAAATATTTTCAAAAGCTTTAGCAACTTCTTTACTGTCTTTTGAAGTGAACGGTTGAGCCTCCTTATAGCTGCTTGCAATATCAACTACAGTCAATGCATATTTGTAAGTTTTACGTTTAACTGTATCATGTTGTAATAATAATAAATCATCTTGGTGTATTTCATTCGTAGTAGATACATCAACCTTTGGCCGTACTATTATTTTTGGTGCAGGTAAATAAATCTGCCATATAGCTTGTTTCTTTAAGAAAGTCAATACTTCTTTATTACTTACTTTTGCAGCCTTTGCTAATTTCTTTGCTGTTGATAAACCTTTCCAAAATCCTTTGGGGCTGTAATAAAGTTTCTCCATTTATATTTACTTAAGATATATTTATATAACAGTATAGCAAAAAAATGACACACACAATCACAACTGCACAGTCTGATGAACGGCTTCAAGAGCAAACATCCTCATGCGTAATCAAATGGGTCGATCTAAAGAAAAACGAAATTTACACTATTACAGAGTTTTCAACAATAGTAACCACCTATGGTGAATCTATGATTCTTGTCCTTGTGATGGTACAGAAGTTTGGGCTCCACAGCGGCTTAAGGACCATATAGAAAAATTAAATGAAAAAGATCCACCATACTTTGTAAGACCACTAGGGTTGAAACCATCATACAAAAATAAGAAAAACAAATGTCATGCTTTTGATTTTGTTTCTATGTAAATTTATTTTGTTCTATTAAAAAAATAATTCCATCGTTAACCAATACTTTTAGTGTTTTATTTGTGCATGCATTGGCACTAAAGTGGAAATCAAAATTTACTGCCCATTTATATTTTTTAACATATCTGATTTGATTTGATCTCGGAGCTGTTGTTTTTTTCAGTAGAAATCTCAAACTTTATAGGTTTTCTAACATCAGCTTTCATTTGTTGATATTTATCTATTTTCCTCTGTTATCAATTTAAATTTAAATGTTATATTTATTTCGTATTGTTTTCCTTGGCTTAACTTCGTTTTCTAGTTTATGATTTAAAGCATTTATTTCACTAAGTCTATAATTATCAGCCTCAACTGGTAGCTCCGGATACAGTTTACTATTCATGTTTGTATATAATATTTAAATATCTAATTCAATTAACACATCTACAATTGAAATGGAAACTTTGCTATAATTATGTTGTAAGTGAAACAAAATATAATACACTTCCAAAGGCAAGTTCGATTGGAGTTTTAAATATTTGATATGCCGACTTGTGTCCAATTATGTTTTGTTAAAGTTGCATTCACATTTGGAGTGCCATTAATACTGATCCCAATGTTATCCTCATCAGTTGCAAAACCATCTCTGGTGACGCTGCATAAACACATTCGTAAAACCCTTCCACGACACATCATAGTATAACCACCATTTCCATGAGCCAAGCCAGAAGCACCATTTCCAAATGCAAATTCAGTAGAGCCATCACGTAATGGCACAGACTCTTCAGCCCACACAGTTATTATCCTTTTATGTTTATTGAACAACTATATTACATTTTTATCTCCGGCATCTATATAATTTACCATAAATACTCATTGTTTTTATATAACTTCCAATGTTATTATAAATAGCAAATTATGATTGTCAATTAAATTATTATTTTCATCTCTAATTTCAAGTCTCAATTCGTTTATATTACCGTTTTGCAGATTTCGATATTCTGGATGTGCCAATGTCACAGTATCTGAATCTCCAAATGTCATTTTGCGAACTGGTATAACACCAATAAAATTACTCATTTTACCGTTGAGTAAATTACATGATGTATTTACTTGGTCAAGATAAATATATACAGATTTGTTAAAAAAATTAACTGGGTTAGAATCTGGATAGGAACCTGCACGTAACCAATCAGGATTAATATTAAACCATAGCATATTAAGAATATCACTTGGTATGTTCACTTTATATCCCAGATGAATATGTAAAGTACATATTCGGTTGGATGTATTTATAGTCAGTGTTAAGGCATCATTGCTTAAAATTGTACTCAACCTATCAAACGAATATAATACCGCTGGAATTGAATCTTGTATGGAGACACCACTTGTAGAAGACCATACATACTGTACATCATGTAACAGGTTGTACCAACCAACCCAGTATGTTAAACATTTTAAGCCTATTTTTCGTTTGGAATCGTTATTACCGATACAGTCTTGCAATGCTGCTGTTGTATTTGTTAAAGTTATATTATACCTTTTTTTTTTTTTAAATGCATACAAATTTAATAAGAATGCAAAGTACAATAATAACCATATATATGCTTTGAAAAAGGTTCCAATGTTTAACAAAGTTGATGTTTATGTGACAAAAGATAAAAGTTTCAAGGCTACATATTAAAATACCTTAGCAGGGTATCCTAATCCCAGAATAACTGGTAATGTTGATGACAATAATAAAGTATGTAATAACTGGATGAATAATCCGATGCGGTGGCATCAGAATCAATTTAACTGTGCAATATGGTGTGCTACCTGCGGGTGCGGCGTTTCATATAACCAACATTTGGCGATGCTGGGTGACCCATTTTTGAAGTCATTATATATAGTTTATATTATTTATCAAACACTTAGAATCTTGGCTCAAATGAAAGTTCCTTTACCAGATGACCACAGTTGGTATGACAATAAGTATGATATTTCAGCTTACCATAGAATATGCACCGAATTTGGTATTAATCCAAACAAGGATTTCAGACAAAAAATAGACCATGGGAACGATAATCTTGGCGGATTTTCTATGGATTTCTAGCCAAGTGAATACCACAGATTAGTCACGGGGTGTCAATGCATTATTCTTTAATCAGAATGATTGTATCCAACATGACGTTGATATCACCAATGCTTGGACCAGTTTTGTTCTAGATAACTCAGTTGGATATACTCAAGCCGGAGTTGAACGACTGAATGATATTATTAGAGTGTACGTTTGGTCAATTCTTTGAGCCCAATCACAAACTAGAACTTCCATTCTTGGAACTGGGACTGCTTTTGATGCAAGAAAACAGTATTTAGCCAATGTTAATGATGCTATTAACAGAGCTGTAGACTTACCAAAAATAATTTCAAATTATCAGAATGTTTTAAAATATGCTAGGTCAAAAGTTGACTTTGTATATGGAATATTGGATTATATATGGCACCAAGCGACATGGATTTGCAGATAGGAAGTATTAAACAATATAATAAGTTAATAATAATAGCTACCGACAATCAATCAGTTTTAATAATAATGTAAATAGTATGCCAGTTCCGCCACCTGTGCAAACACAGGAAAAAAGTATTATTAAGCCACTAGGCCCTGCTGCAGTACCAATGCATCATGTCCAATCTCATGAAATTAAAACTATACCAGAAGCAGATAATCATGAAAATCAAAAGACTGCTCTAGTTACCGGTAGTATTATAATTGGTTTAGGAGTATTATTATTTTATTATCGAGATAGAATATAATCTTTAGCAAACATATATAGAAGTCCTGCAATTGCTATTATTAAAGCCCATAAATTATTTGCTAACCAGCCAACGGCTTTCTCTGCAGTTTTCAGCAACCAAGCTACAATAGTGCCAATTATTCCGGGTAATGCAGCTGCTGCTTTTCCAGCTAACATTGTAAGTAAAGAACCAAGATGTTGTAATTGTTTCTTAACCCATTCTTTAGCTCCTCCTTTTCCAGGTGGTTTTGGAATACTTGCAGCACCAATTGCGCCTCCAGTAATACTTAAAATTAGAGTAGAAATTATAAATCCAATAGCGGTTATAGCTGAAACTATTGTTATTCCCTGTTCTTTGAAGAGTGTTTTTAGACTCTCTCTTAAAATTGTAATTTTGCGTAATACTCTTTCGATTGTACTTTTTATTCTATTTATTTGGGTTCTTATTGTTTCCTTATCATTTGATATAGCCTGAAGACGAGCGTCACGCTCAGATTCAATATCTGCAATTTGTTTTTCTATTTGTTGTGCCTCTGAATTTTCAGTATCAAATGTTATTGTAGCTGACAATCTTAGTTGGGCTGCTTTCTTATTTTAATCAAGCTCTTCAAGTGTTTGCAATATTATTGGTGAGAGAGCCCTTCGTTTGTTGTAAAGCTTTGTTTAAAGCTTTAAGTTCTCTCAATGGTAACGTTTCAAAATCACCAGAAATACATATTGATGTATCTTATGATAATGTGTCAATGATTTCTTTTACTGATGTTTCTGTTTCATCAATAGCGTTTGGTAACTCTTTCATTTCTATATTTTCCATTACTCTTGTATTATCATTTAATTGCTTTGATTCCTGATGAAGTTCAGATATAGTACTTGATGTATATGTGGTGTCAACTAATCTTTTAAATTCTCACGCTCCTCTGCCAGCAAATGATTTTAAAAATTGATTGACATTTCCTTTACGACGTATTTGCACATCATTCCAGTACAGTGTTGTATTGTCAGTGTGCAGTTCTGGTCTCATTAAATCAAAATTCTGATCCGATATTCCAAACCTGTTTTTGAATTGATCTCTAAATAGTTTTATAACCCTTGTTCGCTGAGACCGTTCCTCTCGGGAGTTGATTGTTCCATTTGAACAGTTGGCGTGTCTATCATAGTTTCACTGGTACCCATTGTAGTATCATCAGGGTCATAAGTCTCAATAACACAATGCATAAAGTCTCCTTCTCCACCTTCAGCCATTATTTATTTATATATTAATTTAATGTAAATACATGAATAAAAAATGAATATGGTATAAAACTTAATCATTATAGACATTTAAGAGAACCGCTGGGAGTGAAAGGTATAAGACAATCAATTAAAATAGCAAATAATCCAGCAGCTTTTAGTTCGCTTTCCAAATGTAGGACCAAATGATTTGATTGTGCCCGGGACAGTTCGTTTAGCTTTTACAATTGCATTAACATCAACCGATGAGGATCGCTGAGTTGTTCAAAATCTTAGCCGTGCGATAGTAAAAAAAACAACTATTAAACTATCTGGTAATGAAAGTATGTCAATTGACGATTCAGATGTTTATTACATTTATCGTGATATATGGAAAACACCACCAGAACGAAATAATTCTGTTTATCAAGGTATAGATGACAGTACATCAACAAATGAAACCAAATAAAGAACTGGAGCAGCAAATGCTAGTTCTACAAATGCTGTAGATACAGCTATTTCAGATACATTTGGGAACCGGTTTTATATACCATTATATTTCGAACTTCTTGAAGCTCATATGCCATATTATCAATCTGGTTTAGGTGACAGACTCGAATATGAACTTAAATTTAATGATTATTCAAAGGTAATAGCTACAGTTGATTTGAATGATAATTATGAAATTAACAATTTAAGTTTAGAATTTGATATTGTCACTGAGCCTAATCTGGCAACAATGGTGAGAAATTATGATATGGGAAGAATGTAAATATTACATGATAGAATTCTGCGCCATAGAACAATTGAGAAAGCTAAGAGTGATACTTTATGGAATATAAATTTGAATACACCCGCTCGTTCTATGAAGGTAATGTTAATGTTATTTGAAGAACCAACAGCAGATTTTGCAAGAGACAGTGAAAAGTTATAAAATCCGTAAATAAATAAAGTTGAAGTTACTATCGAGGGTGTGCCTAATCAGCTATACAATCAAGAGATGAAATAATATAATATGTGGGATGAAATACGCAAACTGTTTGCTGGCAGAAATATTAATGATTCAATAGTGAACGTTATTAGTAAATAATGGCATGTGTACAGTGTAGCAATTGTGGGGCTATCTTACAACAAAATATGGCCTCTGGCTTGATTTAAGAACAATAGACTATAATAGTTTACATGGAACTGGACGGAAAATAGAAAATACAAGTGAGGTATCACAATTCAGATTACTAAAGCAGCCAAAGCAGCTGGTGCCGTAAATATATATTTATTTATCATTCAAGAGGCGCAACTAAATATAGACCAGATCGCCGCGGCCCGCATGTCGAGACCGCCGAGGTATTTGATGGTCTCAGAGTGTATTTATTTGAAGTTTGAATTAAGAGTTGTGGAGATAAAAGGTATGTAAAAACATTAACACAATTTCAACGTCATTTGACATTGACCTTCGGCATGTGGACCACATGGGCAGGCTATCGAATGAAAATATGGATGATGAAAAGTATTGGAAGTTGGAAGAAAATTGGAGTCACAATTGTGGAGATATCAGATATGTAAAAACTTTAACGCAGATTTTATGATAACGAAAACTTGTCATTCGACCTTGACATAGGGGCACAGGGGCCGCATGAGTTGAACACAGAATAAATATATGGATGATGACCAATAAGAAGCATACAAAGTTTCAAGCAAATCCGACTTACGGTTACAGAGATAGTATGTATTTGAAAACTTTAATTCAAATTTTTACAAGACTTTAACGCAAACTTTTAAGTCATTTGACCTTGACCTTGGGCACAGCGGCCGCATGATTGGGATACAGCATGAATATATGGATGATGACTGATAAGCAAATGAAGTTTCAAGTCAATGTGACTTAGGGTTGCAGAGATATAAGGTATTTAAAAACGTTAACACATATTTCGGACGGACGAACGTACAAACACCCGGACGCCATTGTGGTCACTATGTCTCACTTTCCGCAAGCGGGCTCGACAAAAATGGAAAATTTGTATCGGCGTTGTATTGATTTGCCAAAGTATGCGCATAGTGCTATTATCTGCGGCCAAACCGGATGTGGTAAAACTGAATTTGTCCTTGACCTACTTGAGCTTTCGCAGCAACAATGTGGGTATGCTGGAGTATTTGAGAATATAATTATACTTTGTCTAACTATAACATGGAACTAGGCTTATACAAACAGAAGTGGGATAGGTGATGTACGACACCCGAGAGATAAAAAAATAAAGATTGTTAATCCAGTTAGTAGTAATGGTGAAGAGATGTTGCAAGAGCTGTTAAGAATATTTTTTAATACATATTCTGGAAGTCCTACATGATATATGATTGATGATGACTGTTCAGCTACACAGCAAATAACTAAGAAGCAAGATATGCTGTCACAGCTCGCATTCTCTGGGCGACATGCGGAGCAAAGTGTTTGAGTTATATCACATAGATGGTTGTGTATGTTTTATACGAAAGATAAAGATAATTTTGAGGACTGTTTGAGAGAAAATGATGTTATTCCAACACTGGAGGAAATAAACAAAGTAAGAAAAGAGCTATCGAAAACAAAACATTCTAAGTTGCTTATTAGAACTGATCAACCTACTGGGTATAAATTACTTAAGTAATGCTGAAGGTTGCTCAGTATTACTTAGTATCGCTTGTTTTAGCTTCTTTTAGCTTAGCTTTACTGAGTATTTCATAGCTAAATTTGTTGAGAACTCCTTAGCAAATAAGCTTTGCTGAGTAATCATAAGCTGAATTTTAACTTAAATAGTAGTATTAGAAAGAATGTTTGTTATATTGATATGTATATAATTATTGATTATTATACATGGCTGTGTTTCGGTTTATTTTAAAATTAAAACATATTACATAAACAAAAATGGAATGTGACGAGCTTATTCAGAAATTAATTGATGATTATGATGGGAGTACTGATAATGAAGCCAATATAGACCACATAACACAACCGTTATCTTCAATTATTTAAGGGGGGAAATCTATTCAGTATTTTGGTAAAGATATAAGTATTTCGCAGCTAGATGATATGCCGAATAAGCAAGTTCTAAAACTGTACAACAGATATGAAGCTAGATTAGGTGCTTCAATGAAAAAAACACTTGAAAATACTATATTAAATGTGTATGCTATCATAGCTGGTAAAGTTATACCTATGCCTGAAGAAAATCAAAGCAAGCTAGTATCTGACTTGGAGGATGACCCTTTTGTTGAACACGCTCTAACTACGACTTGCTGCGAGTTATACTTTAAGTTCGGGGAATTTCTGGAACTACAATGATTACAACAATTAAATATTATTAATTTAAAAATATAAAAGATAAAAATATAAACAATGGAGAACAATTAAAAGATACCTGTAGAAGAAGAAGAAGAAGAAGAAGAAGAAGAAGAAGAGCCAAAGGAGGAGATTAAACAAGTAACCAAGAATCCAAAACGGTTGGAAGCTGGCAAAAAGTGTACAGCTGTGCGTAAAGCCTAATCAAAATATTACATAAGAAAACACCTGACGATGAACCCGTGACCGTCACGGTCATTGTCTATAAAACAAAATAAAATTTTTCATATTTGTTGGCGGGAATAGGGCTAACAGCGGGTGCTTTTCTTGGGTGGAAATTATTTTGGCAACCACCTACAGTTAATGATGTACACATTGATGAGTGCAATATCTGTACCATTATACGTGTGTGTTACATAGGTATGGTTATCTGCTGAAGAAAAAAAAACATTGTAAGCGAACGAGAGATATTAAATAAGCTCTATTAATCCAGGTATTTATATATTTATGTTTAAAATGTAAAAGGCGGACTTGTGCCATGTATGAAGTGGATGCACAGGGTGATCTGGGTCTACACTGGTCGCAATGTCAATAAGCCTCATTTCCACAACCACGATCGCGCAACACCGGGAACCATTGATTTATAATCGGAATACCTCGACGTGTATGTGGTAACAGGCGTGTTACCGTTATCTTGCAGTAGTAACAGGGATGTTACTGGTATCTTAGATTAGAGTGTGTATATACAGGGTGTTGCATAAAAGTGCTACCATTTCAATCGTTTACTACATGATAATGTAACTTAATGCAGATAAAATGAACGTATATCATAAAAATCGAGAGAGTTTAAAGTTTGTTTGACATATAACATCACTATTAAAGCATGCCCATTATAATGAAGCATACATCAGGTATGTATAGTTCTAATGAAGCATACATCAGGTATGTTCAGTAACTTAAACCAGTGTTATAACAATCTCAAATGGTATCATATATTATGAAAACACCCCGTACCAAGTCATATGACGATCAAACTGCATGTTAGTGCATGTACAGTCAAACCTATTTAAAATAACAGACATTATTTTAACTGAATACATATGTGAAATGGGAAGTTCTGGACCAGTATAGTTTGTCGGTGCAGTTGTATTTTACGTTGTATAGATAGTATTAACGTTTATTGTTAGATCAGAGTTCTTATATATATGTACATGTATACTGGGATGGACTCGACCTGGACCAGTACGAGCGTGGTGAGTTGGTCCAGGACACCCATCATTTATAGGGGGGGTGGTCCAGGACACCCATTATACATATATATTGAGATAAATATGATATATTTTGTAGACTTTGTTATAAGTTTGATACAAATACAATAACTTCAAAATTTATTTCCAGACACTCCCCTTGGTTACCCCACTGTCATTCAGTGTACATGCACCCAATGTCTTGCGATCACGTGCTGGTTCACGACATCACAGAACCGTATTACTCCGCTTGTAGTCACTGCTTAACCAACCCGGCCTGCACATATGCGCAGTCTGATCAGTGTCTACAGTATTCGGTTTTCTGATATAGAGACATCTGGGCGCGGGTGCCAAATATTTTTTTGACCACATTCTCCCAATTCGTATTGTGTCGTGTGTGCCGAGGCTGAACAAAGCTCAACTCGGCATCGACCAGTCAATATTTTATGATTTCGATTAAAAAAGAACAGAATACATGTACTCATATCATAACACGACGGAAATTATAGTCATTATTGGTAGGTGGTAAACTAACCCGAATGTTTGCACGAACAGAAAATTCGGGTAATCGGTAAACATTAAGGCGGAACAACATCTGCACTGGTCACACATACACACTGTGGATCGTATATTAGTGGATTACTGCGATTTTCGCATGCGCATGTTATCCTGACATGTATAATAGGCGTTAATCTCAAAGGCTTTCGCTGCATCCGTGCAATAACTTATAATATCGATTTTCGAAATATGTACAGTGGAATCAGCGTGTTCGTGCACACACGAACTAACACGACAGGTTGGTTCCAACCTGTCGTGTTCGTTCGTGTGTGCACTTACACGCTGACCCCACTGTAGACACACTCAGCTAAATCTGCATTCATGTATTCATGACTTAATTATGTGTCACGTAGATCTACATATTGCATGATCATATTTATGAAAGGTCTTGGTTTACATATTTCGTTCTATGGAAAACGATTTAATTCGTATTAGCAACACTTTCTGCACTTTGTCGCAAATTTAAAACTCACGGGGAAATGAACATGCGCAATATAAGATATCAACTAAGGTTTAAACGTCAATTAGATTCTGAACTAAATTCTCAAATAATTACAATGTATCTTTCTGACGGTACATGTATTTGCATAATCTGTGATAGTTGGCGATGGTAGCAAATTACGAAGTCACAGGTCGGCTAATTATAGAGTTAAAATCGATAGTGGTACGTTTGGTTTGTTCACTACATGTACATATCATTTTATTCTGTTCAATGTGTGATAGTGTACATGCTAACACTTGTAGATAAAGTTAGTGTAACTTATCAGCAAATAAAGTTTACAGCAAGCACAGTCTATGAACACGCATTTCTACTGTAGGCTGTTGTGTTGTGTTGTATTGTACAAACGTCAGCGCTTCAATAACGTCATTTTCTCGATGACGTTATTTTTTCTTCCTTGCGTGATTCACATGGTGCTCAAAAAGTGAGATTTTTGTTCAACATATTGTTTTTGAAAGGTATCCGCATCAACAAATGTAAAAAAGTGCAAATTGAAAATGTTGTCATTAAGGCTGGTTTTCACAGAGCGCGGCCCATATGATTTATAGACAGCATTGTAGCCGATAGGTTACGACCTCCGACGGTCACTCCGGCGGCACGGACTCCCGGACTCAAGCCCTGCTGTCGGCACAATCATTGTATTTCCCTCTCTACATGCTGGTTCTACCCCGATACATATTTCTTAAACCAAACAACAAGCATAGTTACGTTTTCATTTCGAACGTGTCACGACATTTATGCGTTCTGCGTGACAACCAGAAAACTTCGGTTATTGATTTCATTGCAACAGCTTCATTGATTGGACGAAATATAAAATGTATGATCCAGCAAAAGTATTTAATAATTAAATGATTAGATAATTATTCTTGACGATACATTTTATATGTCGTCTTTATACATGTTATACATAATGTTATGTTATATTATCTAGATATGCAGGATATTAACTAAAGGTAACATTACTTACCGTATTGTCTGTTGCACTATCAGCTACACACTTACAGTTATGATAGAAGATAGTAACTGTTGGCGAATGAGTCTCTGACCTGGCCTCTGTGCAAAGTGTATTTTTCAGAAATAGTGGATGAGCCAAACGGGGTAACCATTACCACTTTGCGTGATCGGGGTGTGGGGGGGGTATGGTGGCAAATATCCAAGATACTATTTCGGCATGATAGCAATTTGGATCTTGTAGTTTAACGATTGTATGACATTGCACGTGTATTGCCCATCAGGTCAATTTATGGCTCATACAAACTGCATTTTTTAGAAACAAATTTAAGAACACCAGAGAAACGCGCAAAATGTGCCATTTGTTGTTCTTAAAAGAAATCAATTTTACATGCAAAATGGCCGCCAAAATCCAAGGCGGCCGCCAAAAAGTGGAATTTCCACCCACCTCAGTAATAGATTTCGCCAGAACTCAAACTATGTTATGGTTTTATTCTGTTCAACAAAGATGTAAAATACGACTAAAATAAGCATATTGTGAGTATTAATTCAAAAGGGCCGCCAACAACATGATTAGTTCAAACGATGTGCTATTACAAGCAATTTTCAGGCGCTTCAACTTCTTAAAAGCAGTATCAATGTGTCAAGTAAAGCACATTTGCTAACTATCGCACCTCCATGGATAAAATTGTAAATTATTTGGATTCAAGATATCACCAAAAATCCAATTTGACCTACATATTTGCATTGAATGATTTAAGACAATTATCACAATGATGTAAAATGTGTTTGGCACTCATTGAATCATTTGTAAATTTGTTTCACACTTGGCAAAATGCATTATTTATCTAAGTCCCAATTGTTTACAAAACCAATTGTTTGTGGTGCTTCATTTGCTTTCTTTAATATTGCATATTTTAATTCACATACCAATGGTAACCATAATATAGTTTGGACACGGATGAAAATGCACATTTATTAATTAAGCATGCTTAATGTTAATGCGTGATAAACTTAGATACTTTCTGAAAATGCCAAGTGTTACTTGATTTACTATCTTTATGCAAAACCTTGAATTGATTAAAGCACATTCACTAGACACCAAACTAAGTTGTTTACCTCCATCCATCCTCCTATAATGCATTGCATAATACACGATATTCATCATATGATGCTTATTGGCAAGTGACCCACATGATCGTATGACCACAAACATGTACCTACAATAACATTCATACTTATATCATTGTAACATCATGATATGATGACTCGTGAATTAGATCATAGTGACCACTATTAAATAATATTTGCATGTTGATTACTCACAATCAACTACCTTACTTTAAGATAGACTATTTATTTCATCAATGGATGTATACAAAATATAGACATTACATGTACCCACATAACAGTTGTATTGTCTACAAATACACATTACCGGCATATGATATTAAAGTATATGTTTTCATCATACACCCATTTGATTGACCACCAGACGCAAACATGCATGCCCAAATATATACAGTTGTCTTCCAAAATCAATTATTTTTAATATCAGGTACAGTGATATGATATGAGTATGCTTCGGGACTGAAGAAAATTGAATATGATCAATATACATTGTATTAAACATATGATACAAAGCAATAAGTCTAATATGACCGAAGGTCACACCAAACAATCCATAACACACAAATATGCACTTCTAAGACGGTTTCGTTTAACCAATAACCGAAACGAATTAAATACATATGTTAACGCCAGCAATCAATGTTAATCTCTATGCAGAGCAAAACGGCGAATATATGAGGCAAGCCAGCGAGAACAGTTGATAAGTGCTAGAAATAACCCCACACAATGTTGGCGAACAATTAAAAGAAACACGGCAATTTGCATTAAATCAGAGACCATATCTGCACATCAATGGTTCACGTATTTTCAAGATTTGTTTTCTGACATTGACGCTCCAGCTTCACCACAAAATGTTGACAACGATGCTGTTCGTGAATATATGGATACAGCACGCTCGTTAAATGACCCATTTACAGAACAGGAAGATATGGCTAATATACTGAAACTTAAGTCTGGCAAAAGCCCAGGACCAGATGGCATAACCTCAGAATTCTTTAAACGCACATATCAGGCAATAACACCGATTTTGACTAATATTTTTAACTCTATTTATGACACTGGTGAATACCCCACTACTTGGAGTCAAAGCCTCATATGCCCCATAAATAAAAATGGATCATACGATGATCCCAATAATTATCGAGCAATCTCTCTGATTAACATCATTAGTAAAATATTCACCTCAGTCCTAACCTCCAGACTCACAATATGGTCCCAGGAATACAATGTCATCGATGAGGCTCAGGCAGGATTCAGAGCTGGATATTCAACCATTGACAATGTATGTACACTTCAAGCAATAAGCCAAAAATACCTCACGAAACCAGGCGGTCGCTTTTATTGCTTGTTTGTTGATTTTTCCAAACCGTTTGATAGAATTAAACATGATACATTTTGGACAAACTCAACTCTGAAAGGTATTCACGCAAAGTTTTTGCGCATCTTGCAGTCCATGTACGGGAGATTATCTACGTGTGTTCCAACAAACAATGGTGTCACGAGTTATTCCCCTTGCCAAATCGGAACGCACCAAGGCGGTGTAAGCAGCCCGTTGTTATTTTCTCTCTTTATAAACGACTTGGCGACACTTTTGCGTGCCAATTGCGGCTCTGGATTTTTACATCAAATAAAATACCCGATATAATAAGTTTATTGTTCGCATACGATGTAGCCAACTGTGCGGAAATTGCTATCAAACTTAAACAGCAAATAGACACCGTTGATTTATTCTGTAGGAAACCAGAATGCAGATAAATGTAAACAAAACTAAAATAATTGTATTTCGAAATGGTGGCCGACTACGAGGCTATGCAAAATGGTTTTACCGCGGAACACCTTTTGAAACTGTATCATTCTATAAATACATGGGGCTGTTCTTTACCCTGAAACTAAAATGGACCTTAGCTAAAAGTACACTCGTTGCACAAGCTCTTAAAACGATCATGTCAATTAACAACTACATGTATCAGCGTAAATTATTCGGATATTTCGTTCACCAAGACAATTTCAAGCTATTCGAAGCGATGGTAAAGCCCACTCTCTGCTATGGGAACGAGATATGGGGTTACGAATACTCCCAAAAAATAGAGTCAGTGCATATTAACTTTTGTCGAACATTTCTCGGCCTGTCACGTCATGTTAACAGCAGTATGGAATTGGGAGAATGTGGGCGAACGCCACTCTGTTCCACGTATTATGTGAAAATTGTGAAATATTGGTGCCAATTGTTGCAGATGGAAGCTCATAGATATCCCAAAAATGCATATGACATGTTAAGGCAGCATGATGACATAGGTCGGACTAATTGGGCGAGTCACGCCAGGATGCTGCTTTACCGTTTCGGTTTTGGCTACGTATGGATTGCGCAAGATGTAGGCAACGTTGGCACCTTTATATCACAATTTCAACAAAGAATCACTGATTGTTTAAAACAGGATTGGACCAGGGAGCTAGACTCATCAGGAAGGTGCTACCTGTATAAAAACTTCAAAACTTGTCTTAATGTTGAACGATACCTAACCTTTGATGTACCTTATGTTTTATGTTAAGCAATGTCAACTTTTAGATGCTCGAACCATAGTTTAAATATTAAGATTGGAAGACATTTAGGAATAGAATTAAACTTCGTGTTTGCCCATTTTGCCTGACAAATCGAATAATGGAAGTAATTGAAGATGAAGTGCACGCCTTTTTTGATTGCAAGTTATATTCAGAGGTACATGTACTGTATTTAGATCCAAAGTTATATTCGTCTAAAACGCAACACGAATATTTTTCATTTCAACAGAAAATATACAGACAATCAGAAAAATTGCAAATTTTATTTATCACATTATGAACAAACGAAATTCATTCACCGCCTGACATTGTTGACAAATGTGGCCCGTTTCCTCAAGTCATGATCATATTTAAAATATATGACACCGACCGACAGGGGACCACATGTCACTTGCGATCAGCGTAGACCTAGATCAGCTGCGAATCTGCAGCATGATTAGTGTTTACACTGTACGCAAATACAAAACAGGTCTACAGCATTTATACGTATTTATGTTCCTTATCGGTCCGGTTATATACTCATAACGATACATGTAGTAGATTTGGCGCTTGTTAAAATTGTATTATACATGTTGTGTGTTATGGGCCGATGGCGTATTGTATTGTATTTCATGCGAATTACCTAAATATAACATATATTTTGTCAAACCTTGAAATATGTTATTGTGTCATTCTAAATTATAAATAAGACATAGTAGACATGACATGTTTACATGTATCATAGTTATTTTCAGTTGTTTGCCACATGTTGAGAACTAATTACTATGTTTTGTGTGATGTTTAGTTTGCTTTAGTGTGTTATTTGTTCAGCATAAAGCCGCATTGCAATGAATGCGAGGGTGGGATGTTGTGCGTACTGTTGAAACCGTCCTTAGGGATTCATAAACTTAAATAAACCGGAGTATCCTTTAATTCTCTACCCAAAGGGCTAGGGCTAAGATGTCAATACCTTAACTTACAAATGAGTGGTTCTATGGTTCTATATTCTCATATTGCCAGGTTTGAAGTCAAATGTCTACGTACTGAGTCACTGTTTCTCCTTTATAATAAGTTAGATGAACATGTATATTAATACATGTGGCTGTGACTGGATAAATGGGGCTTATGGGTTTTGCGATCAGTGTAGATCCAGATCAGCCGGTACATCCGCACAGTCTGATCACGATCTACACTGTTCGCCATATTATCAATGAAACACCCGTCATGCTTCTAACAAGCAATACAGATCGTTATCAGGCTTCATGAGTGTGATATTTGATCAGGAGCTACACTGGTCACAAATTCCATAAGCGCCCATTTCTCCAGTCACTGCCACATATAACTGGCGTCTGTTTGCCAGTTTCGTCAGAGCGATGGAATTTTGAGAATAGCGAAATGCGTCCTGAATCCAAACTATTCCATTTATACAGTAGATAAATAGGGTACATAAGCTATGCGTTCTTAGTACTTAGAGGTTATTACCTGGCTAGTTTGATATCAACATAGGTGTCATATCCCGAAGTAGCTTGATAAATAGCCTGATATAATTTATATTGCTAGCTGTTGGCTATGTTGTATCTGTAACCCAGTTACCTGACATGTGCAATATATTGGTATATAGGTGTTTTGCATATAACAACTGAATGTCAGCACATGCTGTCATGTACTCAAGTGAAACATTATTGTCCCCTCTACTAGATTGCGGCTTGTAGGTTTATCGTGGGTGAAAACAAAGAAAACACAACAATATGAAATGTATTCATTAACGAAGGCAATGGTATGAAATTCATTATGATATGAAAGTCGTGTGAATACCATATCAGCTATGCAAATGAACACGTCGAAATCCCAAATTCACAAAAGTCAATACCGTGCATGTCCCCCATTAGCCCGAATGAATCACTGCGTTGCACCGTCCCCTCATAGAGTCGATAACGTCGAGAATTGTTCATTGCGGAATGTTGGCCCACTCGTCCAAAACGGCCGCTTGAAGTTCGTTGACGTTTCTCGGCTGGTGTGGACGTTGACGAATTTACGTTTGACGTTGTCCCATAGAAGCTCGATAGGATTTAGATCCGGACTTCTCGCTGGCCATTGAAGAACATTCACGTTATGTCTCTCCAATAACTGTGTAGTAGCGTTAGCAGTGTGGCTTGTCGCATTGTCTTGCTGAAAAATCATGTTACATTTAACGTCAAACAACGGAACAACAACCGGCGCCAATACAACATCTCTGTATTTGGCTGCGTTCAAATTTCCTTCAATTGGCACATATGCCGCCCCAAAACATCTTCGATCCACCGCCGTACCTGTCTTACTCTAACACGCAACAATCGGCGTAACGTTCGTTCTTGCGTCGATATACGCGCGTCCTAACGTCGTGTGTTGACAAGTGAAATCTGCATTCGTCGGAAAACACAACATTATTCCAGTCTTTCCGAGTCCATCGAAGATGATTTATGGCCAAAACAAGGCGATTGTTCCGATTCCGTCGTGATAGGATAGGCCCAACGTATGGTCTCCGCGCTCTGACGTCAATATCCCTCAACCGGTTTTTGACGGTGGCTCTGCTAACGTGACGACCGGCTCTCCCTAAAATCCTTCTCGACGTCGACGCAAAGTTGTACACCCTGTTACGCAAGTGCGAAGTTCGTATGTACTGATCTTGACGTCGTGACGTCGTGACGTCACACGCGGTCTCCCGCTGCGTGGCAAGTGTTTGACAGAGCCTGTTCGCTGGAATTTCACCCTCAATCGTCGAATTGTCTTCGGATGGACTCCAAAATGACGTGCGACATCAATTTGTCGGGCCCCAGCATCTAATATGCCTATTGCGTGTTCTTTTATTTTTTCTCCTAACGTCGGCATGACTTTAATCAAGTTACGTCTGAAATGCTGCCTACAGCGTGTATTCTCCTACAGCGCGTTTGTTCGTGTGTTTCTTACTTGGCAGACTGGTATGCTTCGTAAAGAACAATAATATCGAAGTGAATACTGCACGAGCTCCTCGTACATGCCAACACGATAAAACGTCAATTTCGTGGCGCACGTGCTGTTACAGGTGAATTAATTCAATGAAACCCGGGCATCGCAAATGGATATCCGGTGCGATCTTTTGTGTATACTTTTATAATTATACGCCATCAATTCATCTCAAAATATGAAATTATAAAATGGGACCAGACTTGTGGTGACCATCTAGACTACATGTATATGGAAATGAGTAATACTTTCATATTCTGTTTTATCATGTCACCTAAATTATTTATTTTACCCATATTTTATTGAATGTAATTATCTAAGATAATAATATAATGTACAAACGCTATATTAGTATTTGGCAGCTATCTTTAATTATGTCCATTTACTACTAAACATGAAAGTATAATAGCTAACACAGTTCTAGCATTTTTTCAATCACAATTTAATAGAAATACATCATAGGCATACTACTGCTGCTAATTAAACACATGTTTGTAACTGTTTAATCATAATATGTGAACGTACACAGTTTGGGTTCTTGCCATCTTGGACTTTGGCAGCCATCGTGAATTTATATATATCAGTGAATTATTCAATTTTTTACCTCAACCATTGCTCCATGTATCATAATAAAGGAGGCTGAATATATGATGCGTATATTTGAAGTAACATAATAAACGTAAAGTGTCGTTTTTGTCTTTATTTTTCACCTTTGATCCCTAATCGTGGCCTGTAATTGGTCGGTAATTGTTACAGTATATGCGAAGTAAAAACGACAAAGACATGTCCATTATCATGATTATGATCTAAACGCTTATTATGACAACTGTGGAGTCTAAAGCCAGCCAATATTGAAGCTCCTCGTACATAAATCGGAGATTGAATCAGACACAATACGTAACCAACCTAGCGTGGACTTCACCATTTTGCTTTGAATGACGTCGCTAGCTTTCATTGTGTGTCCCATGACTATGGAATGACGTTAATACCTGCACGTCCAGCCAAATAAGTTCAGAAAAGCGGTATAAACTAAATACATGGTTAGTGCCGTCGAATAGAAAATATCTTCTGTTTCGACACGACAACTTCGCCCCAATAAAGCTGTATTTACTATTTATGTTTACATTCACATTTACAGAGACATAACCCACATATTAAGTGTTTCGATTGCTCATTAAACCAATCTATTAAGTAAACCTATTTCCTGTACTATGTGAATTACGCAACACTGGCGGCCAATTTGGATTTGGCGGCCATCATAGATCAAAATATTACATTTGGATTTTATTTTACTTACTTATTATGAAGGTCATGTTGTTAAAGCTTATCACGATCTGTAGTTGTATACTTTATATTTTAAGTTACGCAAACTGGGTGTTTTTGTGAGCCACAGATGGGTCAGCAGGGGGGTCCACATATGAGGTCATAACATCTTTCAGCTACCAGATTTGAACTGCTATCATGGGCAATAATAACCAGTGATATACATATACCTTTTCCATAAAATATAGTGGAAATAGTGCCCCCCTCTTTCCTTGTGGTAATGATGACCCTATTTTAGGGGTCTGGCTCATACACTAAAATGTCAAGTCCCTGTTTCCGGAAAACAACTGACATACATTAGATAAGAATGAAACATGAAACAAAAATAATTTATTAATTCGTTCCCACGTTATTCACATATTGAATTGTTAAGGAATTAAATGTGACCAGTGTAGCTCCTGATCAAATATTACACACCTGTGACCTGGTAATTATATATATCTCTTGCTGGAAGCATGAAGGGTGTTTCATTAATGAAATGGCGAACAGTGCATATGCTGAGCACAGACTGATCTGCATCTGAAATAGTCGTAAAACTCATAAGCCCCATTTCTCCAGTCACAGCCATATTTAATTTGCAGAATACCATGAAACAAACGCTTATATCCACATTACAGCATTATGTGAGTATCAAAAAAGTTCAGAGTTCCGTTGCCATGTGTATTCGCGCGTACATGTATATCTCGATAAACAACATTTGCCCTGTGAAAATGGCATGGATTTTTTATGTTACAACCGAGATAACTTCAGAACGACTTTGAGTTGAATTTTGAAGTATATATTAACTTGGATCCTAGTAATCATACACAATATCATGTTAAAAAAGTACGATATGTTGATCAGTCAAGATGAACAAGATGAAACAACACACTGTCACACTCATGTTAATGGCGTTCTTCTCATAATATGGGCTTTATATTGGCGGTTTTTGGTTTTCATGCCAAGTATTATTTCTCTGACTTTGCTCTCTAAACGTAAACTTAAACCAGTTTACTACCAAGGTTACACTTTGTTCACCTGTGCAACCAAACCGTTTGTCGATACGTTTTTGTTATCATGATCTATTAATAGGACATGCCGTTCCTGAGGAATTATAATATAGTACAATTGGGAGTGGATGTCAAATGTTGTTTACTGCGATAAAATGTTCACGTAATTCGTGTACCTAAGGGCGGATTTACATAGGGGAATACCCCAAAAATTCGGCGAGTAAAGATATTTTTGCTCTAAAATGCGCCAGAACGCAGCAAAATGGGGTGTAGATATCAAAAGTATTCCGGAGGGCATACAGCAGCAGCCACCTAGCAGTCTCCCGAGCTCCGCTCGGTCGACGAACGAACGGTGCTAGTTCGAAAATATGATACATATTTACATTATACATATATTCATAATGGAAACTCCCATGAGACGTATTGCGTTTATATCCCAGTACATTTCATTAGCCCCACGTGACGTCACGTTACTGACCGGCAACGTCGTTGTTCCAGGAATTGCGACACAATGAACAATGAACGCCCTATTTGGTTGTTAACATTTTTTAAATAAACAGCAAATGCAGTGACAATGTAAGTAATAAAACCATGGGCTGTTGCGTTTACTGTGTGTGAATTGAATTTGTTCTGTTTGTTTAAAGCTTGCGAGGATTCCTTCGGACTCCACGCCCTTTAAACAGATTAAATGTATTGTACACCCAAATATTTACACTGTCCATAAATTCTAATGCAAGCGCCCATTCGACGTGTTGCGTTTACATCCTTCAGACTCCACGCACTTTAAACAGACCAAACGCGTTGTGCACCACAGTAAACACAACAGTCCATGGCTTTATTCATTACGTAAACGCAACAGCCCATGGTTTTATGTCTTAAATATTTACACTGTACCTAAATGCATACTGGAAACGCCCATTCAACGTATTGCGTTTATATCCCAGTACATTACATTATCCTCAATTGACGTCGCGCGACGTTGTTCGGTCATTAAAGTTTGCTTCACGTCACGCTACTGACCAACATTGTCGCATTGTTTCATGAATTGCGATAAAATGAAATAAAATAAGATGATTCTAAATTTTAACGCCATATTTGGCTACTTACAATTTTGAAACCATCCGAATATGTGAAAAACATTTGGCTGTTTAGAGTACGGTGAGTCCGAGGGTCGTTGCATTTTGTGTAGTTTGAAAACATTTGGTCTGTTTAAAGTGCAGGACTCCACGCAGCTTTAAGCAGACCAAATGTTTTTCTTCCCACAGTAAACGCAACAGCCCATGTTTTTTTTACTTATATTTACATTACATGTGACTACAAGGCATAACGCTGTATTAATATTACTGACAACCCACGGCCTGACCGTGAATCTGGTTGACAATTGTCCATTTTTCTCATACAGTAGGATTATCATGATTTACATCCGACATAAATGCATGAACATGACCAGTTTTGTTAGACTACAGATCAACTAGTTTGTATTGTTCGAAATTAACAAATCGCAATCAGAAGACGAGGAAGTGACGAGGTTTCCAGAGAAAACGCGCTAAACAGTTAACATTGTAAAGCTGAATTAAATGTTATCGTCTGCTGTTTTTATCGTCGTTACATGGGCGGATCCAGGCGGGGGCGTGTCCGGCGTATGCCCCCCCCCCCCTTCTAAGATTCCCCGAGGCAAGTTAACCCACTTATTTATGTGGAAAGAGCTGATTGCCGTTGCGATATCGCACCATTTGGTATCCTCTAACCTATTCCGTGCGAGCTTGAAATTCATGGAATAAAAAAGACAATTACAAAGTTTGTTACAACACGACAAGCTATATATCATACATAAAATCGAAAAGGGCTACATCACACCTTGTTGTGAGTACATAACTCTGATTACATTTCGTTACACTGCATTACATCACAGGTGATTCTAGGTGTATGATTTTAAAAAGCGAATTTATGTTAGTGAGACGCGTTTTTAGTGCAGTTTATTAGCAACTGTAAAATCTATGCCGAAACCCCACCCCAAGAAGTGGTTTCGACACGCTGTAATGCGTTGTATAGGCTAGTTCCAAGTGTCTATATCGCGTGGGATTTTGTTACAATGGTAGCGAATGGGAGTTTTGTACCTTTCTAAATACTATTATATTTACACCCGGGCACATTTGAATTGTTTTGTACATTGTTTAGAAAGGTGTTTTATGCATATACAAACAATAATTGACCATCCAAGACACGCTAGAATCACCTGTGCATTACATAACAGTTTCCAGAGACATGCTATACCCTACTGCTATTTATATCTCTGGTCTTTCCTAATGTGCGTTTGGAGCGTTCTTTGTTTACTTTATATTTCGTGGAGAGTGACCTAAGAATTTTGCTAATACGCACTTTAGTACATGTAGGTAAGTTTATGGTAATATTGTTGTGTCATATTGTAGAATTGTCTCTCAATAACAATATAGTGAATTATGAACATGAACGCCCTGCAAACTACACACTACTCAACTGTGTATGTGCTCACTACCTTGCATGAATAAATAACAGTACTACTTATTTTTTGTATGTGCCTCTACTTTTATAAATATACAGTGTGGTAACACATAATTATACTTTTACTTGCTGTGTTAATTATACAAATTAGAGTGCACTACACAAATCATTGCAGTGCTTACTACTTTGTATAAATAAATAAGAACACTACTTATTTCTGTACACAACTATCTTTCTTAATGTTCTACTATCATGTAAGAAAGGTTTAATTATTTTAATATATACCACCACATGAGCCACACATTTGTTTGTACCTGTAAATACCACGAGATAACAGGCCCAGCGCATTTACCTGTATATATCATATCCCACAATATCATAAATATATTATCTACAGGTAACCAACATATTATGTTCATTGGAAAACATGGTCTAATGTTCCTACATGTAGTAGCGTGATTCCAAGCACAGTCCACAAGCTGCCAAGCACTATCTCACATAAAGCCCAGTTGGAAATAGATACCAGTAGCCTATTTCATCAACATTGCAAAGTATACTTTACTAGCAAAGTATACTTTGAGGGAGTAATCATTTATTTTTCCTGAAATGCATTATTTCATATAGAACTAACAACTGCATATATTTGATGATTAAAAGTATGCAGAATTATTATACTGAATTTATTACATTATCACAGCCAAATTGGCTGTGATAATGTAATAAATTCAGTATAATAAAAATTAATAAATTTATCATAAAATTGAAAATTTCTCCCTCAAAGTATACTTTGCTACTAAAGTATACTTTGCAATGTTGATGAAATAGGCTACAGCTGTCCAGCGCACATTGCGAGATGTGAGTATTTATACGAAAACCAACAAGTTTAGATAGTTTTCTGCATTAAAACGGCGAGTCCCCATAGGGAGCCCCACTTTCCGCGCATATAAGTTCTCTCCGGTAATAAATCTTCCGCGCAAAATTGGCTACACGTAAAATGTTTGATAACTAGATAAACAGGCTGTCATTAAAATTCAATAGATGGTCTCCCTTTATATCTAATAGTTCAGAAAAAGTAGCAGTGATCAGTTAGCCTCGTACCTGTGAATTTTATTACACTTTCTGCTGATTAAAATTCACTTTTATTGTTTAATTATTATTTTCTACTTGATTTTTTATTTTAATCATATTTTATATTGTATTAATTGAAGACTGCTCTTTCCATGGCAATTTTGCTAATTAGAATCGTCTCTAATAAGAGACATCACTATATCGGCATGTAATTTATCATTCTAGATGTGTTCGGGTATGCCGGGTTGAATGGAACACCTTACAAAGGCGTACCTTTTTACAAAATAGAGATTCCCGACCATTCAACACCAAGTAAACAAAATAATAAAACATTATTCCATGCACCACCAACCGTCATAGCTATTCCCGCCATTTTTTATGTAATAATTTTATTACTTCAAAATGTTATCTGGAATTATACCCTGCTTTACCAACATATCTCTTGTAGCAATAGCAAGATCAGTGTCCAACATAAGCATTGCCATATTATAACCGTCGAACTGTAGCTTTGGCACAGCCTGTTTCATAACTTTGTTCGTTATTTGTGCATATCCTATCTACAAAGCTGTAATAATTGCAGCGTGGTAAACAAGATTTCCAATTATTTTACCGTCGGTATTGATCGTTGTCATTGTTTTTTTTCTTGATATAATAATTAAATGTTTAATTTATTCCATATAGTGTGGATTAACTGCAATAATTGTATGCATTTTAGGTTTCTTATCATTAACTGTAGGGGATTGCCAAAATAATTTCCAAACAAGAAAAGCACCAGCAGTAAAATCTGTTCCAGCGAACAAATATGACAAATTCGATTTTGTTTTATGGAGAATAACTCTGACGGGTTCATCTTTATACTCATCAGGTGTTATATCTTATTTTGTCTTAGTAAATCCAAACAGTCAACACACTATATGCCTCCGGTTCTACCGAGACCGGGGGCATAAAGACAAAACATGCGCTATATTCAAGTACATGATATCAGAAATTGTGATAATCAGGGGAGATAATTTTGTTTGGCATAATTTGGCATTTTCGCTGTATATTTAACAGTAAGGACAAATTGTGAAATGTCTGTGTTTTGTTGCAAAGTAATCATACTAAACACAACTGCCATTATAGATATAGTTAAATTTGTTTAGATACAATTAGTAACCCTCCATCCTAGTACATTATATACTATTGGTTGCTGATGACGTATTCAGATGGCGCTGACCATCAGTAGGAGGATCTTGACAAAAGGTATAAAAACCTGATTCATTGAGACAGCCGCGCACCTCGACCTGTTCCGAATGGCCGATTCGGCGTGTCCTCGTGTAAGACAACTTCGTGCTAGCCTAGTCCTATCGCATGGGGACTTAAATAGTCGGTCCTGACATGCAAGGTCGTCGAGCTAGTGCCGTCGTTAAATCAAAACATGTTTGCAGCCGCGCACAACACGAAGTATAGGCGCACAACGCGAAGTAGGGAATTACAGTAAATGTTAACTTTATTTAGAAACATTAGATAGCTTAATAAGCTTGTAAATTAATTAATAAATAAGAGTTTTAGATGGACTTGAGTTTTGTTAATTAAATCCCAGCAACACTACATTATCACCGTTTCTGATACCTTGCATATGTATTTTAGTATATCGTATAATTTTGGGAATGTGATCAAATAAAATGGCACTATTGATTGGTATATATTATGCCATTTAGTGTGCATGAAGTAAAATACCTCATACATCCGAGAGAGACGTTATTTGTGGCTATGACTGGAGAAATGGGGCTCATGTTATGCGTTGTGTGACCAGTGTAGATACAGATCAGCCTGTGCATCCGCACAGTCTGATCAGGATATGCACTGTTCACCATCCCATCAATGAAACACACGTCATGCTTCTAACAATGAATATTGATCATTATCAGGCTACATGAGTGTGCTACATGCATCTGATCAGGGTCTACACTGGCCATGCATCCCATTAGCCCATTTTTCCATTCACAGCCACATTTGAGACAAAGTCCCTTTAATAATTGCAGTTAACATGAGTTCTACCTCTTCCAAACACAATAAGTTTGTGATTGAGCCACTCGGGAACAAGTCCGTGAAAGTAATACCCGGCATTGGTGGCGTTCACGGATCTGAAATTACCACAGGTAATATATGTAGTCGTTTGCCCCTTTAGTGCCAAATGAACATACCGACATATGGCTGCGACTGGATAAATGGGGCTTATGGGACTTGTGACGAGTGTAGCTCCTGATCAAATAGCACACTCCTGTAGCATATTAACGATATGTATCGATTGTTGGAAGCATGCCGTATGTAAAAAGGTGTGGTTCACCTGAATGATTAATACGTTTCGCTGACAATAATCATTCACGCATATTTATATGTTTATATTCTGTTTCTTTGTCGTGGTTCGAAATAAACAATCCATGCATCCTTTGATGGGTAACATATTCAAACAAACACCACTACAATTGTGACTAACCCGGAGCTGATATGAAAGTCGTGTGCCCAATTAAAATTTACAAGATGAAACTTTGAGCTGAAAATGTGATTAACTATTAAATACATACTCTATAGAATTGTATCATTGGTTTCATTCAGCATTTACTTCCTAAGGGTGTTGGAATAACTATTGCCTATACATGTATATGAAATGCTATTATTAGTAATTATATAAGGTACATGCAGTTGCCATCTCGGCCATCGTAGTATTTATGAGCTATCGGTCAGTTTATCCTATTGTAGCGTTTGAGAAAGACAAATCATATGATAGATAAACTAAAAGGTATAGGTTATTTGATTTGTATGCGGATATATGCATGAGTTCCGTAGCGTGCGATATTGCGAGACTTCAGAAACGCAATATTGTTGCACGGCTGAACGAGTGGCATACATACACATTCAACATACCTTTTGTTATACACGTACATCACTAGAAATTTATATGCGCCTCAAAGAATATACAAAATTTAAATAAAATAAACTAATTGGTTGTGATTTAGAAGGAACTATTTTGCGAGGTAAAACGTAGTTCCGGCACTGACCAATATGAACTCACGAGACGTAAATAAGTAATAGTTAGATCATAAAATTGCCGTAAGGCCGAGTTTAAATCAAATGCACGTGCAATTTTATGATCTAACTGATTTGTATCATTTGCCAAATATGGAAAATTGGCACATGCGCAATTCTATGTGGGCGCGGCTCATTAATGACAGGAGCCGTTTTTGATCGCTCAACCTGCCACGGAATTGACACGGTCCAATCAGAATTCTAGTGCCAGGTGGGGGAAGTCCCTTCACCATGTTCACCTGCCATGTTTACGGCGTGAAGGCCGTTGCTATCGTCATATACGCGTTGTCTGGCACATTTCCTGTTGACATCATTCGGTCAGTGAGAGAAACAGCCGTACAATAATTGCCGTGCGTGTAAGCGCCCTTACGTTTCAGATACACGCACGGCTATTATTGCACGGCATCTCATTACATTAGGCTCCACTCCTTTACTTACACCACATTCTAAGCTCCACCCCATTAGATACACAGAACAATAACTTGGTATTGGAAATTATAGCAGGTGCGTGTATAATGCTGAAGGTCTTTAGGCTATAACTTTGTGTAGCTACGCGTAATCAATATATTGACGGTTTGCGTACGCCAAGAGATGTGCATGATGACTTGAACATGCTAGCCACTTCATGTACAGTGTAGGAACGAGGCAAAGTTCACATATAGTTTATACATATTTCCAATCACATATAGAAAGAGTTTATGTTTCAATTCTATGATGTTATGGCCTCATATGTGGACCCCCCCCCCCCCCTACCCCCGCCCATGTGGACACATTTGCGGCTGATGAAACATATTTTGTGTACCTTCGAATAAAGACTATGTGAAAGACACCGAAAGGTCAGGATGCGCTCTAATAACATGACACTCGTACTTTGCGTAATCTAATCAAAAGCAGAATTAAATTTAATATTTTGATTACGATGGCGGACAGGATTGTAAAGTTTAACGTAGTCAGCAAACCAAGTTTAATTAGCAACTGGAACACTTATATAGGCTGTGTCTATCTCTGGTCCGAAATCCCATAAGCCCCATTTCTCCAGTTACATGTACAGCCACAAATATGGGTTATTTCTAATAGTTGATGAGTTGACTGATATCAGAACTGCTTTTGATGTTACACTTCCATCTGTTTCTGCCGAAGAACTTTACATTTACATCATGAATAACAAAAAGTCACCCTCCCCATTATTTTATGTGATGAAATTCCATCAAATATTGATTTCGCAATAAAATCAATATTTGATGGAAATTCACCAAATACCTTTTTGTGGGAGGGTGACTTTTTTGTTATTGATGAAAAAACACAAAAAGTGCTTACATTTAAAGTAATTTCCGCATAATAACAATCGATAAGTCTTTATTTAAACTTTGTATGCCCCCATAAGTGCACCCACTAACGACAACATTTTGGCCGGAAAAGGGCTGTTTTGCAAACGTTCACATACAACTGCCGCAGAATCGCATGTACACGCTGTAAAACGTACTGTAAACATTGAAACTGGTATTTGGGATTTACATACAATCGAACTAGAACATTTTCATTCAAAAATCAAAGATTACCTCACCAACTAATTTATATGACCAATTATTGGTTTATTCGTATTGGATAATATTTTATATGTGAAACACAAGCTTATGTTACTTCATTAAATATTTATTACTTGAGAAAGTATGTATATATCTCCAAAATGGCCGCCAACAATCACAATCCCCGTTCATTTGCCATCGTGTCACTTATATTACATCATTTAACATTTCAAAACATACTTACGTATGATCATACGTACACAGTAAATGGCCATGACAATAGCAAAACATGCTTGGCTAACTGATTCGCTTACCAAAATCCAAGATGGCCGCCAAATATCACGATTTCTCATCAATAAACATCATGTTATCAATTTGATGACATTACTCATTTAGAAAAAGTAAACAGTATTACATTGGCACAGTAAAACAAATGTAACACATACTTGCATAAATGCCTAGTTTACCAAATTATAAGATGGCCGCCATAAGTTCACATTGTACGGCATCAATTTATTAGTATGTGCTATTCAATATTTGATAAGACGGTTACCGTAATGCTTTTGTTCTGTTGTGACAAATTATTATATAATATACCTGAGTAAGTATGTTTGGGTCCGTCATTTACAGGCACCACTGCTACATACTTAATATAACACTAGGTTTCACACAACCGCGGAATGTGTTACGCCATCCATTTATATAAACCACACATATGATATATACACACGGATATCTACTGCGTATGTTTCATACTTATTACTTACTTATTATAAACGCTATTTGATACCTGGCAAGAAATGAATTAATTCATAAATCACTCGCTAATTAAATAGATGAGAAAACAGCAGTGACAATAAAATACAAAAAAAAAACACTAACGTACATTCCAACCAAGGAGGCACAAAACCGTACCCTGCCAAATCGTCAGTGATCAATATACATGTAGTTCGAAAAGACAGTTAAGCCTGGTTAGCATGGCATAACAACGTCCGCCCGGTCTCCTTAACTTCTTATTATGACGCACAGAGACAGTAACATGATAGGGGAAATATACAGCAACGAAATGAAACGGCCAATAAGGCAACACCCTGACAATGACAAACCACAACACTATTGTGTAATGTGCGACGATCATGTAACAGGTCACTCATAAGTACAACAAACAAAGCAAATGCTACAAAAGAAGGGACAATATGATCCAATTGAGTAGCGTTTTGGACGCTGTCGCGAGCTCTGCCGAACAACATCGTAATACCTGTAGTGGTTAGAACACGACATGCATTGTCAAATACTACTCATAACTGCATTTGACAGCATCTGCCCTCAGCACTAGTTGGAGCCAACAGAAGTAAATATCCTGATATTAAATTATTGCCAATACCAACATCAGGTAAACATCCCCGTTCGGTTTATAGAATACACGTCGATGACTGTCATCGTAATCTATAGGTGGAAATTTTCGTCGACTGTATGTCTGGCAGCGACTAACTTTAAGTTAGTACAATGCATTATGCTTTAAAATGGAGTGGTCTGTTGACATACTCCCAGGACGTGTTGTTTAAATTAATATTAAATGTGTCAATATCAGTTAAATATAGTTTGAAGGAAACATGATTGAAAACAACATTGTGTAGATGGTGGTGTAAAATGGCAAATATTATCGTCCACGTTACATTGGAAAGTACATATTGTAATGTTGATCTGGTTAACTAAGTGCTTTAGCGGTATGCCACTAGACAATTATTGCAACGCTGGCGAGTTGCAATGTTTCATATGTGACTGGTGTAAACTTTGTGTAGCTACGCGTAATCAATATACAGGGGTATTGTCGCATCACATAGTGTCGTATGTTATGCAACAGATATATATTTCTATTTGAAATGTATGTATCTTTTATCTTTAGTAGATATTCATGACAATAGTAGATTGTGTTTGTAAATCTACTATCCCCGTTAGCTACATATGCCATTTTCTGGTTTATGTGTTAAATACTAGTCGCAAGGATTTCAGGATGTTTTGGATTTGTATATGTATGTATGCTCGGTGAGCACGTATAAACTATTAACTGATACAATATAGATACGAACTGACTAAATGGGCCTGTTCATAACATTTCCAACATTGGCGTGGTAATTGCTTTGCCATGAATAAACCAGCGATAAAGTTACATGGCGTGGATCCAACGCAGCCGACACACACTTAGGCTTATGGCAGCCACGTACAAAGATCTAACACTGTCTCTTTTGACAATATACACGTTCAGAATCACGAGATATGTTTGATTTGGAATAATAAATGTACACGATAAGAAAACGTAGGACATGCAAACTTAAGTGACGTCCGAAACAATCTGAAGTGTTTATCAATGGTATATACTTGAAAGTAATATTTCATTGTACTCCTAATAGAATGTTGTTTATGGAACAATGAATCGTGAAAAAGTCATATGTATGCCACATTATCTTTTTCCCATGCCCTGGCACAAATGTCAGTGGTATTTATAAACATTTAGGAATTTGGGAAATTTATATATGCAAAGAGTTTCGCATGAGTCACAACTGGATGACCCTTTCAATACGGTTGACACTGTACTAAACAAACACTCACGTAAACGTACATGCCCACTAAGTAGGCACAAACTGTTCTTTATAGGAATTAAATAAGTGTATAAGTGTGTCACTCTTCCACCAGTTCTGCCTGCTATACAGATATAATCATTTAGTAATATTTATTTTACTGATAGTGACGCGCGGTGGTATCGGGCTATTTTCATATGCAAATGAGGCATGCTATTTTTTAATGATTTATAATAATTAAATGCGTCACCAGAATAAATAAGATTTTCGACAGAAAGTATGAACATTGCACATCAAAAAATAAATTCAGAAACTAAATAGTAATGTCCGTTAACATTCTAAGGAAACACAGTTATCGCCCCTGATATCAGTGTAAACATTTACTTCTGATATAAAATGTATAATAATGCCAATCAATACGTGGGGTAATGGTGAATGAATGCTTAATTTTGTCAGAAAATGTCTCAGCTGATGTCTCTGATATAAAAAACAGTTTGTGTGTGTCTACTGAGTGGGTATGTACCTTTAACGTAATATGTAATTGAATACATAGTATATGTTTATTTCGTTGCGAGTCATAATTGCTAGTATAAAGTGTACATTGCTGTCCAGTGAAAGCTGTGTTCTTACAGAGCTTCATGCTCGCCTTTAGGTATACTATTTATATTTTACATAATCCACAGGAACAAATATTGAAATTGCAGCGAGGAGTATGTTGAACATTAAACGGACCTCGTTCTGAAACTAGTAGCATGTCTGAGATTCATTAAGCTGCTAGAACAGCAATATGACGTGTACACCATGTCCTTGACATTACAATAATAAATTATACATTTGGATGCGAACAGATGATAAATTACACTCATATTAACAGCATCGCAGATTAATCAAACACACATGCATAACAACATCACTGAGAACATAGTAAACAGTAAGCATGTACATATAAATGGTTTCGGAACTGTATGGCTTTATTAAAAATTGAAGTATAATACAGTGATATATTTATTTACCAGTCAAATACATATACTTATTTAGCTTTGACGAACCAACATTCAGAGATGTTTTCTTCCATAGGATAACACACCATTTTTCAGAAGTGACCAAATTAACACACAATCTCAAAATCGTAGAGAAAACACTAATACATGGTGGAATACTAATTTCAGAGGCCATCTTGATTTTATATAAGTATCCTCATTACATATACATATGAAAGCTGGTCTTGATAACGCTACCAAACTAATTTAATCTGCATAGTTCATAAATTGTGATTGCCGTTAATTACTTGAAATATAGTCTTAGGACAAGCATGGAGTAAAGTGTAGAAGTGTTGCTATTTGGCATTTGGCAGTACATTGCCATGTATTGCACGGGTAACTATTGTTGGATTGCGTTAGCGGTTGGTTGGGTTGGTGGGTGAACTTGTTATAATTTTGGCGGCCGTCTTAAATTTTGGTAGCAGTTTTTGACGGAACTACAAGTTCCGATGTTCTATAAATTGCAACCATTGATTATCATGTTTTCATATCGTTTTACAATGTGTAAATGCGAATTTGCTTTGATGATACAGACTTTTTAAAAAACACAGAAATTGTCTGGATAGGCAACTATGATATTTGGCGGCCATATTGGATTGTTTTACATACATTCCCAATTGCTACGTATTTACGAAGATGTTATCATTATGTATTTTACTCTTACAACATAGTTCACCTATAAAAATCAGTCTGTTTTTTCCAATAATTGATGAAGTTCGTACGTATTTATTTTGGTGGGGTAATGTACGTAGGTTTTGGCAGCCATCGTCGATTTTGGCGGCCATTGAGGATGAAAATGGACAATTTTGATTGCATGTAAATCATAATTACCGGCTGTCACGTTTGCATTGTTGTTACTTGAATGGTATAAAACCTGCATATTTGTTAACAGAAAATGTTGCTGTTAGGGGGGGGGGGGGGGGGGGGGGGGGGGTGGGGGGGGGGGGGGGGGGCATTCATTTCTTAATTTTCTTATGTCTTATCTGCATTTCATTGTTTTGTTTTGTTTTTCTTTTCTTCATTAATTAATGTGTTTTTTTTTTATTTCTTCACTACTAGACTATATAGATAGTAGTTGATTGTAGAGTTGCATGTACAGAGTGGCCTGCGGTTCTCTTACCAGGCGAATTGCAATTCCTGGAGCGCAGGATTGCAATTCGCGTTCCCATTAATTGCAATTGGACCGCAATCGGACTGCAATCCTGTGACTGCGGTCCAAAGAGTTGGTTGCGGAATTGCAATACTTATAGCGCAGTTAGCGCTGCGCTCCGCTTTTCATTGCAGTTTACGCTCCTTTTTTTCTTTAACATGTTTAAACTTCGAAAGAATGACCGCTTTTCGCTGCGCTCTGCGGTCAAACCAGCGGACCGCTCTGCTTGACCAATACGGCAATAAAATCGAAATAGTTGACAAACGTATCCGTGTTCCAATCCAAAATTTTATCTTTTCTATCTAATTCAAAGTGACTAAAAAGTCAGTGGTATTGGTGATCTGTTTTTTTGGTGCGCAAATATAAATCGGCGGGTTATTGCGAGACAAACAGTGAAACGTTGACCTTGACAATTTCTTGGACAAAACAAAATGTCGTCACTGCCGTTCCGAATATCAAAAACAAATTAATAGACACCACCATACTCACAATATATTTATTTTCATATAAAATCAAATTATAATGTGTGGTCTACGGTATAATAATAAGCATAAATTTTGCATTTTGTTTACTTTTTCGTCGGTATCAAATTACGTTTTCCTATTATGTTAACATTATTTCGACGCGATCCTATAGTCGACATGACAATTTCTGAGATCAACACAACTTTTCATAATGTCTTTCCATTTCAACCTGCAAGGAAACTGTGAATTGCATATTAACCATAATAACATGGTGAACATATTGATAATAATTTTAAAAGAAAAGCATATTTTAATTTTCGAAACCTGATCATAAAAAGAAAATTCAAAATTTATTTTGGAATTTGATTTCTATTACTGCAAACGTTCTGTTCTGGCTGTTGATTACTATTGGCCGGAACCAAATTTTGTGAAGATAATATTTATTCCGGTGATAGCCATTTATTTAAAATAAAACGGTTTACTTGTGTCACAGAGTGAGAAAGATAAATAACGGCCCGGAATCGAACCAGGGACCTCATGTTTACCGTACCATGCCCATGGCTCTACCGAGCAAGCTAACAAGGCACAGATCATACACACTTCATCCCCATAGTCAGTTGCGTACTGTGACATTCTTCTCCGCCAAATTGAAATTCGTCCTCGAATTCCATGTTTAATTTTTGTCTCCGAATTCCATATGTTTGGGTACAATTTTGGGAGTATTTATCAGTCGCGGTCCTTCGTTGGGCAACAATTGTCACTGGGCAGAAATATGTCCACCCAGAATTCCATATTTGTGGAACATTTCTTCATCAGTCAAGACTCCACATTGGGAGTAGTTGCGGCAAGTAACTGCAGAATACTGAATTATCGTCCGTACCCAGAGTTACGTGCTCCATAGGTTTTTCCTGCAGAGTACCGAATCGGATCTCATTCGCGCTTTAGCTGTTAATTGTGACATATTTTTCTGCACTTATTACACAGAAATTAATAAGTATAATACTGACATTTCTTTCAATTGAAAAATACAGAAAATATGTCGCAATTAACAGTTGAAGGGCAAATTAGATGTGATTTGGTACTTTGCAGGGGAAACCTACGGAGAGCCTCATAACTCTCGGTACGGACGATGCGGGAGTATTCTGCAGAGTTACTTCCCGCAACTACGTTGGGCGCTAAATGTCACAGGGTTAGAAAGATGCGCAACAGCCCGGAATCTAACCGGGGATCTCTGGTTTACCACACCATCGTTCTACCTACTGAGCAAACCGGGCACAAATACACATTTATTCACCATAGTGATCACTTCATTCAACCAGAAATTCACAAGCTAGAAGTTATGCCAAATTATTACAGTCAACGTCACAGATTATGCTCTTGGCGACATTAGCGGACACAAATTTTTCCATCAATTTGATCAAATAAACAACGGAATCTGACAGATAACACTACGACGGCGCATGGAAACATCATTATTCTGGTACTTGGAATCAAAATGGTGGATATTAAGGTCAATATGTGAGGCGCTGACAGAACCTTTAACATTTGTTATCAGGATAGCAGCTACAGGGATTGTTGGACCCATTTATTTAGAGAAAAAAGAGATTATAACCGGCATTGGATAATATACTAAGTAACATTTTGTTATAACGTACACCAACATAGAGGATTAAATTTGCGACAATGTTGGATTCTGGACTTTGTGGACAGGTGACAGAAATTGGAGGTGGATAAGAACCGACAGACGTGATTCTGAATATGCGTGCTTGGTCTGTGGTTATTCTTCCAGATCATGTTATGCATGTTTTAATTGCACGTCATGTCCAAGCAGCACTATTGAACATAATGAATAACTTTAATATTCTACACCAGAATTAAAGTTCATTCATCGCCTGATGTGTAACTGATGAATTAAGGTAAGTTACTTGTATATGACAACTTTTGCCTCACTAATTTGTATGCCCCACCACGATAGTGGAGGGGGCATTTAGTGTTACCCTTGTCCGTTCTTCCGTCCGTCACCAACCTAGTAACTCGTAAAACTTTTAAACCGTAATAGCTACAGACCTGAAACTTGGTACATGTATGTTTGATTCGACTCCATGGTCATGGATTATCTCCCCTTTTTCAAGTTAGAATTTTCCAATTTTGGCTTGTAGCTCGTAAAACTGTTAAACCCTAATAGCTACACACCTGAAACATGGTATGTAGCTTCCTTATGATGATTAGATTTGCAAAGTTTATTTTTATTCGACCCCCGAGTCATGGATTATCTCCCCCTTTTTTAATTAGAATTTGAAAATTTTGACTTGTAGCTCGTAAAACTTTTGTAATAGCTACTGCACTGAAATTTGATATGTAGCTTCCTTATGATGAGTAGATGCGGAAAGTTTATTTCGATTTTTGATTCGAACCCCGTGTCATGGATTATCTATCCCTTTTGGACACTGGAATTTTGCCTTGTTTACCATCAAATGTGGGGTATCCGTGTTCTATGAACACATTTTCTAGTTTAGTTATCTCCCTTTGTTTTTTCGCGCACTGATTTGTCCAGAGCATACCGCGAACACCCTTTGCAATATTTTTTTATGAGACCTACCCATGCATAGGTCTCACGGGACAGTGCGGAGCTAGCGTTAAAGGTGCATGCCCACTCAGTTGGCACACAATGTTCTTTATGTTAGAGACATCATCGGAGACATTTTCTGGCCAGATAAACAATCATTTACCATTACCCACGTATTGTTTGGCATTATTATACATTTTATATCAGAAGAAAATTTCCTCATTGATATCAGGGACGATAACCGTGTTTCCTTAAAATGTTAACGGACATTACTATTTATTCTCTGTATTTATTTTTTGATGTGCAATGATCATACTTTATAATCTGTCAATTTTTTTTCAGTAGATGGATTTAATTAGTATAAATAATTATAAAATATCATGTCCCATTTGCACATGAAAATACCAATACCACCGCGCGTCACTATTAGTAAAATAAATATTACCAAATGATTATATCTGTATAGCGGGCACTCGTAATGTTTATAACTAGTGGAATAGTGACAATTATACACTTATTTAATTCACATAAAGAGCATGTTTAGCCTACTGAGTGGGCATGCACCTTTAAAAAGGGGTTGGACAATTTTTGTCGCGACCGCCTGCGGACAGTGCGATATAGTTTGCGCATTGACATCCATCCGTAGTTTTCTTGCCGAGCCTGCTTGCGGAAAGCGAGCCTTAGTGATCACAACGATGTCCGTGCGTCAGTCTGTGCGTCAGTCCGTACGAAATCGGTGTATGTTTTTAAATACCATATCATAAGTCACATTGACTTGAAACATCAAATGTTTATTAGTCCTCATCCATATATTCATTCTGTGTCCCACTCATGCGGCCCCTGTGCCCCAAGGTCAAGGTCAAATGACTTTGAAATTTGTGCTAATGTTTTTGCATACTTTATATCTCCACAATGCTTACTCAGATTTGCTTCAAACTTAAGATAATTATTTATTATCATCCATATTTTCATATTATAGCCCACGCATGCGACCCACATGCCCAAGATCAATTTCAAATGACTTTCAAATTTGCGTTAAAGCTTTTACATACATTAATTCAAACTTCAAATAAATATACTCAGAGATCATCAAATGCCTCGGTGGGCTCGACATGCCGGCCATGGCCATCTGGTTTTTATTTACCGTAGGTAAAAGTTTTTAAGAACACCATATCTCAGAAACAGCTTCGCCAATTCACTCGAAGCTTCACATGTGTGTTTATCATCATCCATATTTTCATTCTATGCTCAACCCCTGCAACCACTGTGCCCAATATCAAGGTCAAATTACTTTGAAATTTACCTCAAAGTTTTTGACATGCCTGCATGTGGACAGTGCGATATAGTTGTCACATTGGCCTACATAAGTACGTACATCCATATGTCACTTCGTGCGTCCGGTTAAAGTTTTTTTTCATTTAAGGTTAAAGCATTTAAAGGTACATGCCCACTCAGTAGGCACACACTGTTTTTTATAGCAATTAAATAAATGTATAATTGTGTCACTATTCCACCAGTTCTAAAAATTACGTGTGCCCGCTATCCATATATAATCATTTAGTAATATTTATTTTACTGATAATGACTAGCGGTGGTATCAAGCTATTTTCATATTCAATGGTGAATTAATGTTTATTTTGCCCGAAAATGTCTCAGATGATGTCTCTGATATAAAGAACATTTTGTGCCTACTGAGTTGGCATGTACCTTTAAGAACACTATATCTCCGAAACCGCTTCACGAATTCACTCGAAACTTCACATACTGTGTATTTTTTACCCACATTTTCATTAGTATTTATATGTGCCCAATGTCAAGGTCAAATTACTTTAAAATTTCCCTTAAAGTTTGTGTTGGGCTGGCTTGCAGACAGAGCGATAAAGTCGGCACATTGGTGTGCTTTCAGGATAAAGTTTTTGGTTAAAGTGTTTTTTTAGTTCAAGTTTTTGGGTATACTATCAAAGCTTCGGCGGGTGCGGCATGTTTTTACGTCAACGGGCTAAAGCTTTGTTGCAATAAAGATAAATTGTTTGTACTATCAAATGCCTCGGCGGGCACGACATGCAGGCCATGGCCATCTAGTTATTATGGCATGCGATTTGATAAGTCGGCCATTAGCACTTGATCAGTAAGCCATCGCACCAGGACTAGTTTAGAACTTGATCAGTCGGCCATCGCTCCAGGACTAGTTTAGAACTTGATCAGTCGGCCATCTCACCAGGACTTGTTTAGAACTTGATCAGTCGACCATCTCACCAAGACTAGTATAGCACTTGATCAGTCGGCCATCGCACCAGGACTAGTTTAGAACTTGATTGGTAGGCCATCGCACCAGGACTAGTTTAGCCCTTGATCAGTCGGCCATCGCACCAGGACTAGTGTAGCCCTTGATCAGTCTGCCATCGCACCAGGACTAGTATATAACTTGATCAGTCGGCCATCGCACCAGGACTAGTTTAGCCTTTGATCAGTCGGTCATCGCACCAGGATTAGTAGAGCACTTGATCAGTCTGACATCACACCATAACTAGTATAGCGCTTGACCAGTCGCCCATTGCACCATGCCCAGTATAGCACTTGATCAGTTGGCCATCTCACCATGCCCAGTATAGCACGTGATCAGTCGGCCATGCCGAGTATAGCACTTGATCAGTCGGCCATCACACCATGACTACTTTAGCACTTGATCAGTCGGCCATCGAACCAGGACTAGTATAGCACTCAATCAGTCGGCCCACCAGGACTAGTTTAGAACTTGATCAGTCGGCCATCACACCAGGACTACTTTAGCACTTGATCAGTCGGCCATCGCACCGGGACTAGTTAGCCCTTGATCAGTCGGCCATCGCACCAGGACTAGTTTAGCACTCGATCAGTCGGCCATCGCACCAGGACTAGTTTAGAACTTGATCAGTCGGCCATCGCACCAGGAATAGTTTAGAACTTGATCAGTCGACCATCGTATCAGGAATAGTTCAGCCCTTGATCAGTCGGCCATCGAACCGGGACTAGTTTAGCCCTTGATCAGTCGGCCATCGAACCAGGACTAGTATAGCACTCGATCAGTCGGCCATCGCACCAGGACTAGTTTAGAACTTGATTAGTCGGCCATCGCACCAGGACTAGTTTAGAACTTGATCAGTCGACCATCGCAGCAGGACTAGTTTAGCCCTTGATCAGTCGGCCATCGCACCGAGACTAGTTTAGCCCTTGATCAGTCGGCCATCGCACCAGGACTAGTATAGCACTCGATCAGTCGGCCATCGCACCATGACTAGTTTCGAACTTGATCAGTCGGCCATCGCACCAGGACTAGTTTAGCACTTGATCAGTCGGCCACGTCATCCTGCGTTACAGACAGAAGTGGTGGTTGGGGGGGGGGGGTGTAGTGTAGTCATAGACAAAAACTGGTGGTGGTGGTGATACACATTGTTCCCACTGTGGGATATAGACCGGAACATTTACGACGCCAAATGTAGATGGCTGGTGTGTGTGGGGGATCATTGTTTTGTGTCCCCGGTGGTGGTGCGGAGTACAGTGATGAATTACTAATGAATTACTGTATTGAACACACATGTATATGCACTGTGATACCATACTTCACAATCCTCAGTTTTAAATTGTTTCTGTATCGTAAAACTGAAAATGTATTGATTTTTAAAAACTTAAAATTGTGGCAGATGATCGAAATGAAAACCGGATGTTTACATGCGAAATGAACCGGTTCATCGGTATATTTTACAGCACGATGAACCCACTGTATATTCATACAATATCAGTACGGATATATCGTATATACGAACGGATATCGTATGTTTGTATAATATTTGTATAGTACGTTTGTATAATGTAAACAAACAGTACTATAAGATGATATGGTACAAACATACCAATATTATATGATCATACGATATGCTTATTAAATATACCAATACTATACGATTACGATATGTATACGATATTAGTTTATACAAATAGGTAAGGAGCAGAAAAGCGCTACTGTAGGTGTATATATACGCGTAACGCTAAGTTTTTACCGCAAATAGCGAAAGAATGACCGCACAAACGGTATCGCAAAAGGATGACCGCACAAACTGGACCGCGAAAAAATGACCGCACAAACGTTATCGCGAAAGAATGACCGCTAAAACGGGACCGCGATTGTACCGCAATTAGACTGCAATGTCAGAGGGGACTAATTGCAACGGTATCGCAAAAGGCATGGAGACCGCACAAACTGGACCGCGAAAAAATGACCGCACAAACGTTATCGCGAAAGAATGACCGCTAAAACGGGACCGCGATTGTACCGCAATTAGACTGCAATGTCAGAGGGGACTAATTGCAATTCAAGGACCGCTGGATTTCAATTCTTGGTAAGAGAATCGCAGGAGGGAGTGTAGTTTAGCCCTTGATCAGTCGGCCATCGCACCAGGACAAGTATAGCACTCGATCAGTCGGCCATCGCTCCAGGACTACTTTAGAACTTGATCAGTCGGCCATTGGTCCAGGACTAGTTTAGCCCTTGATCAGTCGGTCATCGCACCAGGACTAGTAGAGCACTTGATCAGTCGGCCATCGCACCATGACTAGTATAGAACTTGATCATTCGGCCATCGCACCAGGACTAGTTTAGCCCTTGATCAGTCGGCCATTGCACCGGGACTAGTTTAGCCCTTGATCAGTCGGCCATCGCACCAGACTAGTGTAGCCCTTGATCAGTCGGCCATCGCACCAGGACTATTAGAGCACTTGATCAGTCTGCCATCGCACCATAACTAGTATTATAGCGCTTGATCAGTCGCCCATTGCACCATGCCCAGTATAGCACTTGATCAGTTGGCCATCTCACATGCCCAGTATAGCACGTGATCAGTTGGCCATGCCGAGTATAGCACTTGATCAGTTGGCCATCACACCAGGACTACTTTAGAACTTGATCAGTCGGCCATCGCACCAGGACTAGTATATCACTCAATCAGTCGGCCATCACACCAGGACTAGTTTAGAACTTGATCAGTCGGCCATCATACCAGGACTACTTTAGCACTTGATCAGTCGGCCATCGCACCAGGACTAGTATAGCACTCGATCCGTCGGCCATCGCACCAGGACTAGTTTAGAACTTGATCAGTCGACCATCGCACCAGGAATAGTCTAGCCCTTGATCAGTCGGCCATCGCACCGAGAGTAGTTTAGCCCTTGATCAGTCGGCCATCGCACCAGGACTAGTATAGCACTCGATCAGTCGGCCATCGCACCAGGACTAGTTTAGCACTTGATCAGTCGGCCACGTCATCCTGCGTTACAGACAGAAGTGGTGGTTGGGGGGGGGGTGTAGTGTAGTCATAGACAAAAACTGGTGGTGGTGGTGATACACATTGTTCCCACTGTGGGATATAGACCGGAACATTTACGACGCCAAATGTAGATGGCTGGTGTGTGTGGGGGATCATTGTTTTGTGTCCCCGGTGGTGGTGCGGAGTACAGTGATGAATTACTAATGAATTACTGTATTGAACACACATGTATATGCACTGTGATACCATACTTCACAATCCTCAGTTTTAAATTGTTTCTGTATCGTAAAACTGAAAATGTATTGAATTTTATTTTTAAAAACTTAAAATTGTGGCAGATGATCGAAATGAAAACCGGATGTTTACATGCGAAATGAACCGGTTCATCGGTATATTTTACAGCACGATGAACCCACTGTATATTCATACAATATCAGTACGGATATATCGTATATACGAACGGATATCGTATGTTTGTATAATATTTGTATAGTACGTTTGTATAATGTAAACAAACAGTACTATAAGATGATATGGTACAAACATACCAATATTATATGATCATACGATATGCTTATTAAATATACCAATACTATACGATTACGATATGTATACGATATTAGTTTATACAAATAGGTAAGGAGCAGAAAAGCGCTACTGTAGGTGTATATATACGCGTAACGCTAAGTTTTTACCGCAAATAGCGAAAGAATGACCGCACAAACGGTATCGCAAAAGGATGACCGCACAAACTGGACCGCGAAAAAATGACCGCACAAACGTTATCGCGAAAGAATGACCGCTAAAACGGGACCGCGATTGTACCGCAATTAGACTGCAATGTCAGAGGGGACTAATTGCAACGGTATCGCAAAAGGATGACCGCACAAACTGGACCGCGAAAAAATGACCGCACAAACGTTATCGCGAAAGAATGACCGCTAAAACGGGACCGCGATTGTACCGCAATTAGACTGCAATGTCAGAGGGGACTAATTGCAATTCAAGGACCGCTGGATTTCAATTCTTGGTAAGAGAATCGCAGGAGGGAGTGTAGTTTAGCCCTTGATCAGTCGGCCATCGCACCAGGACAAGTATAGCACTCGATCAGTCGGCCATCGCTCCAGGACTACTTTAGAACTTGATCAGTCGGCCATTGGTCCAGGACTAGTTTAGCCCTTGATCAGTCGGTCATCGCACCAGGACTAGTAGAGCACTTGATCAGTCGGCCATCGCACCATGACTAGTATAGAACTTGATCATTCGGCCATCGCACCAGGACTAGTTTAGCCCTTGATCAGTCGGCCATTGCACCGGGACTAGTTTAGCCCTTGATCAGTCGGCCATCGCACCAGGACTAGTGTAGCCCTTGATCAGTCGGCCATCGCACCAGGACTATTAGAGCACTTGATCAGTCTGCCATCGCACCATAACTAGTATTATAGCGCTTGATCAGTCGCCCATTGCACCATGCCCAGTATAGCACTTGATCAGTTGGCCATCTCACCATGCCCAGTATAGCACGTGATCAGTTGGCCATGCCGAGTATAGCACTTGATCAGTTGGCCATCACACCAGGACTACTTTAGAACTTGATCAGTCGGCCATCGCACCAGGACTAGTATATCACTCAATCAGTCGGCCATCACACCAGGACTAGTTTAGAACTTGATCAGTCGGCCATCATACCAGGACTACTTTAGCACTTGATCAGTCGGCCATCGCACCAGGACTAGTATAGCACTCGATCCGTCGGCCATCGCACCAGGACTAGTTTAGAACTTGATCAGTCGACCATCGCACCAGGAATAGTCTAGCCCTTGATCAGTCGGCCATCGCACCGAGAGTAGTTTAGCCCTTGATCAGTCGGCCATCGCACCAGGACTAGTATAGCACTCGATCAGTCGGCCATCGCACCAGGACTAGTTTAGCACTTGATCAGTCGGTCACGTCATCCTGCGTTACAGACAGAAGTGGTGGTCGGGTGGGGTGGGGGTGTAGTGTAGTCATAGACAAAAACTGGTGTTGGTGGTGATACGCATTGTTCCCACTGTGGGATATAGACCAGAACTTTTAGGACGCCAAATGTAGATGACTGGTGTGTGTGGGGGATCATTGTTTTGTGTCCCCGGTGGTGGTGCGGAGTACAATGATGAATTACTGATGAATGACTGTATTGAACACACATGTATATGCACTGTGATACGGTACTTCACAATCCTCAGTTTTAAATTGTTTCTGTATCGTAAAATTGAAAGATTATTCATTTTGAAAAAATTAAAATTGTGGCAGATGATCGAAATGAAAACCGGATGTCTACATGCGAAATGAACCGGTGCATCGGTATATTTTAACCGCACGATGACCCACTGTATATTCATACCATATCCGTACGGATATATCGTATATACGAACGGATATCGTATGTTTGTATAATATTCGTATAGTACGTTGGCATAATGTAAACAAACTGTACTATACGATGATACGGTAAGTTTTTACCGCAAATAGCGAAAGAATGACCGCAGAAACGGTATCGCGAAAGATTGACCGCACAAACGGTATCGCGAAAGAATGACCGCACAAACGGTATCGCGAAAGAATGACCGCACAAACTGGACCGCAAAAGAATGACAGCACAAACGGTATCTCGAAAGAATGACCGCAAAAATGGGACCGCGATTGGACCGCAATTAGACTGCAATTTCAGAGGGGACGAATTGCATTTCAAAGACCGCTGGATTGCAATTCTTGGTAAGAGAATCGCAGGCGGGAGTGTACATGTAGAATAGGTATTTTTGGGGAAGAAAGGTGAATTGCATTTATTATAACTGTTATACTGTAGTTTGATTGTTTTAGCTGTGGGTTGGGTAGGTGGGTGAACTTGTTATAATTTTGGCGGCCATCTTAGATTTTGGTAGCAGTTTTTGACGAAACTACAAGTTCCGATGTTCTATAAATTACAACCATTGATTATCAGGTTTTCATATCGTTTTACAATGTGTAAATGCGAATTTGCTTTGATGCTACAGACTTTTTAAAAAACACATAAATGGGCAACTATGATATGTGGCTGCCATATTGGATTGTTTTACATATATTCCCAATTGCTACGTATTTATGAACATGTTATCATCATATATGTTGCTCTTAGAACACAGTTCAGCCATAAAAATACGTCTGTTTTGCCAATAATAGTTCGTACACATTTATTGTGGTGGGGTAATGTACTTGGGTTTTGGCAGCCATCTTCGATTTTGGCGGCCATTTTGGATGAAAATGGTAAATTTCGATTGATAATTATAATTACCGGCTGTCATGTTTTCAATGTTTTTTCGATGTGTGAATGCGAGTTTGCATTGTTGTTACTTGAATGGTATCAAACCTACACATCTTTTAGCAGAAAATGTTGCTGTTAGAAGGGTCCACTTATAGAGGCATGCAATCTTCAACGAAGACTTACATATTGCTAGCATACGGCAATAATGTCTGGAGATGCATACCTTTCAATAAAACATAGTGACAATTTGACACCCCCCCCCCCCCCCAGGTGGTAATGATTACCCTGTTTGTTATGGGTCTGGCTCACCCACTATTAGTTTGTACGCGGGGTACAGAATGCACATTCGCTTATCCTTATCCCGCGATTGTTTTAGGCGTATATGGTGGTAGGGCAGTACCTCGTGTGTGAGAAGAATGAAACCCGATTCACGAAATGGGTGCGCAAAAAGTGTTTTGCTAACAATGGAAACTTGCAGAAGTGCCACGACGCTGTTAATGACTGGTGCGATCAACACACATCGACTCCTAATGAAACAATACAGGCCCGCGTCAATATTTCCCAGATTATACACGTTTCTGATCATCTACGAGGTACAGTCATAAAGAGCTAAGACTTTCTTCATAAAAAAGTTTAATGTACCTGCCACAGTGGTCATCTTTATATGACATTTACATCTTGTCAAATTGCATTGGTTTGAAAATAAGAAGATACTTTGCGACAATCCGTTCGCATATAAAGCATAACTATAGCAAAGAAATAGCATTTTCCTATGGAACGATACATCCTAAATCCAATAAGAAATGTTTCCAGCTCGAAGAAATGTCCAAAATCTGTTAAATTTGCATAAATTCAAAAGTAGTATTCGGCATTACAACTTGAGAATATTTTCAAGTGGGCGAAAACCTTGTTTTGTGTTTTTCATATAGCATGGTGAATTTAGAGCATAGTATTATTATTTAGAAAAAAGTGTGCTTTAAATAGTAAAAAATTCAAAATGACCGCCAAAGTCATTATTTTTGCTCTAAAATATTTACGTAAGTTAAATCCTTTCTGTTAAATATTTCTCATCACAAATACATTTGTGGTGCATTAAAATACTTTACAGACAACAAGACAATTAAATAAATTAAAGATGGCCGATATTACCCCGGCATTTCTCTTAACTTTACAGGCATCTAAGCTTTGAGAAATTACAAATCACTTTAGTGCTTTAGCACTTCCAAAAACACAATATTAATTATGCTACAGCAATGTTGACATTACTGAGCTTTCTGTATCAAAGCATTGCTATATGGACATTATCACCTCATATTTATTTTGTGCATATTGAAGGTTTTTATTTGTTGACATACTTATTACCGGACATAGCCAGTTGTCCGACAAGCTCATAAATACCGTGAGTGAGTCATTAGTGAACGTATTGAACAAAGCATGTTTAATCATGGATGATATTGTAGTGTACAATGTATGTTTAAAGGCTTCTAACTATTCCACTGTTTATATGTGAAGCAATGCATACGAAATTATATCTCATTGAAATATAATATGTTCACAAGTCACAAAAATAAAATATCATCTACTAAGTAGCACAGACTATATAAATGCACAGGTTGATCATGTGGTATTTTGATTGCATATATATATATATACAGTAAGGCCGTTTCTGTCGACCCCCTCATTATGTTTTGGTGAATTTTTAATAATTTGTTATTATTAATCATAACAACTTTCATATACGTATGCCTATTACGTATTATTTTAATATAGATCACAACCGGTGACCCTTTTTCAACATAGCACGTGTTTCTTTTCTTACTCCTTCCACATTGTTGATATTATCATTCCACCCAGGCACAGTGAGACATAAATAGTATTACATTTTCGCATGATGCTAATCCATATTTCTAATTTATATGCAATTAATACATCGCCGCACATCATATCACTACCAATTTTAAGAAATATAGAGGATATTCTATCGTACAGTTTGAATAGCGGGAAATAATACTAGAGTGTGCGTCGGCTTCCGCGTAAGCTTGCACGGACGCCGACGGACACGAGTGTATTATTTCCGCTATTCAAACATGTACGATGGAATATCATATTTATTACACTTCCACGGTGGATATATATATGCACATTTAGTCTATTTTTGACATTATAATCAATGAATTGTGATGTGCGCATGAATAGTTATACAATGACGTGTTTTCCCGCGTTTTGACGTTACGTTGTGTGACGTCAAATGTGACGTCATGTAAACTTTTTGAAATCCAAATTACACAGCTGTTTCTATGAACCAGATATATTTGAGTGCATGTTTGGAATGTGTTCAATCACATTAACATTCTAGATTAGTCGAGACCCATTCCAAATTTTCAATAACTTTATTTTGAATGTAATAAACATTAAACATTTTGCATGGTAGCTTGCGGTTTCCAAGAAAACAGGCACGCAATTACGGGTGTTCTCTTCACGGTGTATTATTTGTAATGAGTTGATTACGGGTTTTCTATCTTAACGAAACCCGTGCAAATAATTTTCAAGAGTGTAATAAATTGATGTCGTTAATTTGTTACAAAATATGGAGTATGATGTATATGGAGTTCCAATGTACACAGTCAATAATAAATTGCAGTGTATGTTATGCTACTTGTCTAAGACAGGAAGTACAAAACATGCCAGCCAATACTGAGTATTTAAGTTGGTCGATAAAAAAACCCATACCAGTAGCCGATTTCATCAAAATTGCAAAGTATACTTTTCTAGCAAAGTATACTTTGAGGGAGACATTTTCAATTTAAGGATAAATTTATTATTTTTTTATTATACTGAATGTATGGCTGTGATAATGTAATACATTCAGTATAATAATTCTGCATACTTGTAATCATCAAATATGTGCAGTGATTATAGTTCTATATGAAATAATGCATTTTGGGAAAAATAAATGATTATACTCCATCAAAGTATACTTTGCTAGAAAAGTATACTTTGCAATGTTGGTGAAATAGGCTACTGATGCAATCATGCTATGGTTGAAACTGTGAGGGCAATTCACATAGTCAACAACATATGCAATCTGATACAATACTTTCAAAACATTGGAGATCCTTTGCGTGCCTATATCTTCAGACCATTAAAAGGTACATGGAAATAGTGAGATGATTTCAATCACTGTCCTCCTCGTCTGAATTAGTTTGATTGTTTGTTCTACGGGCTGATTTTGACAGTGCTGACTGCGTTTAGATGGATGTGTTCACTATAAACTGTTGGCCATACATTATTGATGTGCAATTTACAGACTATCATAATTTTGCACTTACGAACATTTTAGTCGTACGAAGTTTAGTGAAGCGGCCCACCATGGATTGAAAAAATAAGAAGACATCGGTTACAACGAATTGATCGTCAAACGGTGTCACATGACCAAATGACGCCAGGGTAATGACGCAACGTAAACAAATTCGAGTTTTGTCAACCAAAACTATTTTGTATTTGACCATCGGCTAGCATAAAACGGTACCTGATAAATAGAATAGCACGCAAATGTATTTTGGTATCAAATTGTTCAGGTTCGGCTCGGAAACGGTATGGATTAATACGCGTTGCTTAGCCTTGCCTGATAAACTTGATATCAAAAGACACTAGCCTGGTATTCGCTATATCGCAAGCAAGAAAGACGAATCAGTCTCTAGTTTGTACTTTTGCAGTTTTTACGTTATCTCCCTTTGACGCAATATTACCTTTGTCTTTGTCTGGGCATAATATAATATACTGATAGTGACGCGCGGTGGTATCAGGCTATTTTCATATGCAAATGAAGCATGCTACTTTTTAATTATTTATGCTAATTAAAGGGGTTTCCTGAAAAATTTCGACAGATTATAATGTATTATCATTGCACATCAACAAATAAATATAGAGAATAAATAGTAATGTCCGTTCACATTTTCAGGAAAGACGGTTATCGCCCCTGATATCAGTATGGAAATTCATTTCGGATATAAAATGTATACTAATGCCAATCAATACGTGGGATAATGATGAATTAATGTTTCTTTTTACAGATAATGTCTCAGATGATGTGTATGATATAAAGAACAGTTTGTGCCTACTGAGTGGGCATTACCTTTAATGATATTTCCTGGGATCGATCCAAATAATATATCATCAACTAAACGCTTTCATGTTTAGTCTTTACTGATACCTGCATTACGAACATGTATATTGACCAAATTATCTCCCCTGTGTACAGCAATTTCCGATATAGTAGATATGTATTTGAATATCGTACATTAAAGGTGTATGCCCACTCGGTAGTCACATAATGTTATTCCTATCAGAGACATCATCCGAGACATTTTCTGGCAAAATAAACAGTCATTTACCCCACGTATTGATTGGTATTATTATACATTTTATATCAGACGTAAATTTCCACACTGATATCTGGGGCGATAACCGTGTTTCCTTAACATTTTAACGGACATTACTATTTACTCTCTGTATTTATTTTTTGATATGCAATGATCATACTTTATAATATGTCGAAAATAGACTGATATCACCGCGCGTCACTATCAGTAAAATAAATATTACTAAATGATTATAACTGTAGAGCGGGAACTCGTAATTGCTAGAACTGGTGGAATAGTGACACAATTATACACTTCTTTAATTCCTATAAAGAACATGGTGTGCCTACTGAGTGGGCATGTACCCTTAAAGCTGGTCTCCCACATCCCAGGGGAGACATATTGTTTTCGTCTATTCTTTAGATATGACATTTTTCTGCAAAATAAAATTTATCATTATCGGAGGAGCTTATTGGTATGATTATGCTTCTTAAATCAAACGGGAATTGCCCCTGTTGAGATCAGGGGCGAAAACACTGTTTTCACATAAAGGTGGAAATATTTAGTATCTGTATTTATATTTTGATGTACAATGATCATACTTTATAATATGTCGATACATATATGTGTTCAGCTGACACATTTAACTGATATCAATAATTTAAAATGTCATGCCTTACATGTATTTGCATATCAAAATAGCCTGATACGAGTCAACCGCGCGTCACTATCAGCACATTAACCATTACTAAATGATTATATCGGTATAGCGGGCACTCTGAGAGTAAAATTGTAGTCGAGAAGTTGCGACCTCGGACTGTTACTTCGGCGGTCCGGGTTCGATCCACGATCCCGGCACTGGAGTTTGTGATATACAATTGAAGTTCCCGCTCTACAAGCTTAATGACCCTTAAATCGAGCAACAAACAAACAAGCACTCGTAATGTTTAAAGCTGGTTGCACATTTATACACCTATTTAATTCCTCTAAGGAACATTGTGTGCTTTATCAATAGGACCCCGACTTTAAATAGTGGGATTGTTTTTCATAGGATTCCCCTAGTAACGGCGAATGAAGCGGGAAGAGCCCAGCACCGAATCTCCCAGCGTCTCGCTGGCGGGAAATGTGGTGTACATGAAGCCGATTGTTGCCGCGCTCAGGCGCCCAAGTCCCCTGATCGTGGCCTTACCCATAGCGGGTGTCAGGCCCGTTCCGGCGCCAGACGCGGTCGCTTCGAGCTTCCTTGGAGCGGGTGGTAAGCTCCATCTAAGGCAAAATACAGACACGAGTCCGTGAGCGAACAAGTACATGTACCGCGAGGGAAAGTTGAAAATAACTTTGAAGGGAGGGTTCAAGAGTACGTGAAACCAGGGGCCGTTTGTAGAACATGAATGAAAAAACAACATATTGAACATCTCAGATATCATCTGAGACACAGTGCCTTTAATTGGTAATTATTAAAAGTATCAATTGCACGAATTCAACCTAGCCATCATATATGAGACAACTGTTGTGATTTTGAACCTAAAAAGTTGTCCAATTTTTCCTAAAATATTTAAAAATAATATAAAAAATATTTACTGAAACTATGATATTTTCTGTAAATGACGTCGAACGTTGACGAATTTGTCATAGTAAATTCAGCTCTGTACGGAGCCCCGCAAGGGACGTGGATTTCTTTTTATTAATTTGTTCCCACGAAATAACAATTCGTTACCTTTAACAATTCGTTCCCTCGAATTAACAATTCGTTACCACTATATAACAATTCGTTCCCTCGAATTAACAATTCGTTCCCACAGTTTGACAATTCGTTCCCTCGATTTAATGATTCGTTTCCACGATATAACAATTCCACGATATAACAATTCGTTCCCGTGGGAACGAATTGTTCAATTGAGGGAACGAATTGTTAATTTGTGGGACCGAATTGTTAATTCGTGGGAAACAAGAGTTAAATAAAGGGAACGAATTGTTATTTCGTGGGAACGAATTAATAAAAAAACAAACAATTCTACGTCCCCTGCGGGGCTCCGTAGCTCTGGGCATAATTTACGGAATATATTGTATTTATTTGAAAAATATATTTACTGAAATGATAAGGGAGATAATACCAAAGGCGGACACATTTAAATCAGAAAGTTCAATTGATAGGTACTTTTAAAAATAGAGGTTACTACGGCGTTCCGTTAAGGTCATCGTCATATCGCTATCGGATCGATACTACGACCGCGCGATAGTGCGTTGATTATGATATACGATCGATGACGACATTACGATATTACTATGACGGTAGTACGATTCAACGATGACGTTCGTATATGTACGATACTACGGTGACGATTACACGATAGGACGATGACGATATTACGATACTACGATGAGGACAGTACGATACCACGGTGACGATCGTACGATACTAAAATGACGATAGAACGATACGACGATGACGGTCGTTCGATATTACGATGACAATTGTTCAAAGCTCGATGATGTTACATGACGATAGTACGATACTACGATGGCAAAACAACAACAGCACAGTGATACTAGGATATACATTCGTAGTATCCTCATTGTGCAATCGAGTATCTCGTTATCTTTATTGTACTATTGTCATCGTGTCATCGTGGTATCGCCATCGTAATATCGCAATATCTTTGTACCATCATCGTGGCATGATCGTGGCATCATCGTGGCATCGTGGTATCGTACTAACGTAGTAACGTAGTATCGTCATTCTGCTATTGTAATATCTCCATTGTGTTATGGTGGTATCGCTATTGTAGTATCGTACTATCGCTGTATCGACATCGCAGTATCGTGTTTATGTTGTATCGACTCGAGAGCGATAGTACACTTTATCAGGTAAAGATAGTTGTATTGACCGAGTACGTACAGGTACTGACTGATAACATAATGTGGTATAATATATTTACTTGATCCGAATACCCTGGTTAAAGCGAAATTAAAACTGACGTTTCGTTAGTCGAACGACGTTACGTGGCGTTCCGAATGACGTCGCTTTAATGTAAACAAATCCCCGTTCTTTTCGACGATATATATATCTACATATAACTATCGGTCAGAATTCCTGGTAAACATAATACAGTGGAACCTCTCTATACCGGACACCAAGAAATACATGTGATCTTATGTTCATGAGTTCCTTGGTCATTTATCTCAGGTGATAATGAGTTTTTACAGAGATAAGATGTTAACATGGGAACATTTTTCTAATTTCAGAAGTAGTAGACCGATTTTCAAAATTTAGTTAGATCATTTGTAAGCTATCTAGCCAGGTTTCGGAGTCAATTTCCGAAATATTTCGTTGTTTGACTCCTCCAGCTTCTCCACCTCCTTTCCCCCATGTTAATTTCCTAGACAAATCGATTTTTCGCAATAAAATTAATATTTGATGAAATTTCACGAAATAAAAAGAATCTTCATTCTTAATTTGTTTATAAAATTATGTATTATCGAAAAGAATATTGCTTTGCATTGCTTATATGACCAGATTTTGTGAAACAGACAGTAGTGTCTATGGATATCGAGTTGTTCATGCTCGGCTCGGTAACGAGCCTTGATATTCCTACGCGTTTCCTAGCATTGCCTTATAAACTTGATATCAAAAGCCACTCGCCTGGTATTCTCTATATGACCTTAACTGAAGACGGTAGGTCTCACCTCGGTCTGTATTAACACGTACCGACCTGAATGTTTCTTTATCGCTTAAAATCAATACGATACCGTATATACACTACCGCCTGCGCTAATCTTTCCAATATTTGTACATTTCTTTACTTAAATATGATTCAATATTTTGCGACAGACATGGCGCATATACATGTACTGGCAATGAAGGGGCTAGCAGTCTAGACTATAATATTGCATCTTCTGCTCTATTCCGTCATGTTACTACTTGTTCTGTTCAGGAACGAGACGAGTCGGTTCAGTTTCCCCTGTCATATATCCTACCATTCAAAGTTGAAGTCTTCCCTTAGTGGTATTGATGATGAACATTTGTCACATTCTGTATACACGCGGTATAAATGGGGTGATGAAAACGCGTACTTTCAGTCAGAGATAGCAATACGACGCGATGATATAATTCGGAATCGTGACAATTTTAGTCTAGGAGTCGATATTTTAGCTAATGTATACCAAAAAGTAGCCACTATTAGGAATTTGCGCCCCAGAAGCAGCCGGCATCCGCCTGCGCTGTATGCAGAGTTGTGGAATGGGGATTGCGAAACGTTAAAAACGCGTTAACTATATATATATTACGTAGATTCCGTTTAGCTAACAATCGGGATGACCTCAACATATACATTAACAGCCGAAATCAATTTAAGTCTTTTGTAAAACAAAACGTCTGTTATATGAATATAAGCGCACGATACTAGTCAATGGTATTTATACTTTAATGACTTTTCTCACTAAATGACATACCGGAAACACCTGCACCCACCGAGGACAAATCGATGCAGCACGCCCCCTAATTGACCCATTCCCTATAGATGAGACAGTTTCCTCTATTCTCAGACTCAATGTCGTTGAAAGCCCATGCCCAGATGGAATAGGCTGAAATTTATTTAAACACACATGCAACGACATCGCTCCAATCCTCACTGACATATACAACTCCATGTGCTGGCGAATTTCCATCTAATGGGAGTCAAAGTCTCATATGTCCAATACATACAATCATCGACGAACCACAGGCTGGATTCCGTACAGGTCAACAGTTGACAGTATTTTTACTCTACATGTCATCGCAGAGAAATATCTTAAGAAACCAGCGGGGAGGTTCTATTGTTTATTTGTCGTTTTCTATGCTCCCCGACAAGATTTTTTCGGGGGAGCATATAGTTACCACTTTGTCCGGTGACTGGCGTCCGCAGTCCGGCGTCCGGTGTCCGCCGTCTCAGTTTTACGTAAAAGCGTTGCAAATTGCTATATCTCTCTGACTGCTTGGGATATGAACTTGAAATTTCATATACACATTGATAACCATTCATATTTTATTGTATACCCTACCCATGCTGCCCAGGAGCCCAACTTCAAGGTAAAATGACTTTAACGTTAACATTTTTCAAATTGCTATATCTTTGTGACCGCTTGAGATATCAACTTGAAACTTCATATCACCATCCATATTTTCATTGTATACCCTACCCATGCTGCCCAGGATCTTAAGGTCAAATGACTTGGAATTCTTTTGTAAAGCTTACGTTAAAGTTTTTTCAAATTGCTATATCTATGTGATTGCTTGGGATATCAACTTGAACGTTCATATACACATTGATCACCATCCATATTTTCGTTGTATACCATACCCGTGCTGCACAGGAGCTCTCAGTCAAGGTCAGATGACAGTTTAGAAGAAATAGACAATGTAATATGTAGATATATAGACATGGGAACAATTGTGGTAATGGGGTATTATAATACAGAGCTCCCTTCAAGACACCAACTCAGATTCGAAATGGATAACAGGGGTAACATGCTAGTTGATATGATGTTACGTCATAACTTAGTAGCCATTGAGTCTCTGGGGATGTGTACCGGTGCAGAGTTTAGCAATGAGCCGTTCAATAGTAACCCTGAGACCCTTATAGACCATATATTGATCCAAGTACAAGACAAGGAAAAACTTGAGTCATGTAGTATAGTAGACGACACTTGCCTTAACATCTCGTCACATCGTCCGATAATTTGTTCATTTAGTTGCCTTGAATTCACATTACAGGACAATATTGTATTTCGTAAAACAAATTGGTCTAATACAAAATTAGATACTTTAAATAAATACCGAGATTGCTTAAATTCGGATACTATGTTGCGAGATGTTATGGCAAAAGAAATACACTCAATAAATGATATTGACCAGTTTTACAACACGGTAGTCACTTCGATTCGTGCTGCGACCAACAAGTGCATACCAAAATCAAAAATCAAACCATTCATAAAACCTTATTGGAACAGTGAACTCACCGAATTGCACACACACATGGAACATACACGGCTTATCTGGATAACTGAATCTCGCCCCCGTGGAAACAACTACCCGAGTTATCGCAATTATAAGGCTGCTAAGTGTAACTTCAGGCGATTTTTCACAGATCTACAGTGGAGTTATATATTAACAAATTGGAACGCGAAATTGACACAACGGCCGAGATGGACAGTAATGCGTTTTGGAAACTTATAAATTCTCGCAGAAAGAAACGTAAATTTGACCAAACGTTCGAAATGGAATTCCGCGAAACAGTCTGTAATAACCCAGTGGATATTAATAGGGGCTGGATGTCCTACTTTAGTGAACTGTATTCGCCAACACAGGACGACACATTCGATAATGAATATTTAACCAGATGTGACCAAGAGCTTGCGACGGTTCAAATGCGTGCCACAGACAATGTACATATGAACAATGTGCCTATAGACGAAAATCTTGTGGAGAAAATGTTAAAAACATGTAAAAAGGGAAAGGCTTGTGGAAATGACCAGATAAACTTTGAAAGCCTAATGTATGGAGGTCCAATGCTAATTACTGTGCTAACAAGACTTTTCAAATTCATGTACAAATATATGCACACTCCAACTGAACTTAAACGCGGAATCATCTCGACGCTATATAAGGGCGGTAATAAGAGAAAGTGTGATCCGAACAGTTATCGTGCCACTTCCCTATGTTCAACAATTCTGAAACTTTGTGAAAAATGCATATTAAACATCATCGACAGAGACGCCGCCATCAGTGTGAATGATCTGTTTCAACGGAATATAAGCTGCACCATGACGTAATTTCTGTTACATGAAAGCATATATTTTGCCAAAGAAAACCACTCCAAGTTATATGCATGCTTCCTGGATGTCCGTCAAGCGTTCGATCGTGTATCCCATAGTATTTTGATGATGAAACTTTTCAACACTGGAATTGATTTTCGCCTCTTCAAGATCGTACTGAATATTATGAAAACGTGCATAGCTGTGTCCAATCACAAGGGCACACAACTGATTGGTTCCCCATAAGGCAGGGTACCCGTCAGGGCCAAGTAATCAGCCCCAGACTGTACTTATTATTCATCAACGACCTGATGGACACATTAGAATCATCTCCACACAGTCTTCGGATCCACGACGTCAGCTATGGATGCCCAAAATCAGCCGATGATATGGTTCTGGTGTCACTTGTGAAAAACGGTCTGGATACGCTCATGGACATTTGCTATCAAAATTCCTGTACAAACCATTACCTGTATAATTCTGGAAAGTGTAACGTGCTGGTATTCAATGAGAACAATGCAGACTCAAATACGACGTCGCGTTCATGGAACCTTGGGCCAGACGTCGTCAACGAAACCGACAAATATGTGCATCTTGGTGTATTATGTGATAAAAGCATGAACTTAAATGAAAACATTAAAAACGCATGTTCTAAAATGAGACAAACATTTTTCAGCCTTGCAGACTGCGGTGTGCACAAACATGGACTTCATCCGATTACAATCAAACACCTATATCAAACAATAGTGTTGCCGCGGGCCCTATTCGGCTGTGAACTATGGTGCACATTAACGGACACCCACATTAAAGCTCTCGAGCGCGTACATCGCCAGTGTGTGAAATACATGCAGACAATGGGTCGATACACCAGAACTGACGTAGCGTTAAGTTGTATCGGATTACTGCCTATAGAACATGAAATTGATAAACGGAAACTGTTACTTTTCGGACAACTATGTATTCTAAATAATTTAAAGAAGATGAAAATAATGTTTGTTAACAGACTGATCAAATTCATCAGCGAACCAAGCAAAACACTTGGATTTATGCCGGACATTTTTCGTATATTCGGTAAATACAACTTGACACACGTTCTATACGAGTACGTTAACACCGCGACATTTCCATCAATTGGATCCTGGAAGCATACAATCAAGACAGCGATTTACCAAAACGCGAATTACAATTTAAAACAGCGCCTACTAAACGACCAACATTTGTCGGGATTTTCTAGGAATCACACTGAATACACCCCCTGCGATATCTGGCGGTTCAGTGAACTATATCGCGATTATCTACCGTATTGTAAAACTGGTGCAATGATCATGGGTAAACTGTTTTCTACAAAATATACCACACACTGTCCAAAATGCAAACTGTGCACAGATTCCATCGCAGAACATCTTATTTTTTTATTTGTAGTGAAAACAGTACCCGTAGACATCGTATGTGGTGTGATCTGCATAGCCTGTTAGGTAATAGACATTTTGAAGAGTTGTGCAAACTTAACAGTGAACTACAGGTGGTGGAAATGCTTGCTGGTTTTCCATAATTTGACATTAGCGATGACAGTAGAGTAAACAGTTACAAAGTAGCATTGCGATCTATGCACTATATGGCGGCACCGCTATGCTACTACTTTGTGAACACATAAACTGGTGCACTCATGAGTGTACATGGATAGACAATATTGAATGTGCATTTGCACTGCCATCACCACACCCGTGACTGCCGTGGGTGATCGTCGACCACCGACTCTCGTCGTCAGGTTACGCAAGGATGTACATTCGCATCACATGAGGATCGGCTCCTTTGGGGCCGACCTTGATGTGCAATGGGAACATGCATCAGTGTTGGATGAGGTCACGGTCGCCGATTGCCGTAAGGTAGTGAGTAATTTGTATATAGTTATTGTAAATTATATACATATATATTTTTGCGCACCTAACTGTATTATATATTTCACATGACATTTACATTTACATGACTTGTATTGCTCTCCTGAAGGAGGAAATAAAGAAATAAATAAAAAAAATAAAACGTTAAACCTTTTCAAAATTTATCTCTGTTATCAACTGAGATTATTATCTATTATCACTTATCTCTAACACGAATGTAAGAGGTGGTGACATTTCACATCACCATCCCGCACGAGTCGTCACTACGACCTGATTAATATATAAGTTCTCATCCATACAATGCGAACAGTGGAGGAAACCCGAGTAGTATGTGAGGATTAAAAATGATACCACCACCTGATGGGAGGCACCGCGTCTCATAATCCTCATATACTACTCCTCTAGAAAGGATTTCGCATACCTCTTGGTCATATTTGTAACTTGATTCGGTTTGTTTTCATGACAAGTCATATGTGAAATGTAAGAAAATGTTTATTTAACCAGGTGAACTGATTATCTTGAAATAATGCCAGCGTGATTGGGTCCTACCGCTACTAAACCGCTACGCTCACTCGTTTGTTTAGCGTAAGGACCCAATCACACGTGCATTATTTCACGATAATCAGTTCAACTGGTTAAATAAACGGTATTTTATTAGTAAATGGCCATATTCAATTCAGTCCGTGTTTTATAATGTTCTGGTCTTCAAGCAACATTCACATCGGGTACATTAACCATGGCGTAATTAATGTACATTGAACATAGCACAATTAATACGCACGGGGCTTCGCATAAAAATAATTGAAAATAAATGTACCTAAGCCGTGTGAAATAAATATGAAATTGGCAGAACATATACAATTTTAAAAAAGTAGTGTAGCGGGCGATAGCTTTACTGTAATCGGTGATTACTACTTTAATTTTATTTAAATTAATTAATCTAGTGTATGAAGAAAAGCGTTTTCTAAATGTGGTATAGTATTGTCATTTCATATCAAAAATATTTTGAACACCAATTATCCTTACCGGTACGTACACAGGGGAAATGCATACCCACATTATTGTACCTGTTTAACATTTTTACTAAGTGTGTTTGCATAGGTCATTTGCAGCGTGTGAGAACCAACACAATGAATACATGGGACCAATAGCCGAGTTCACCAACATTGCAAAGTGTACTTATCTAGCAAAGTGTACTTTGAGGGAGTAATCATTTATTGTTCCCGAAATGCATTATTTCATATAGAACTAACGACTGCATATATTTCATGAGTAAAATAATTATTATACTGAAGTTATTATATTATCACAGCCAAAATGTCTGTCACAATGTAATAAATTCAGTAAAAAAAAATAATATATGTATGTTTAAATTGAAAAGTTCTCCCTGAAAGTGTACTTAACAAGATAAGTTTACTTTTCAATGTTGATGAAATAGGCTACAGGTACCTTAAATAATAACCAAATTATCAGTGAAAACAACTGTATTCTCTCCTACCTCGTGTTCGACAAGGATTGTGGCTTACATATTTATAATAAACAATCTATGAAGGTGGGATAAAAATGATAAACCAACAGTGTCCGCTGAAGATGATATATTACCACAACACATGCTCTATGGGCACTAACGTCTGCGTTAATCCTAACTATATTTGTTTTTATTATTCAAAACATACTTGAATACTGTGCTTTAACTCAAACATCTTGATTATCTGAGCCTGAGCTACAGCTCAGACTCAGACAATCAAATTGCTGGATTGCGAGTTGGCATTGGCAATACGAGGTGCTGTCATAATGGTTTAGGAATTTGCTTATATCTGAAGAACCATTTTTGTCAAATCGGTTGTGAAATATCTCATTAGAAATCAGGGGGGCCGTTTCAGTAAACTTCGTACGACTAAAATGTTCGTAAGTGCAAAATTATGATAGTCTGTAAATTTCACATAAACAATCTTTTCTTGTAAACAATGGATTGATTTACATTTATTGAGCATAGGCTGCATATCCAGCCTATGCTCAATAAATGTAACTCCATCAATTGAAATTTACAGACTATCATAAATTTGCACTTCCGAACATTTTAGTAGTACGAAGTTTAGTGAAACTGGCCCCTGGTTCATTTGTGCAGACAATAACATATCGGTTCCACGAAGTAAATCATAAGATTTCATAAAGTATTCATTTATTCGCAGGCATCTAATTAAGTCAGCACGGAGCAGTTTGACGTCGTCTAACGTTACTTAAATATTGAATAGCTTTGATTCATTGGCTTGCGGAGCGGTGTCCTCAAGCCAAAAAACTGTTTCATCGCACATGCGCCGTTTATTTAAAGTATAGTTTTATTGTACTGTAACTTGTTTCATTGTATGTAACTATTTCCATCCAATGGTCTAATTAATTGCAAGTGTCATTTACATAGTTGCTGTAATTAGCGCATTTTTGATTACTTGTTGTTTTCGTATATATACTGTCATTAAACATTTGATGTCATCTGTCTTGCCTCGTCCAACCCTCTAATAGCATTAGCAGGTAATATAACAATGTAACGGCTGAGTATCCATATATCATGTGCACGCACACTCGGCCCTCTTCGCGGTCTGACATATCGGCATTGTGCAATAGGAGAATGAACTAATTAGGTTAAACTCACCGCCTCATCGTCTCCTTCATTTAATGCACATATTTCGACTGTATCGCATATATTAGTAAATTCGGAATATTGGCCTGATCATTTACGGGCACATGCCCGGGTATGGAAGGTCTTCGAGCCATTTCCCACCCTTAAATATAAGAAATTCAATTTGATGTCATTACTTAAAGACTTGTACAAATTCCAGCAAACATGTATAATAAACCGGCGACAATAGTTTTCCATGGTATCAGAAAGCACAAATCTGAGTTGAAGTCACTATATGCAGCCAAACAGTTCAATAACCGCGGAACGTTGTTCCGTTCATGGACGCGACGTCACAATTTTTACTTAAAATTGCCTGCACTACCTGCATCCGTGTTACATAATACGTTTGTTTTCAAATGGACGAAGTGGAAACTGGACCAGTGCATAGGTAAGACACTTCTTTGATGGAAAGAGCAATACAGTTAGAGTCCACGAGCCCGTTTCACTAAGTAAGTGAAAATTTAGGATCGTCTGAAAATTTCAATTGATGGATTTACATTTATTGAGTTTAGGCTGCATATATGCTCAATAAATGTAAATCAAATAATTGTTTGCAAGAAAACGTTGTTAATGTGAAATTTACAGACTATCATAATTTTTCACTTACGAATATTTTAGTCGTACGAAGTTTAGTGAAAAGGACCCCTGCACCATACAATCTGCAGAACTATGAAACTCGAAACACATGTATTTCATGAAATGTTGGATTTTTTAACAGCTCCGTAGTGACCCGTAGTGACGCTATTTCGTTGCTATAGTTGCACATTACGTGCGGACTGATTGTCGCAAAGTATGACCACTGTGGCAGGTATATTAAATATTTTATCAAGAAAGTCCTAGATGACTCGTAGATGTTCAGCAACGTGTATAATCTGGGAAATATTGACGCGGGCCTGTATTCTTTCATTAGGAGTCTATGTGTTATGATCGGACCATTCCTTGACAGCCTCGAAGCATTGTTTCGCTTGTCCCGCGTTTGCAAAACACTTGGTCTGCATCCATTTGGTGAATTTGTCTTTATCCTTCCCAACCTCGAGGTACTTCCCTACCACCTGATGCGCCTAAAACAATCACGGGATACGGAAAAGGAATATGCATTATGTGTAAACGGCATGTAAAAAGGTGCACATTCCACCCCGCGTACAAACTACTAGTGGGTGAGCCAGACACCATTAACACAGGGTTATCATTACCACCTGGGGGGCAAATTGTCACTATATTTGATTGGAAGTTATGCATCTCTAGATATTATTTCCGCATGATATCAATATGTAAGTCTTCGTTTAAAGATGGTATGCCCCTATAAGTGTACACCCGTAACAGCAACATTTGCTGCTGAAAAATGTGCATGTTTGATACCATTCAAGTAACAACAATGAAAACTCGCATTCACACATCGAAAAAGCACTGAAAACGTGACAGCCGGTAACTATAATTTACATGCAATGGAACTTGACCATTTTCATCCAAAATGGCCGCCAAGATAGCTGCCAAAGCCCAAGTACATTACCCCACCACAAGAAATGTGTACGAACTGCATCAATTATTGGCAAGCATACGTATTTTTATGGCTGAACTATGCTCTAAGAGTAAAACATATGATGCTAACATGCTCATAAATTAGTAGCAATTGAGAATGTATGTACAACCATATAATGTGGCCGCCAAATATCATAGTTGCCCACCCCCCCCCCCCCCCCCCCCCCCATCCAAGCAATTTCTGTATTCTTTAAAAAGTCTGTAGCGTCAGAGCAAATTCGCATTTACAAATTGGAAAACGATATGAAAACATGATAATCAATGGTTGTAATTTATAGAACATCGGAACTTGTAGTTTCGTCAAAAACTGCTACCAAAATCTAAGATGGCCGCCAAAATTATAACAAATTCACCCACCAATCCAACCCACCGCTAGCACAATCAAACTATAGTTACGGTGCAATACATCGTAGTGTGCTTCATCACCTGCTTCCATTATCTGGACGGGCAGTGACACATATTGTGATAGCCTAAATTAAATATATAAATTTTCCAATTAGCAACACTTCTACACTTTACTCCATGCTTGACATAAGACCTTATATTTCGGAAATTAACGGAAATCAGACATTGATGAACTAGGCAAAATAAATTAGTTTGATAGCGTTATCAAAACCAGCTTTCATATGAATATGTAATGAGGATACTTATATAAAATCAAGATAGCTACCGAAATTAGTATTCCACCATGTATCAGTGTTTTGGTTGCTTCTGAAATAGATGGTGTGTTATCCTATCAAAAACATATCTGAATGTTGGTTCGTCAAAGCTAAATAAGTATGTATGTTTGACTCGCTGGTAAATAAATATATCACTGTGTATTATACTTCAAATACGAATAAAGCCATGCATTTCCGAAACTATTTATATGTACATGCTTACTGTTTACTATGTTCTCAGTGATGTTGTTATGCATGTTGCTTTGATGCTATTAAAGGTACATACCCATGCAGTAGGCACAAACTGTTCTTTATAGGAATTAAATAAGTGTCTAATTGTGTCGCTATTCCACCACTTCTAATAAATACGAGTGCCCACTATACAAATATAATCATTCAGTAATATCTTTTTACTGATAGTGACGCGCGGTGGTATCAGGCTATTTTCATATGCAAATGAGGCATGATATTTTTTTAATTATTTATACTAATTAAATGAGTCACCTGAAAAAATAATATTTTCGACAGATTATAAAGTATGATCATTGCACATCAACACATAAATACAGAGATAAATAGTAATGTCGGTTAATATTTTAAGGAAACACGATTATCGCCCCTGCAGGATATCAGTGTGGAAATTTTGTTTGATATACGAAGTATAATGATGACAATTATATCGTCGGGAAATGGTTAATGACTGTTTATTTTACCCTAACAATGTCATATCTAACGAATGGACGAACAAAATATGCCTCCCTATAATATAACCTGGCACGTGGTCATGTACCTTTACTATGAGTGTAATGTATCGTCTGTTTGCATCCAAATGTATAATGTATTATTTTAATTTCAAGGACATGGTGTACACGTCACATTGCTGTTCTAGTAGTTTAATGAATCTCAGCCATGCTACTAGTTTCAGAACGACAGCTACGTTTAATGTTCAACATATTCCTCGCTGCAATGCCAATATTTGTTCCTGGGAATACAAATAGATATAATTAGTATACCTAAAGGCGAGCATGAAGCTGTAAGCACATAGCTTTCAAAGGACATCAATGTACACGTTAAGACCTAGCAATATACGACCCGAAATAAACATATACATGTACTATTTACTCACTTAGATACGTTAAATGTGTGTTTGTTTATTACAGTGTCAACCGTATTGACAGGGTCATCCAGCTGTGACTCGTGCGAAACTCTTTGAATATCATAATTTCCCAAATTCCTATATGTTTATAGATACCACTAATATTTGAGCCAGGGCATGGGAAAAATATAATGTGGCATACACATGACTTTTTTCACGTTTCATTATTCCATAAACAACATTCTATTAGGATTACAATGGTATATTACTTACAAGTATATACCATTGATAAACACTTCATATTCTTTCGGACGTCGTTTAAGTTTGCATGTCCTACGTTTTCTTATATTGTACATGTATTATTCCAAATCAAACAAATCTCGTAACACCACAGTGTTTGATCTTTGTACGTGGCTTCTATACGCCTAAGTGTGTGTCGGCTGCGTTGGATCCACGCCATGTAATTGTATCGCGCGTTTACTCCATGGCTTAGCATTTACCACGCCAATGTTGGAAATGTCATGGACAGGCCCATTTATTCAGATCAGTTCGTATTTATATTATATCAGTTAATAATGTCTACGTGCTCACCGAGCATACCTACATATACAAATCCAAAACATCCTGAAATCCTTGTGACTAGTATTTAACACATAAACCAGTAAATGGCATCTGTAGTTAACGGGGATATTAGATTTACAAATACAATCTACTAATGTTATGAATATCTACAAAATATAAAAGATACATACATTTCCAATAGAAATATATATCTGTTTTGTAACATACGACACTATGTGATGCGACAATACCCCTGTCTATTGGTTACGCGTAGCTACACAAAGTTTACACCTGTCAAACATATGAAACATTGCGACTGGCAAGCGTTGCAATAATTGCCTAGTTTCATACCGCTAAAACACTTTGTTAACCTGATTAGCATTACAATAATATGTACTTTTCAATGTAGCATGGACGATAATAGTTACCAGTTTACACCACCAGCTACACAATGTTGTTTCAATCATGTTTCCTTCAACTAAAATTAACTGATATTGCAACATTTAATATTCATATAAACAACACGTCCTGGAAGTATGTCAACAGACCACTTCATTTTAAAACATAATGCATTGTACTAACTTAAAGTTAGTCACTGCCAGACATGTAGTCGACGACAATTTCCACCTATTGATTACGATGACAATCATTGAAGTGTATTCTATAAACCGAGCGGGGATGTTCACTTGATGTTCGCATTGGCAATCATTTAATAGCAGGTTCTTTATATATGTTGGCTTCAACTAGTGCTGAGGGCAGATGCTGTCAAATGCAGCTATGAGTAGTATTTTACAATGATGTCGTGTTCTAACCGCTACTGGTATTACTTTGAAGTACAATGTTGCTATCATCATAATGACGGGCTTGTAATGGTAATTACATAGCATGTTTAAAATATGTTGTTCGGCAGAGCTCGCGACAGCGTCCACCATGCTACTCAATTTGATCATATATTGTCCCTTCTTGTGTAGTATTTATTTATGTTGACTTATTGGCCGTTTTATTTCATTGCTGTGTATTTCCTCTATGTTACTGACTCTGTGCGTCATAATAAGAAGCTACGGAGACCGTTCGGGCGTTGTGACGTCATGCTTGCCAGGTTTAATTGTCTTTTCGAACTATGTTGATCACTGACGATTTGGCAGGGTACGGTTTTGTGTCTCCTTGGTTGGAATGTATGTGGGTGGTATTTCTTTTGTATTTTATTTTATTGTCACTGCTGTTTTCTCATCTGCTTAATTAGTGAGTGATTTATGAATTAATTTATTTCTTGCCGGGTATCAAATAGCGTTTATAATAAGTTACTAATACGTATGAAACATACAACAGAATCCCAAATAGAAAGGGATTTTCCCAAGGAAATCCCTTTTACGCTCACTTTTTTGCTCTCTCGACACAACCGATTTCCACGTTTGAGCAGTTTTGGGGTCGAAATGTGGTCAAACTTGTAAATTGGAAGCTCATCAAATTCACCTAATTTTCTGATCATTTCCAGGTTTGAGCAGTTTTGACTGGGCATTGTAGGAAATTTCCTACATTGGAAACTCTCCATTTACAGGTTTTCATAATTATTGAACGCAAACACAAAAATATTGTCCATTAACAATTTATTTAATAAATATAAACTCGATTGTGGAAAATTTCCCACAATTGAAATACGGAATGTACAATTTAACAAAATAATTACAAATTGGACACTGAAATGCCAAAAAATACAACTCCGACAATATCCGAATACAATGAACTAAACATGATGATTAATCAGTTTTCATTGTAGGAAATTTCCTACGTTCGATTTAGGTGTTTTACTTTTGTTTAGGAAATATTGTCAAACTTCTGTAAATAAATTTCAACACTGAAATTCAAAACATACAACTTTGACAATATCCAAATGTACATCAATTTAATTGAACGTAGAAAATTTCCCACAATTAAACCTCATTTACAGAAAAGTCAGAAACAGAACGTTGGAATTTTCCTACGTTCCATTCAAGTGACTTACTTTTGTGCAGGATATATTGTCAAATACATGTAACTTTCAACACCGAGATTCAAAAATAGATAGGTCTAATAATTATGTAGCTGTGGCTGGATAAATATGGTATGTATGGTCCCTGACTGGTTGCATTGTACTTGAGCCCCATTTCTTCATATCACAGCCAGATAACACTGTATCGCTAACAAATCCCGTGTGCACTGAATTGGAAAATACACAGCAGCCTCAGGCTAATCAAAGTCACGCGCCAACAGGTAATTAAGGGATTAAAAGTATGTGTAAAAGTCAAATATTGCACAATATAAAGCAGATGTATATTTGGCTTATTTTTACAGAAACAGTATGAGAATGAATTGGTAAAACATTGTAATAAATTGTCATAGCTCAGACTAACCCGAAGTGTCTGTCTGTAACGTAAGTCGTCCAGCGTTACAGGCAGAACTTTCGGGTTAAGCTCAGACCAGAGCATTGGTGACATGTTTGTGCTGCAAGACGATTTCCTACAATGAGTTACTAACTGAAGACCCGGTATATTATTATACCTGCTGAAGTTGAGGGTTATAATTAGCACTTCCTGTTTTGACCCATAGATACCGATAGTCATGTGTAATATAATTGTCGATATAATTAAAACATAACATGCTGACATACATCACCATTAGTATTATGCATGTATAAACAAATCACGAACAGTGTAGAACTTTAACACATTTAGCGGCCGTATTTGATGATGCGGGTTTATCATAAGATCGTGACCCAGGTGCACCAGCACAGGGCATACGTACACTGTTAGTGTTAGTTATTGTTCAGTATTATAAACATGTGTTGCAATGGATGGTTACTAATTATAATGTAGTTAACTTAATTTCCCTAGTATGAAGATGATGGGCATTTATTTCTAACTGGGCTGTAGTATAATAATTTCACAGCAAACAGGAAATAAACCTTACCGGTACATGTATAGGCTAGCAACAATGCCATTTTTAGTTGATGACATGATTTTTGATACGAGCATTGTTAGGACTTCCCACCTAAATATTATATCACGTGCGCCGAAATTTGACCATTGCGCTATTTAGTCACACCACTTCGGCTTTCCGCCATTTGCATGATTTGTAAAGTTTCCACGGTTTGTGGGCAGGTGATGCTTCAAAGCTGCACAGAGGTAATTGTCACTTGCATTTATTGATGGTAATTTGGCCAGTCTATTCCGCAGCCTGATAGCCTATATGGATCTTTGCTTTCATGGTTAGAAAGTAACCTAATTTGGGACAGGTCATGTCGGATGTGTTTTCGACTTGTTTTTGGAAGGATTATAAGTTTATTCATTTACCGCTGTATGTTGGCTTGATTATTTTTGCTCTTATGCTATTTCGTTGAGTATTATCTCTCATTTGCATACATTAACTTTTGTAATGGTGATTTTTTAGGGATCTTTGCATACAATGGTGTCTGCTAATTCTGCGCACCTAAGGCTTTCCAAACAAAATGTATATGGCATTACCATCTCTATATTCAGTCAAACTTTCCTGAATATTCAACGCAGTTCAAAGACGTTTGTGCAGGTAAAATGTCATAACGTGCTGACGTTATGATACCCTCCCCCCCCTCAATTTTTTCTTCCCGGATACCCCCCCCCCCCCTCAATTTTTTCTTCCATACCCCCTCAATATTATCTTCCACGACACCCCCCCCCCCTCAATTTTTCTTCCCGTATACCCCCCCCCCTGAATTTTTACTTCCCAGATACCCCCCTCAATTTTTTATGCCACCGGGTTTCGAAGAAACGGGTGACGGGTGGCATATAGTGTTTGGACCGTCCATCTGTCCGTCCAGACACATTTTCGGTTAATTAACCACTTTGTCAGTTTTCTCAAATATGCTGCAGGTGGCATCCGCGTTCGACAGACGCATTTCTTGTTTCTCTCTTCCATACCCCCCCCCCCTCAATATTATCGTTATGATACCACCCTCTATTTTCTTCCCGGATACACCCCCCCCTCAATTTTTTCTTCCTGGATTCACCCACCCCCCCCCCCTCAATTTTTTCTTCCCGGTATACACTCAATTTTTTCTCTCAATTCCATACCCCCCCTCAATATTATCGTTATGATAACCCCCCCCCCCCTCAACCCCCCCCCCCCTCAATTTTTTATCTTCCTGGATCACCACCTCCCCCCCCCCCCCCCTCAATTTTTGCTTCCCGGATACCCCCCCCCCCCCCCCCCCCCCCCCCCCCCCCCCCCACCCCCCCCCCCCTCAATCAATTTTTTCTTCCCGGATACCCCCCCCTCAATTTTTTTTCTTCCATACCCCCCCCTCAATATTATCGTTATGATACCCCCCCCCTCAATTTTTTTCTTCCCCGGATACCCCCCTCAATTTTTTCTTCCCATCCCGGATACCCCCCCCCCCCCCCCCCTCAATTTTTTCTTCCCTGGCCTACCCCCCCCCCCCCCCCCTCCCCCCCCCCCCCCCCTCAATTTTTTTTTCTCTTCCATAGGGGGTACTTATATAAACTGGAATAGCCCAATGTATATGGCATTACCATCTCTATTCAACGCAGTTCAAAGACGTTTGTGCGGGTAAAATGTCATAACGTGCTGACGTCAGTAAGTGACGTAAATTGTGTGATGCATGACCTCACAACGTCACATTTGTTTCGGCTAATGCTGCGCACCTGGTAGCGTAAACAAAATGGCGAGCAAAATTGGTATTAAACATGCAACAGAACTATCCAGTGACATCATGGCAGGTTAGTTCCTTCGTTTAACAGTTAATAAATTTAGTTAATAAGACAGCTATTCCATCAGCAGGGTCTGAGAATTTTACACATAAAAATAAAATTGTGCCACAGTGTAGCAATTAATCGGCTTGTTTATTCTAAAATCCACATAGTTTATTATGACGTACGCATGGCTAAATTAAGTAAATTTGACGTGAAGCTAATGCGCAGAATTAGCCGAAATGACAGTATGTAGTAGGAGGGGAATGTGTTATAAAGTGAAAAATATCTTGTCTGTGGCTGGGGTCGACGAACCCAGTACACATGTTCGATTATCCTACCAAGGCCGTACTACTACATTCCTCCTTCCTTTGTTTCTCAAATGTCTCCCTCCAGGTTCTTTTATAGACTCCCTAGTTCATTCTGTATGGAAGACTTCATACGAGATATGACTTCGCCTATTCGCCAGAGGCGTCTGAAGCAAATTAATATTGGGGAGGCGGCAGTAGACCCGATTGAAGCGAGTGAGTGCTAGGGGGGTCCGGGGGCATTCCCTCCTGATTTATATTTTTGAATTATAGATCGGGCGGACGATTCACCCAAATCCTCCCCAAATCCTCATTTTCCCCCAAATCCTCCCCAAATCCTCATGTAATGAATAAGTTATCCAATTAATATGTCTCAAAACCTTTTAATATCGTTCTTAAGAAGTTATTGAACCCGATTTGAATATGTTTTTATGGTAAAAAGAGTCTTAAACAGCTTAAATTGTTACTAATCATTGAATAATATTATTTTCAGGTACCTAGCTGATGCAAGGAGTTTGGCTAAGAACGTGATATTAAAACGAAGCTCGCCAGAAAATGTCATGGGTGGCCAATATAAATGGTCTTAATTTTCAGAATTGTCTTTCTTGTATATATGTCCCCATATAAATGTTTGTTTGTTTAACTGCATATTATATATCAACATCTAAGGTCGTAATAAAGTGGTTATTGTTTGTGACTGTCTGTCCGTCCGGCTTTGTCACAGTTTTGATAGTAAATTATACAAATGATCTCCCTATTTCTCCTCCAATGACCGTTAAAAAAAACAGATGAATAGTATTACATGTGTACACATTTGGAATGGTAAATAACTTGCATGTTTCAATTGACCAAAATGGGTCAAACAACATTTATCTCCCTTGCATTTATCTCATAATTTATTTTGGATGATCTCCCTTGGCTGCTAGAATGCCTAAGTTAAATTAAAACATCGAAATAAGACTCTTTTTACCATAAAAACGTATTCAAATCGGGTTCAATAACTTCTTAAGAACGATATTAAGAGGTTTTGAGACATATTAATTGGATAACTTATTCATTACATGAGGATTTGGGGAGGATTTGGGTGAATCGTGCGGCCCTTATAGATGGCATTTCCTGCATTCTGTTGTATGACAATTAATAAAAAGGTTTGTCCGATTTGTATGAGGTTTCACCATCTACATGTATACATATTTGGAAGTGTTCAAAATGCATGTGTGTAATCTATTTTAGTATGTATTACAAAAAAAATAAACAAACAACATATTACAGTCAGTTGTCAGGAATGGCGCTGTTCCCGCGCTCGGTAAAGTCAATATTTTACATTTGAAATTACATAATGGAATGAACATTTTATTACCAGGATACTCACTACATTACACAGGATGTTTGTTTACCCAAACAAAAATTTGGTCCGAATATTGGGGCGGCAGTCGGCACCCCTGCCACCCCAACCGCCCCAGTTCCGACGCCTCTGTTGACTCGAAGGGTAATATATCCTGGTTCATTGGCACCACTGTAGTAGAAGCGGAATGTGTTTTAAAGTGAAAAATATCTTGTCGGCGGCTGGGGTCGAACGCAGGCCGCCTGAGTGAGAGACGAACACTTTACCACGTCGCTATAAAAGCCGGCTTGTACCGCAAGGCAGTACAAATGTTTGATTATCCTACCAAGGCCGTACTACTACACATACATGTACAAAAAATATATTTCTCCCACTATGTGACATTATTGAGAGCAACGGCAACAATATTAAACAAAGATATCATCAGTCATACATTGATTATTCACCTAGTAAAGTGTGTATTAGCAAATTTCTTTTGTTACTGTCATTTCGGCTAATTCTGCGTATCGGCTAATGTAGCGTAATTCACGTCAAATTTAGCCTTCAGTATATCGTAATAAAATATGTGGATTTCGGAATAAATAAGCGGAGTAATTGCTACACTGTAGCACAATTTTATGTCATTCCGATAGTTTGATAAAAAGGTATTCGAATATAATAAAAATGTGTAAAATCCTCAGACCCTACTAAATTAACTGTTCAACTAAGAAACTAACCTGTCATGATGTCACTAGATAGTTCTGCTTCAAGTTTAAGGCAAATTTTGCTATGCTGATCCAGAAAGCTGTTCGCCATTTTGTTTTCACTACCACATGCACAGCATTAGCAGAAACAAATGTGACGTTGCCAACACGCGTGTGATGCAGGGTTGGCCGGGAAATACCGGGGGCGGGAATTCCTGGCGGGAAATACCGGTATTTCCCGTCCCGGGAAATACTCCCCAAAGTGGGAAATACCGGGAAATATGAATTTTGATGTTATTATTTGATAATTAAAGTTATTTAAATTAAGTTTTAAGCTCAGTAATAGTTAATTAAACAATCAACAAATTAATAATTAGATATAGGGGTTAATTACAATGTATAGATCTGTTTCATTCCCAACTAGGGTACTCATCAGGTGGAATATTTGGCAACCATGACATTTATATTTTGGTTGTATTATTTTTTTGTAAATTACTCTTCATTTTTTAGGAAGCATCTGAGTGTCTGCTAAATACAATTCACAAGGATAATGTCATCATGATCAGACTAAGTTTAGACAACAGGCTGTTAATCATGTTAATTGTCAACCTTCTCCCACACTAATATTCAGTATCAAGAAATGAGAATAAATGATCTTAGCATGCATGATGTGCATACACATAGTCTCTTACAAGTCTTATATGACTGACAATGTACTGTTGTTTTATGCTTTGCATTTGTATTACTTATTTGCATTATTATTACGACATTTATTTAACGTGAAGACTATGGGCCACGATGGTACGTACGAGATACAGTACCTAAAATCGTTAAAATTAGCCAAAAGCTTACTAATGTCTACTTATTTGCATGTACTTTGATGAGACTTAATATACTTTAATAAACCATATCAGACTATGACAAAGGCTGTTAATTGTCTGTCCGCCTTCTCTCACACCTTTTGTGTCATACTGTATAATAAGAACCCAGGTTGTCTGTATGTGGTCATGTCAAGTTGTAAAACAATTACACTTACACTGTACATGGATTATCCCTGTTATCAACAGGGATTTTCTCAACATTCCAAAAGCAGCTTTTATTAGTGGCAGGTTACTATAGTAATGAGGAGTGTTCTCATATACAATAAAATAGACAGTTGGCAAATACTACATAGACTTTTATATAGGGAAGAAAATTGTCTAGAAACTAATGATGTTTTTTTTCTCTAAATAAACTTATTATTTCTTTTTTTATTGCAGACTGTTTTACGTATAGGCTTATTAGTCTACACAGATATAAACCATAATAGATATAGGGGAATATAGAGACTCATCTTGACATTTTGGAATGAAAAAGACCACCAAGATTCATATTTCACGGTATTTCACGGTATTTCCCAGTATTTCCCGGTATTTCCCGCCGTCCTGGGAAATACTCTTATTTCCCGGGAAATTGCCAACCCTGGTGTGATGTCATACATCACACAATTTACGTTACTTACTGACGTCAAAATGTTATGAAATTTTACCTGCACAGACGTTTTTGATTTGCAAATGAGGCATGATATTTTGTAATTCTTTTAATATACTAATTAAATGCGTCACCTGAAAAAATAATATTTTCGACAGATTATAAAGTATGATCATTGCACATCAAAAAATAAATACAGAGAATAAATAGTAATGTTCGTTAACATTTTACATATTTACATGTATCAGTGTGGAAATTTACGGCTAATATAAAATTTATAATAATTCCAATCAGTACGTGGAATAATGGTGAATGAATGTTTATTTTGCCAGAAAATGTGTAGGATGATGTCTCTGATGTAAGTAACAGTTTGTGCCTACTGAGTGGGCATGTACCTTTAATGACATATACATTTGTTTGGAAAGCAGATTTAGCCGACACCATTGTATCTATCTATGAAGTAGGACAAAGAACTATTCAAACACAATCAAAACAAGTTTAAATGTCAGTATCATGCCCATATTTAGTCCAAATTCCAGCAGCATACAAGCCGAGGCAGTTCAAAAAAGTCTGCATGTTAAAAGTCTCATATAACATTCGGACGTCAGTAAATGACATCAATTTATTGTGATGTCTGATGCCACCTCTGTGTTTGCAACATCATGTTTATTTCTGATAATTCTGCGCATCTCGCAGTGTAAACAAAAATGAACAGCGTACTGGATAACACATCAGCATAGCAAAATTGGTACTAAACTTGAAGAAGTATACATGTAGTTGCGAACTGTAACTCTTGCAATATACTACCGTACGGTTCGCAGCCATAGTTACTATTCCACTCATGGCTTCCTCTCAGTCTGCAGAATAGCGAATCTGATCTAATTTGCACTTTAGTACATGTAGTTATTTTATATAGTTTACTGAAACAAAAAAAAGTACAAACTAATAATTCCGAAACAAATTTTACAGTACAATATTTTTCAGTATTATAGCTGTTTTACGATTGAAGGTTACTAAATTGTTTCATATATATTAATTACACTAGCGTCTATACTGGGAACTATTTTCTAAATGTGGTATAGTATTATAATTCCAGCACAAAAATATTTACACAATTCCCTAACATTTGATTGGTCCGTTGCAAGTCTCCGTCCAAAATTTATATCCCAGTAAACTCCATGCCGAACTACTTTCCATAACCGTCAGGCGCAGTTAAAATAATTCTTAAGAAAACGGAAAATAAACACATTTTCTTGATGAATTTATTTCAAATGCTGGAATTATAAGGAATGAATGGCCTTTTTGTGGAATTTATCGGCCTTCTTCCAGTATTCCCGCGACTTTTCCAAGTTTATACCCCGATAAATTCCACAAAAAGGCCATTCATTCCTATAATCATTTCAGAACATACTGGTACATGTACATGTATAGCGAAAATGCCAAATTATGCCATACCAAATTATCTACCCTGCTTGTCACAGGTTCTGAAGGCATGTACTTGAATGTAGCGCATGCTTTGGGGAATGTGATGAAATAAAATGGTGTGATTAATTGATAATATGTGGCTGTGACTGGAGAAATGTGGCTTATGGAATATGTGACCAGTGTAGCTTCTTCACACTCGTGTAGCCTGATAATGATCTATATTGCTTGTTAGAATCATGACGGGTGTTTCATTGATGGAACGGCGAGCCGTGTAGATCCTGATCAGACTGCGGATGCGCAGGCCGGTTTGGATCTACCTTGGTTGCAAAACCCATAAGCCCAATTTCTCCAGTCACAGCCACATATATGTCATTTACTGCCCATGAATTGGAATTATTGGAAGTTACCGTTGTATCTGAGGCACAGTCGGTACTCACAGTTTTAAGGGACATTGCACATTTCCTACCAGCAAATGGCGGTTATGCACCACATAAAAGCGAGAGTACATTATTTTTTATTGCAGACGTCCCTTAAAAGACACGCATCACCTAATGAGTTTGCAACCAGTGTAGTCCCTGATCAACCTGTGCATTTGTAGTCTGTTCAGGGCATACACTGTTCGCTAATGAATTTGATGAAACATAATAATGTATACTGTTCTATATCTGTTTCAGTTTGACGTAGATGTTTTGTTGAACCCGGACAATGAATATCTTCAGTATGACCTGCCACTGTGCATCAATGTCATCACCTGGTTGGAACACTTTCGTCAGTCAAACTCAATTACAGAAACTCTGTGGCATGCAAATATCTGACATCGAGTGTGAAATCTTGCATCACAACATTTGTGAAATCCTGTATCGCGTAGCTAGAAAACCTGCGTCACATCATGTGTGAAAACCTGTATGTGTCGACATCCTGCACCATATCACTTGTGGCAGCCTGTGTCACATTACTTACGAGTTGCTGAGATCCTGTGCTACATCATTTCTGAGATCCGCAGCGTCCTAATGATCACATCACTTGTCAGATCCTGTGTGACAACACTTCTGAGATCCTGCGTCACACCAAATGTGAAATTATGCGTCACATCACATGTGCGATCCCGCGTCACATCACTCGTGAGTTGCTGAGATCCTGCATTACAGCATTCCTGAGATCCGCAGCATCACCATGATCACATGTGCATTATTCCTGAGATACTGCGTCACATCATTTGTAAGATCCTGTGTGACAACACTTCTGAGATCTTGTGTGACACCAAATGTGAAATTATGCACTGCATCACATGTGAAATCCTGCGTCACATCACTCCAGATGTCTTATTACATACACTACATGTAACTCTATTTGTTTGCCATTGAATTTCCATTGATACTGGTGAAATATGGGATTTGACCCAGTTAACATGGCTTAGGATGACCTTAGCTTTTGACAGACCATTAAACACCATTAAATAAATAAATTGTTCTTCCTCATCTGCATATTTCTCCATGTAAACAACATATATTTATTATGGCTTTGCTATGTATATTGACAAACTTGTATGTTCTTAGTTGTAGTAAATATCTCACAATCGTGTGCATGTATTTGATCTACAGGAATAGTTTCTCTACTTCATCAGCAGTGCTTTCATTAACTGAAATTGGATTTTAATTACTCTGTAAAAATCCTCAAATTGGCAGATTTCCTTCTTGATCTATATGTGTATAAACATCCTGAAATGTTCTTAAAACAACTTTATTGCTTTATTGTTATGTATCTAGCCATAACATACCATATGAAATTTATATTGTCATTGTTCAGGTGTAGATAATTTGCCACAATCAGTTTTTGTCTCGCCTGCTTTAGCAGACGTCGCCGATTTTTCCGTCGTCGTCGTCGTCCGAAATGTCAAAAACTTTGTTCAAGGTTCGTCCTCATGGTATCACTTTAATATTACTTGACGGATTCCTTCAATATTTGGACACTTGATGCATGTGAGCATTGGGAACACACTCATGCCGCCATTAACATCACTATGTTCTGTTTTACCTTCATATTATTTTTCGGAACAATTTTGTTTGCGTAAAAAATAAATTTAATATTACTTGACGGGTTGCTTGACGGATATCCTAGGCAAAAGTAAATCACTTGAATCGAATGCAGGAAATGTCCTACGATTGGTTTCTGACTTTTCTGTAAAACAAACAAATACGACTGATCTAAAATGAATTATTTTTTTAATCGAACGTCGGAAATTTGCTAGGATCCGTTTCAGACTTTTCTGTAAAATAATATGACTGATCTAAAATTAATGATTTTTGAGGTTTAATTGTGGGAAATTTCCTACGTTCAATTCAAATGATTTATTTTTGGATATTGTCAAAGTTGTATGTTTTGAATTTCAGTGTTAAATTTATTAACATAGAGAACTTAGTCAATATATCCTGGACAAAAGTAAATCACTAGAATCGAACGTAGGAAATTTCCTACGATTGGTTTCTGACTTTTCTGTAAAAGAAATACGACTGATATAAAATTAATGATTTTTTAGGTTTACTTGGATATTGTCGAAGTTGTGTTTTGAATTATTGAAATCTATTAACATAGAGAACTTTGTCAATATATCCTAGATACTTTAAATCACTTGAATCGAACGTAGGAAATTTCCTACGGTCAGTTTCTGACTTTTCTGTAAATCAAATATTACTGATCTAAAATTAATTATTTTCTAGGTTTAATTGTGGGAAATTTCCTTCATGTACGTTCAATTCAAGTGATGTACATTTGGATGTTTTGAATTTCTGTGTTAAATTTATTAACTTTGAGAACTTTGTCACTATATCCTGGACAAAATTAAATCACTTGAATCGAACGTAGGAAATTTCCTACGATTGGTTTCTGACTTTTTGGTTTAATTGTGGAATCATACGTTCAATTCACGTGATGTAATTTTGGATATTGTCAAAGTTGTATGTTTTGAATTTCAGTGTTGAAATTTATTAACTTTGAGAACTTCGGCAATATATCCTAGACAAATGTAAATCACTTGAATTGAACGTAGATTTCCTACGATCGGTTTCTGACTTGTCTGTAAAACAAATGCGCCTAAATAAATTATTTTTTAGGTTTAATTGTGGGAAATTTCCTACGTTCAATTCAAGTGAGTTATACTTGGATATTGTCGAAGTTGTGTTTTGAATTATTGAAATTCATTAACATAGAGAACTTTGTCAATATATCCTAGATACTTTAAATCACTTGAATCGAACGTAGGAAATTTCCTACGATCAGTTTCTAACTTTTCTGTAAAACAAATATGACTGATATAAAATGAATGATTTTTTAGATTTAATTGTGGGAAATTTCCTACGTTCAATTCAAGTGATGTACATTTGGATATTGTCAAAGTTGTATGTTTTGAATTTCAGTGTTAAATTTATTAACTTGGAGAACTTTGTCGATATATCCTCGACAAAAGTAAATCACTTGAATCGAACGTAGGAAATTTCGTTAAAATAAATACGACTTATATAAAATGAAAGATTTTTTGAGGTTTAATTGTGGGAAATTTCCTACGTTTAATTCAAGTGATGTACATTTTGCAATTGTCAAAGTTATATGTTTTGAATTTCAGTGTTGAAATTTTTAACTTCGGCAATATATCCTTGACAAATGTAAATCACTTGAAGCAAACGTAGGAAATTTCCTACGATCGGTTTCTGTTGTTTCTGTAAAACAAATACGACTGATCCAATAGTTTTGTCAAAGTTTTATGTTTTGAATCTCAGTGTTGAAAGTTACATGTATTTGACAATATATCCTGCACAAAAGTAAGTCAGTTGAATGGAACGTTCATACGATCGGTTTCTGACTTTTCTGTAAATGAGGTTTAATTGTGGGAAATTTCCTACGTTCAATTAAATTGATGTACATTTGGATATTGTCAAAGTTGTATGTTTTGAATTTCAGTGTTGAAATTTATTTTAGAGAAGTTTGACAATATTTCCTAGACAAAAGTAAAACACCTAAATCGAACGTAGGAAATTTCCTACAATGAAAACTGATTAATCATCATGTTTAGTTCATTGTATTCGGATATTGTCGGAGTTGTATTTTTTGGCATTTCAGTTTCCAATTTGTAATTATTCTGTTAAATTGTAAATTCTGTATTTCAATTGTGGGAAATTTCCCACAATCGAGTTTATATTTATTAAATAAATTGTTAATGAACAATATTGTTGTGCTTGCGTTCAATAATTATGAAAACCTGTCAATGGACAGTTTCCAATGTAGGAAATTTCCTACAATGCCCAGTCAAAACTGCTCAAACCTGGAAATGATCAGAAAATTAAGTGAATTTGATGAGCTTCCAATTTGCGAGTTTGACCACATTTCGACCCCAAAACTGCTCAAACGTGGAATCGGTTGTGTCGAGAGAGCAAAAAAGTGAGCGAAAACGGGATTTCCTTGGGAAAATCCCTTTCATTTGGGATTCTGTTATACGCAGTAGATATCGGTGTTTATATATCATATGTATGGGTTGTGTAAATGAATTGCGTAAAACATTCTGCGTTTGTGTGAAACCTAGTGTTATAATTATGAAGTATGTAGCAGTTGTGCTTGTAAATGATGGAGCCACACATGAAGCAACAATACGTATATGGATGTGCAATACATATGATATAGGAAGATTATAATCGACTGGTGTAAATAATGTGTATTGGCATGCGATACACGTATATCCGTTAACATCATGTTTGTGAAATGCGATCAGTGAAAATAGAAAATGGTCTGATGGGAATAGATTAGCTTTATACTTAATTGTATATATTTCGCTAACACTTAAGTGCGTATGACGCTATGTCTGTAATATTTCTTTGTCATTGTGACATAACCACATTTTTGGCTTTCTTGTATGTGAGAGTTGAGTCGGGCTATGCCCCATATATAAAAGTAAGATTAGCGCTAATCCTATTACTTTTAGGGGATGGGATAAATGATGCTGGTGTGGCGAGGGCCTGGCACCAGATCAGGTTGTTCTAATTTCAGGACTGAATATATATTTTGATTGTAAATATTGAGTTCTGAAGTTGGGATTTACCCCCCTCGGACAGGTGGATACGGGACACGACCCCGTTGACCCGTCTGCGTGTAGACTCCCTGAGGCTTGTACCTCTCTGTCAGAAAAGCGGACGTTAAACCCTATTCACTCACTCACTCACTCTATCATGCTGTAGCAAATCCATGACCCACCACCCAGCCCTTACCCCAAGATCAAGGTCACAAACTTGGCACATTCATAAACTTAACGTTGGGTAAATGTCTTATAACTTCTGTTTCCTTTCATGGACCACCTTGTTATTTCATACATGCATTCCTCAGATGACCCTCTATCATGCTGTAACAAATCCATGACCCACCACCCAGCCCTTACCCCAAGGTCAAGGTCACAAACTTGTCACATTCATAAACTTAACGTTGGGTAAATGTCTTATAACTTCTGTTTCCTTTCATGGAACACCTTGTTATTGTATCCCCCGGACTCCGTCGGGGGATACTATGGATTTGACAGCGCGCCGCGTCCGCGTCCGCCGCAGACACTTCTTGTCCGGAGCATAACTTTTTTCAAAAATTATTTTTAAACTTTTTGTTTCCATTTTTTTTTTCTTTTTTTTTTCATTTTTTTTTTAAATTATTTTTCAATTTTTGTCCAGTAGCATAAGGTCGTAAGTGCTATATACAGACTATTCACCTGTGCATGTGCTAGCATGTGCAACTGACCACTTACAGGTAATTTATACAGGTAAATGATTATATTACATTTCCGTAAACTGTGTTGAAAATATTGTGGCATTATGTGGACCTGTGCAGATATATGTAGATAAATATAGGACTATTAAAAAAAATTCTGGGCTCCAGTAGCAAGCATTATTGTATGCCCCGGACTCCGTCGGGGGATACTATGGATTTGACAGCGCGCCGCGTCCGCGGTCCGCGTCCGCGGTCCGCGGTCCGCGTACGCGTCCGCGCAGACACTTCTTGTCCGGAGCATAACTCGAACACCCTTTGGAATATTTTCATGAAACTTCACACATGCATAGACCACGACCCGAAGGTGTGTCGCGCACAAGAATGACAACTCTTGCATAGCTAATTTTTGAGTTATCTCCCTTTTTTGTTTCTCGCACTGATTTCGTGTCCGGAGCATAACTCCACCACCCTTTCGAATATTTTCATGAAACTTCACACATGCATAGACCACGACCCGAAGGTGTGTCGCGCATTCCTCATGTGAATAGCTATCATGCTGTAGAAAATCACCAACTTAGTGTGTTCACCAACATTGAGAAGTATTCTTTTCTAGCAAAGTATACTTTCAGGGAGTAATAATTTATTTTTCCCGAAATGCATTTTATCATATAGAACTAACCACTGCATATATTTGATGATTAAAAGTATGCATAATTATTATACTGAATTTATTACATTATCACAGCCAAATTGGCTGTGATAATGTAATAAATTCATTATAATAAAAATTAATAAATTTATCATTAAATTGAAAATTTCTCCCTCAAAGAATACTTTTCTAGATAAGTATACTTTGCGATGTTGGTGAAATAGGCTACATGGGTTGAAGTATGCACATAGCGCGTCCACACGTCGGCGCCATAGCTACAGTTGGTATCGGTGGATAAATCATTTCAACACAATATCAATAACTGCAGATGCATTTAATCGCATTACAATTGTACTTTATAAAAAGAAAATGACCACTTCATAAAATCAAGACATAAACAACATATATAATATTAGGAATAGAAAGAAACAAAAGCGGTGGTACAGGGCGAGTCTGCAAATGAAGTTTGTTTGCATAGTGAGCTCCCTTATTAAACGACAACAAGATATTTATGTGAAACTGCATATATTTTCAACACTTATCTTATTATCACTTACTACGCTGAGTTAAATTTCGTCGCCTGCTGGAAATATTTTATTTTCAATAGTTCTCGACAAAAACCTGTTTTGACAGCACATAAAAATCGTCTCCACTATCAAAACCTTTTTTTAAGAATTAAGGCAGAAAAGAAAACAGCAGACGACAATTTACGTCTACAGTGTCGTGAGGGTTAAATCAGTTCTGCTGTTCTGCATGTAGCAACTCTCTTTTCTGTAGGCGCTGGAGTGGGTGGACTGCAGTGTCAAGTTTCAACAGCGCAGCATATTAACGCTCATTGTCAGCGTTGAGTAACGCGTTATCACATAAAATGCTACGCTGCTGAAACGGCAAATGTAAATGTTGGTCTTCATGGTCTTGGCCAGAATTGAAACATTTAACATCCGCAGATCAATCCGCTTTATGTCGCTAATGAATAGAACCAGCTGGTTGAGCAATATACATTACTGCCTGCGCCAATATTGTCAATACGTTATCTCCCTAGAGATAGCAAATTGTGTCGCGCAAATATCTGTGGGGGCAGCCATTGATCGTGCTAAAGCGAGTACGACCAAGAACATAGTGCCCTGTGCCAACTTATTCTATGGCGTTTTGGTCTGTCTTGCTTTGTATCAAAATCTCTACATATACTATTCTCTATAGTTTTCACAGTTTTTTGATCAGTTGATCAGTATATTGTGGCAGATACTAGTTAATCAAGACATTTCGTGCGGATGAATACATCAGCTATTATCTTTAGGTCTCACGGGACAGTACGTACGGAGCTAGCAGTAAAGGGGGTGGACGATTTTCTATATATTTCAGTACTGATCCTGCAAGCTACACCAGTGTGTTTTACAAAGTTAACATACCCCACACCCCGATGAGTTTTTGTGGCGATAATATATATATTTCAGTACTTTGATTAGTTTCTTTATTTCAAAATGCTTGAATAGTGCGTTTGAAAATATGCAGATTGATTGGCTGAACTTGAGCTGTGCTACAGCTCAGGCAAAGCCAATCAAACTGCTTGATTGCGAGTTGATATTGCCAGAAATTGTTCAGAAACTTTGGCATCTTGGCCAGATTGACGCAGGCGGTGCTGTACTGGGTATAACCAGCTGGTAGAGTGGGACATTACAATGCCATTTTCTAAAACCAGGATCGAGTGTACCGTGGCGAACAGAGTGTCAGTCCAAGGTTATATACCACACGACTACAGACCCACTCTAGTGAACAAAGTCAAGAGTTAGTCCCACTATAATATGAGACACGCCATGTGATTTTGTGCATTCGGACATCTCCGTAATTTCATTTTGTCAACTTTTGACTTTATTTATGAAAACTATTATAAATTTTGTAAACATATTTAAAGAAATTACGCAGATGTCCGAAGGTACACAATTACATGGCGTGTGTCAATTATAACGTTGTTGTAACGAAAGCTCACAACCAACGAAATTTGATTCACTGGCTCTGGACTGGAGCATAAAATGTTTGAGTTTTGATTCAAGTACATACTCCAAATGTTTATTGAAGCGAGACCTGTTCAATAATTTGTATACGACTATAATAATAGTCATAGTAACCATTCAGTACAAGCACATTGTCAGCATTGCTCAATGCATCGGTGAAGTCAAATATGTTATATTTTACTTTGTGTGGAATAGCTTAAACGTGTTCACATTTTTAGCTGCGAAGCTGTAGCCGGTTCTCAAAATATAGTCGGATATCACGGCGCTATTTTTTCTTGTGGCTCGTATGTATACATATTGTATCTAGGTCATTGTTAACAACTCGTTTTATGTTATTTTACATTTCACATTTATTAGAATGTATATCTTTGGTATATAATTAATTGAAGAAAAACCAATGGAACCTCAGATTTAGCCGTTCATTTTCCACAAATAAAACGGATATTTTGGACGCGCATTAATGGTGAGTAAACCCGAATCACACCTGTCTGGCACCTGTCTGGATGTTTTCATTCACAACTACGGCGTATACAAATTTTCATAAAACAACACTATAACCACAGGTGTTTGAAGAGTGAATCCGGATATGGAATTACCACCCTTATCGCATCGCCGTATTTCGCCGATATTGATTTCGAAAATCAGTCATATTTTCCTTAAATGATGTCGAAAATTGATAAAAATATACTGTTGCCACTCATTTGAACCGTGCGGTTTAGATGGTTCACTCATTTGAATCGTCGCGTCGACATGTTTCGAATGAGTGGTAATAGCGTACACTTTCACTTACAATAATTGAGCCCGGATATGGAATTACCACCCATATCGAATCGCCGTATTTCGCCGATATTTATTTCGAAAATCAGTCATATCTCTCTAAAATGATGTCGAAAATGGATAAAAATATTCAGAACTCATGCGGAATTGAATATACGATGCTATTGGTTGGGATAGGCTGGTTGTAAACTTTTGTAGGGACCTTTGTCACATCGTGGCAGATTATCTTATGCTTAACAATCATGTTGATCCGTCTTTTTTGGCTACTGTATCAGTGCAAAATGGTGCCATTTAGTAAAACGTTTTGTTGCTGCACTTACTATGGACTGTACTGGCTATAGTAATTTGCATCTTAATGCGTCCATTTATGTCTACTGCAAACACTGACTGAACAAATGATTTGCTGATGATATGTGTATCACACAAGTGGAACAATATTACATTCCTCTAGTTAATTACATGTTATTACTTATGAAGATGTGTATGTAATGCATAAAATACAAATGCTAAGCCTTACTGGATTCTTCCTGTTTATATACAGCTCCATCCCCTCTCCACATACAAAACATGTCGAGTGTTATACAGTTTCCCATAACACCATTTACTACAATTATTATATTTGAAATATTTAAAGAAGAATATACTAAAACACTGTTTACCACCCATTTCAGTTGGGCTCGCAGCTCAGTACTTTCAGTACTTTATTTGGAATGTGAAGTCATCGATACCTGTGCAGGCACCGGGGCGGGATCAACTGATCCTGAGAATAGTGCTGCAGTAGCCATTGCTTGTCGTAAAAGGCGACTAAACTGGCTTAACGATTGGGTTCATACTTTCCGGAACCCACTATACCGGATTTGGCCCTCGTGTACATTTCTGGCTTTCTTGTATGTGAGAGTTGAGTCGGGCTATGCCCCATATATAAAAGTAAGATTAGTGCTAATCCTATTACTTTTAGGGGATGGGATAAATGATGCTGGTATGGCGAGGGCCTGGCACCAGATCAGGTTGTTCTAATTTCAGGACTGAATATATATTTTGATTGTAATATTCGACAGGTTTACGCCACTCCACATGAGTGCGATCATCGTGCATAGTTGTACATTTGTACAATTACTAATGTTTATATGCCAAACGTGAAATGATGAGACAATAGGCGTGCCTATGAATGTGGATCTAATATAGAAATTTATCGAAAACATGTAAATTATATTCTTCATGAAGAGTGGAGATTGGTTTTTGAACAAAATATTCATTATTTTATTCGTACGTGTTCATATCCACATACTATGTTTTCATGGTAAACAACAGATATAGAGAAGTTTCCTTTCCTAAACACATATATTCAAAGATAATGTTTGTTTTTCGACCACCTACATTGCAGTTTGCTGATTAATGCAATGTAGAAATATATGCATGATATTTTCTGCATGCGCCATCATGTTATCAAGTTAAACAGTCGTCGCCAGTTTTGAATCATCACAATTTCTTCCTGGGCGAGTTGTTAAAATATACAGACGGGAGCAGTACTTCAAACGTTTTATCAGTTTTCTTCGCAATTTACAACTATTTCGCGCATGTGTCAATCATTTCCGGCTTATGTCGACGTTCTGGACAGTAATATGCGAGGAGCTCTTGTGCCGAATTCGTTTTCTTCGAGCCCCGAAATTTCATATCTAAAATATAAAATAGTTTACATATACAGACAATTGTAGCAATAGCCTGCTCTCTATTGGTACTACGGTATCGGGTACATCAAACTATTGTGACAGCGGAGCTCTCTGCAAACTCGTTTAATCCAGCTTTCAATTGTGGGAAACAATGATTTTGATACATGTATATATGGCCGCCTATTTGGCATGCCAAGCAGAGCTTAAAAAGTTCTCGTTAATTCTATGCACTCAATTAAAGGGTCGGATCCACGCTAGGTCGCCTTGTGGACACCGGCTAGTAGTCTGGGCACGGGTTTAGGCTAGTTTCTAAAAAAAAATCACTATGCGATCCATTGCGTGTTATAAAGTATGTGAGCAGAATTACCGTGTTCTTAGATGTGAACAAGCAACGTCATACAATGCTAGTACTGCATTTATAAATACTACGCATTATAGAGCGCGCAAATATAAAATTAGACAGTGAATCGGGAAAGCGATGCAATCTTATAGAGAATAGTAGGTTAGTGCCGTGAATGGGAAAAATATCTGGCAAGGCTTAGGAAACGGATTGGGCGAGGCTCTGTCGGGCACATCCCGTTTCCGAGCCGCGCCAGATATTTTTTCCAATTCACGGCACTAACCTACTATTCTATTTATCCCGTCAACACATACTAATGGCTTTTAAATGCAAAAAAAAATAATCCCAGCCACCACACATATTCATACGCAGTGATTAGGTCGCATTGACAGGATATCAAAAATGTTTCACGGCACCGTGTTTCACGGCACCGTGTTTCACGGCACATACGCACTGTGTTGACGGAATAAGAACTGCTACTGACTTCTGTTTAGACTAGACAGATGTAAAACCTACAAAGGCTTCCAGACAACGCATTTCCATGGACATTAACACAATCTGATATTCACTCGCAGCGTGTTCATTCCTAGTTTCGTGCTGTGTACACATGCTAATATTAAATAGCGTTCACCTAGTACGTACATTGAATCGAATCAAAGACACTTAATACATATTCATAATATCTGTCATTTACAAACTGTCATAATTACCTAATGCCCATTCCTTCAAGTGCAAGACTTAGTGCATTAAAGAACAACAAATATTCGAAAAAAAAGTCAGACATATTTAAAGCATTCCCGACCCATATCAGTCTACATATCTGAATACAGAGTTACACGACAGGGTCATTCGGTCAGCAATACAGCGGTTATGCAACATAATATGTACATTGCATCACACGATTGCAAGAAAGTGATACTATAGTATAGTAATATCATTAAACAGCATAAAACACGAGACGCCATAAAATCTTAGTGCGCTTAACCCTTAGACCGCTACTCACAACAATTGTCGTCTGCTGTTGCTTTTATATCTTGCCTTATTTCTTAATAAAAACATGGGACAGCACTTCAGAATCATTTACAATGGAAATGATTCTGAAGTGCTGTCAAAGCATGCTGTAAATTATTCTAAACTGCTGTTAAAGCATATTTGTTATCATAAAAATGGAAAATATAAAATAAATTATTCTAAACTGCTGTTAAAGCATATTTGTTATCATAAAAATGGAAAATATAAAATAAACAGCAGACGACAAAAAATAACATAGAGGTCTAAGGGTTAACATTATGATGGGTGTCATTGCAACTTATTTCTAAATATATTGTCTGTCTAGGATTGTAGCGTACATAGATGTATCTCAGAGCCGCCATATACCTGCTATACAGTGGAATTTGTCTTAGCTGGACAAGCTCACATGGAGGCCTTCCATTGTCGGGCTTTAAAAGGTCCCACTGCATAAAGCGAACATGAAACTGTAACCCTTTCACCCATGGAATATTTCATGTTCAGTTCCAGACTGTTCCATTCTGCAGAACAGGGGATCATTTTGTAAAAAATATTATAAAAAATATCCACAAATGGTGCATAACCTGATGAGACGGCTGCAAATATTAGGAAAGAGGTCTCTAGTGTTGAAAGGGTTAATATATTGTTATAATTGCGATTACTTACGACACTGGCGCACTCACAGAACCAGCGTCATGGTAACTGTCACCATGGAAACAATCGTCATAAGGCCAATCACGGGCATTCCTGAAGTAGAATAAAATAACATGGATCCATATAATGAGTTGGACAATGAGCATTTTCACTCCATAGTTTAAATTTCAATTTTCAGTTTTCAAAGTTGTAACTTGTCAAATGAATCACATCAGTCCATAGTTTCCATGGCAACTTTCACATCAACTCGCACTCAATTATTGTGGTCAGTTAGTAACACCTTCGCAATAACACTTCACAGCAATTTGCTTTCATTTGTGACAGCATTTTTGTTTCAAAATAGATTTGGTAGCTTTAACTTTTGTATTAACCCAGTCTTTATTTCGTTAGTGCAAACATACAACAGCTCTATATTCTAATACAATATACATCTTCTTATGAAGATGTGGCGTGTGCTGGGTGATCAAGATCTGTATGCGCTGGCCCAACGTACCATGAGGAGTGACGAGTCACATATGGACACCGACTGTGCAAAGGATGAACTATTACAACGTGTGTGACAAGCGTAGTCCCAGTAAGGTCACACACTGGTCGCCATTCAGCCAATCTATCGATGTTTATGTCAACTGAATATTACGTTTTGATCAGTCTATTAGCTGTATAGTTAACAAATGATGATGGTGATCAGATATGAATTTTCGGTTATGCTAGAACTCGTTTGATAATTGATAATATATCAGCCGATGCACATTTCTCTAAATATTTTTCTGTAAGTGTTCTCATTTCTCACGAAAATAATTTGTCGTTGCCACTCAGTTGAACCGACTTGAGTGGTCACAACATACACAGTAGGTGTGGGGTGGGATTTATAAAATATCGCACATGTTCTTAGGTAGAAAATCACACGACATCTCTCGTATGTGGCTGTGACTCGTGAAATGGGGGTTATTGCATTTTGTGAGCATTGTAGCTCCTGATCAAATAACACAGTCCCATATGCTAGTAACTATCTTTATCCCTATCCGTGAAACAAGGTGCCGTGAAACATATTTGATATCCTGTCAATACGACCTAATCACAATTCATACGCGTCATTCGTGTTGGTGACTACTTTCCCCAGTATACTTCTTGAGTTGACTGAATAGTCTGATGGAAATGGAACTGTTTACAGTGTGAGGGTTAAATTTGGCAAATAAAAACTATATCGCCAGAAAATAAAATTAAGTGCATGCCATTTTCTGAATGTCAAATCAATTTCCATTATGCCCCTCAATTTCCAATTGCGTTTGCTCTCTACCCATTCCGTGCGTCATTCAGACATGACTGACGTCATACTTATATTTACGTCAATTAGTCTACTACGTCATTTAAAATAAAAATGGATGCTCCCAGTGATTCCAGTCAGGTAAGGAAATAAACGAAACAAAATGGTGTTTGTGTTGTTGATTTTGATTCTGGACAGATCGCAATCGTTGCAGAATCTGCCCCAAATGGAAATGGATGGGTCTTGTGAATTTTGAGAGTGTATTTCGTTGAAATGAAGCTGTAATTTCACATTGTTGGTGACAACATATAAAGTATCAACAGAACATTTATCTGTTGAACCTGCATGAAGTACACGTTTTAATGGTTAATTCGGGATATATATTCTTTTTTTCCTCCATTTATGGAGAGAGAACACAATCGTTGTAACATTTTAAGATTATTCGTGAAATATTTCGATGTGTAAAGTTCCTAAAGTCTAAAACAATTATTGATCAATTTACTCTCATGATTGTTGATTAACGGATTTTACAACCATACTTTATCGAACTATGTTCTGTCAGCCAATGAGTGTTTGATGTAATTCGGTTCTAACTTATCTCGCTTTTGAAGGCTAAATTAACTAAATTAAGTTGATTTAAATGCTGTTTTAGAATGTTGACGGTATAAATAGAATAGTAGGTTAGTGCCGTGCATGGGAAAAATATCTCTCGGCACGGAAACCGAATAGGCTCGGCAGAGCCTCGCCCATCCAGTTTCCTAAGCCTCGCCAGATATTTTTTCCCATTCACGGCACTAACTTACTATTCTCTATATATTGTTTTTTAGAAGCATGGCGGATGTTTCATTGATGGAATGGCAAACAGTGCAGATGCTGATCAGACTGCGGATGCACAGGCTGATCCGAATCTGCACTGGTCGCAAAACCCATAAAGCTCGTGTCTCCGGTAATAGCCACATATGAATAACTTAACAACCGGTCATTTTGACACAAGCTAAACTACCCCACCGCCTGCGCTAATATTGCCAATATTTGTAATTATTTTTCTTTCAAAATACTTGAATATCGTGTTTGAAATCAAGCAGCTTGATTGGCTAAGACTGAGATTAGCTATAGCTCAGGCTCAGCAAATCAAACTGCTAGATTAAGAGTTGAGATTGCCAATAGATTTTCAGAAACGTTGACATCTGTAGCCGATTTCACCACCTAGCTAAATATTCTTTGAGGGAGTAGGCCTAATTGTTTATTTTTTATTGAAATGCGTTATTTCATGTAGAACAAAATTCTGTTTATATGTGATGATTAAAATTGTGCAGCTTTCATATGCTTTATTTTTATATTACCACAGCCATTGAATTGAACATGTTTTATTTCATGAAATAGAATGATTAATGAATTTAGGCATACATTGAAAATTACTCCCAAAAGTTAACCCGAATTATCTGTCTGTAACGTAGAGCGACTTACATATTACAGACAGAGAATTCGCGTTACCCAAAAGTATACTTAGCTAGACAAGTGACTTAGCGATGATGGTGAAATCGGATACTAGGCAAGGTTGACGCATGCTGTTGTGTAGTACACGTCGACTGGTCCCACGCACCCGCAACACCGGCAACTGTCACACACGTGGTGCTTGTCGAGCCGGGGCGAGCCATGCAGCTGCCGGAACTACACTGGTTCTGTGTCGTACAGACGGCGCCGTCGGCCAGCATCGCCACATCAGCTACAACAGATGATGGACGTCGATATATTTTCTTCTAGTAACCGGAAATTAGCGCCGGTTACTAGACGAAATATGCGTTTATGCTATATGTCTAACTAGAACAGAGTGGCATATCGTCAACACCAGTGAAATCTCTCTAAACCGGACACCCTGTAAAACTAAACCCATATATGGGTTATTTTGATGAGTTTCACTGTCATTTAGCTCCGATTGTGCTGTCTGTTCGTGATCACAAAGCAGGATAACGTGTCTTGTATTGGTCATATGTCTGTTTACAGTTGAACATCTCCATACCGGACACCCTGAGGACCTCACAGGGTGTCCGGTTTAGAGAGGTTCCATTGTGTTGATATTTATAACTCCTAAGGCGCCGTACTCGTTCAGCACTTTTGGATACAATGTATCCATATACTATTGAATTTTCGGATATAACTTCAATGTTGGATGTTTATGTCAACTGAATATTACGTTTTGATCAGTCTATTAGCTGTATAGTTAACAAATGATGATGGTGATCAGACTCTATCCTGGTCACACATGTCGTATTTCCTTTGTATCAGTCAGTGGCCCACATACATGCCAGCGAGCTTGTGCAGGGGCGTTGGAACAGGTCCGGCAGATCCGCCGACTGCCGGACCAATACTTGTGAAAAAAATATAATTTTTTATTGAAATATTTAGAATTTATATACATGTATATATACAAGGGCCAGGCATCTAATTATTATTATTAATATTATACAAACATGAGCATTGCATTTGTTGACGTCAATATGAATTTTCGGTTATGCTAGAACTCGTTTGATAATTGATAATATATCAGCCGATGCACATTTCTCTAAATATTTTTCTGTAAGTGTTCTCATTTCTCACGAAAATAATTTGTCGTTGCCACTCAGTTGAACCGACTTGAGTGGTCACAACATACACAGTAGGTGTGGGGTGGGATTTATAAAATATCGCACATGTTCTTAGGTACAAAATCACACGACATCTCTCGTATGTGGCTGTGACTCGAGAAATGGGGGTTATTGCATTTTGTGAGCATTGTAGCTCCTGATCAAATAACACAGTCCCATATGCTAGTAACTATCTTTATCCCGTCAACGCAGTGCCTATCCATGAAACAAGGTGCCGTGAAACATATTTGATATCCTGTCAATACGACCTAATCACAATTCATACGCGTCATTCGTGTTGGTGACTACTTTCCCCAGTATACTTCTTGAGTTGACTGAATAGTCTGATGGAAATGGAACTGTTTACAGTGTGAGGGTTAAATTTGGCAAATAAAAACTATATCGCCAGAAAATAAAATTAAGTGCATGCCATTTTCTGAATGTCAAATCAATTTCCATTATGCCCCTCAATTTCCAATTGCGTTTGCTCTCTACCCATTCCGTGCGTCATTCAGACATGACTGACGTCATACTTATATTTACGTCAATTAGTCTACTACGTCATTTAAAATAAAAATGGATGCTCCCAGTGATTCCAGTCAGGTAAGGAAATAAACTATCTATCTCTATCTCTATCTCTATATTTTGCTTGACCCCCGAGAGGATTATTAGCAGTTGCGCGTACGGACGAACAGAAAAATAATATAAAAGACACAGTAAAGTAAGGTAACAGGAATAGTATAGGTTTAAGAGTTAAAATAGTCAAAGTAGGTAAAAGAAGGTTAAAAACAATTTACAGCATATTTAGGTTTAAGGTGTTGGAGGTTGCCAATCCTTGACCTGAACTGGTCAAGGTCTTCAAGTTTAGCAACATCCAAGGGCAGGGCATTCCATTGCACAACCGCCAAGGGGAAAAATGAGAATTTGTAATAATCTTTGGAAGTATGAATTTGTTTAAAGGTCATTGTATGGCAATATCGTGAGACTCTATTTGTAGTTTCGAAATAGTGTGGGAGAGGCGCAGCGACATTACCATGTACAATTTTGTGGAACAGGCAGAGTCGGGCGTCTGATCTGCGCTGTTCAAGGCTGCGCCATCCCAGTCCCTCTAGCATATCTGAGACACTGGAGTAGGTGGAGTAGTCATTGAGTGTCCAGCGTGCAGCGCGACGCTGGACCATTTCAATATTGCGTGTATTATCTTTAGTGTAGGGGTCCCAGATTGAGGAGGCATACTCAACCTGGGGGCGGACCAAAGCTTTATAGGTGTGTTCCTTAATTTTTCTATTTGAAGTGCGGATGTTTCTGCGGACAAATCCTAGGGTTTTGTTTGCCTTATTTGTAATGTTGTCTATATGTGTGTTCCATGACAGGTTGGCTGAAAAGGTCAAGCCAAGATACTTAGCTGATGGAACTGATTGGAGGATTTGTCCGTGGAGTCTGTACAGTGTTTTGATGGGTGAGCGTGACCTGGTAATGTGGAGTACCTGACACTTGGACGGGTTAAAGTGCATGTCCCAGTTGGATTCCCAAATTTGGAGGGTGTCAAGGTCATCTTGTAAGGTTGTACCATCCCGTATATTGTTGATTGTTAAGTATAGGGCTGTGTCATCAGCAAAAAGTCGAACTTGAGAGGTGAGGTTTTCCGGGAGGTCGTTTATGTACACTAGGAAGAGAATTGGTCCAAGTACCGAGCCCTGTGGAACGCCGGAGGTCACTGGAATTTCATCAGACTGACCACCCTCGATGACAACTCTCTGTGTTCGATTATTTAGGAAGGCCTTGATCCAGGTAAGTGTATGTTGTCTGACCCCATACTGATGTAGTTTATGGGCCAGCTTGTTGTGACTTACCTTGTCAAAGGCCTTGCTAAAGTCGAGGAGTACTAAGTCTGTCTGTTTACCTGTACTTGTAGTTTTGGCAAAAACGAAACAAAATGGTGTTTGTGTTGTTGATTTTGATTCTTGACAGATCGCAATCGTTGCAGAATCTGCCCCAAATGGAAATGGATGGGTCTGGTGAATTTTGAGAGTGTATTTCGTTGAAATGAAGCTGTAATTTCACATTGTTGGTGACAACATATACAGTATCAACAGAACATTTATCTGTTGAACCTGCATGAAGTACACGTTTTAATGGTTAATTCGGGATATATATTCTTTTTTTCCTCCATTTATGGAGAGAGAACACAATCGTTGTAACATTTTAAGATTATTCGTGAAATATTTCGATGTGTAAAGTTCCTAAAGTCTAAAACAATTATTGATCAGTTTACTGTCATGATTGTTGATTAACAGATTTTACAACCATACTTTATCGAACTATGTTCTGTCAGCCAATGAGTGTTTGATGTAATTCGGTTCTAACTTATCTCGCTTTTGAAGGCTAAATTAACTAAATTAAGTTGATTTAAATGCTGTTTTAGAATGTTGACGGTATAAATAGAATAGTAGGTTAGTGCCGTGCATGGGAAAAATATCTGGCTCGGCACGGAAACCGAATAGGCTCGGCAGAGCCTCGCCCATCCAGTTTCCTAAGCCTCGCCAGATATTTTTTCCCATTCACGGCACTAACCTACTATTCTCTATATATTGTTTTTTAGAAGCATGGCGGATGTTTCATTGATGGAATGGCAAACAGTGCAGATGCTGATCAGACTGCGGATGCACAGGCTGATCCGAATCTGCACTGGTCGCAAAACCCATAAAGCTCGTGTCTCCAGTAATAGCCACATATGAATAACTTAACAACCGGTCATTTTGACACAAGCTAAACTACCCCACCCTCTGCGCTAATATTTCCAATATTTGTAATTATTTTTCTTTCAAAATACTTGAATATCGTGTTTGAAATCAAGCAGCTTGATTGGCTAAGACTGAGATAAGCTCAGGCTCAGCCAATCAAACTGCTAGATTGAGAGTTGAGATTGCCAATAGATTTTCAGAAACGTTGACATCTGTAGCTGATTTCACCACCTAGCTAAATATTCATTGAGGGAGTAATTGTTTATTTTTTTTATTGAAATGCGTTATTTCATGTAGAACAAAATTCTGTTTATATGTGATGATTAAAATTGTGCAGCTTTCATATGCTTTATTTTTATATTACCACAGCCATTGAATTGAACATATTTTATTTCATGAAATAGAATGATTAATGAATTTAGGCATACATTGAAAATTACTCCCAAAAGTTAACCCGAATTATCTGTCTGTAACGTAGGTCGACTTACGCCCTGTATTACAGACAGAGAATTCGCGTTACCCAAAAGTATACTTAGCTAGACAAGTGACTTAGCGATGATGGTGAAATCGGATACTGGGCAAGGTTGACGCAGGCTGTTGTGTAGTACACGTCGACTGGTCCCACGCACCCGCAACACCGGCAACTGTCACACACGTGGTGCTTGTCGAGCCGGGGCAAGCGATGCAGCTGCCGGAACTACACTGGTTATGTGTCGTACATACGGCTCCGTCGGCCAGCATCGCCACATCAGCTACAGCAGATGATGGACGTCGATATATTGTCTTCTAGTAACCGGAAATTAGCGCCGGTTACTAGACGAAATGTGCGTTTATGCTATATGTCTAACTAGAACTGAGTGGCATATCGTCAGCACCAAACAGGCTCCAGTTTTGTTTGAGCAAATCCAGTTGCTCAAAATAGCGACCCCATATACATAAGGAGGGTTATGCAAAATTCTGACTGCACTTGACTATGAAAATTATCATAATATTTCACCACATTCTAGGAACAGACATTAGGAACAGACATTCAGTATACGACATAACATACTATCTCAGATTCTCTGCGATCACCTTTGCCTTCAAACGTTGTGAAATTGTTCATAAGAATTTCTCAGCAATCACCAGTGCAACCACCGCTGTGACTCACATATTGAAATCGCTATGAAAATTTTCATAACATTCCGTTCTGAGACAAACAATTTTTCATAAAATGTACTATCGCTCTGGCTATGAAAATGTTCATAAACCGGACTATGGTAATTGTCATAAAGCGTAATATACCTCTCACTATGAAAAGTTTCATAAATGTAATATACCTCTCACTATGAAAATTTTCATAAACCGTTCTATCACTCTCACTATGAAAAAAATCATAAATGTAATATACCTCTCACTATGAAAATTTTCATAAACCGTTATATCACTCTCACATTTTGAAGTCGCTATGAAAATTACTGCTTTCAGACAAATTTTAGTACCTATGAAAATTTTAATAAAACGTACCATCGCTCCCACATAATGTAGCCGCTATGAAAATTGTCCTAACATTCCCGTTCTTAGACAAACATTAGTCGCTATTAAAAGTTGCATAAAATGTTCATGAAAGTCACTACGAAAGCAAAGAGCACATACATTGTGCATGTAATGAGGTCAATATGAAAAGGTTCATAATATTATCGTTCGGAAACAAGCATTTGTCACTATGAACTTGGTCATACAATGCAGTTAGGTTTACTAATTGTTCCTATTGACGGTTAATTGTCACAATGTTAATGTTCCAAAAATATGTCAAGTTAACTGACTCTCTGGATTATACCATAACTGCGGCACGTGTGTTAAACATTCTTGTCAAATATTAGTTAGTTGGTTTGTGATTGAAACAGCTATTGTAAGCAGAAATAGGAACATCAATGTGACTGTGACAGGCAACATTGGGTTTATGCGATTTATGTGTACATGTAGTTCCTGATCAAATATGACACCTATTTTGGCTAATAAAATGCATACACCATTAGCCCCGTTTTTCCAGTCTCATCCACAAATACAGTCACTGTGGTTATACGCAAACAATGAATAAGCACTAAACCTTGTACTTTCATGTCGGACATGCACAATAAAGCAGACTGTCTTGACATACATGCAAAACAGTTCAGTGAAATCAACCTTATACAGTCGGACATGGTGTTCTAATTCACATGTATACACACGTGTCGTTACCAACTATCATTTGAAATAGATTAACGTATTCCTGTAGTGTCATATCCTCTGAAAATATAAACAAACGAGTTAAAAGGTGACCATACTATGTACATGTATGACAAACATTACGTCACAAGTCATGATCGGAAACAGTGAAAACTAGAAAGAAAGTCCCAAATAACAAAGGAATTTCCCCTTAAATATAGAACCCATATGAAATTCATCACGCGCAAGTGACGCCACCTTACAGGATGTATACATGTAGGTACGATTATCATAATACGTGTAGTTAGGGTTGGCCCTATGCAAAATTAAATAACGTATACATGCCTGTTTAAAATCCAGTGTTCCGAAGTCAAAACGGAAAGCGAGATGTACCGCCGAAATTATACTGCCAGTCAGGGTCGGTTATCTAATTAATGGGTTCATACACTCCCGCCTGCGATTCTCTTACCAAGAATTGCAATCCAGCGGTACTTGAATTGCAATTCGTCCCCTCTGAAATTGCAGTCTAATTGCGGTCCAATCGCGGTCCCGTTTTTGCGGTCACTCTTTCGCGATACCGTTTGTGCGGTCATTCTTTCGCGGTCCAGTTTGTGCGGTCATTATTTCGTGATACCGTTTGTGCGGTCATTCCTTCGCTATTTGCGGTAAAAACTTACCGTATCATCGTATAGTACATATTGTTTACATTATACAAACGTACTATACGAATATTACACAAACATACGATATCCGTTCGTATATACGATATATCCGTACGGATATGGTATGAATATACAGTGGGTCATCGTGCGGTTAAAATATACCGATGCACCAGTTCATTTCGAATGTAAACATCCGGTTTTCATTTCGATCATCTGCCACAATTTTAACCTTTTCAAAATGAATAAATTTTCAGTTTTACGATACAGAAACAATTTAAAACTGAGGATTGTTAAGTACGGTATCACAGTGCATATACATGTGTGTTCAATACAGTAATTTATCAGTAATTCATCATTGTACTCTGCACCACCACCGGGGACACAAAACAATGATCCCCCACACACACCAGCCATCTACATTTGGCGTCCTAAAAGTTCCGGTCTATATCCCAAAGTGGGAACAATGTGTATCACCACCACCACCAGTTTTTATCTATGACAACACTACACCCCCCCCCGACCACCACTTCTGTCTGTAACGCAGGATAACGTGGCCGACTGATAAAGTGTTAAACTAGTATCGGTGCGATGGCCGACTGATCAAGGGCTAAACTATTCCTGGTGCGATGGTCGACTGATCAAGTTCTAAACTAGTCCTGGTGCGATGGCCGACTGATCAAGTTCTAAACTAGTCCTGGTGCGATGGCCGACAGATCGAGTGCTATACTAGACCTGGTGCGATGGCCGACTGATCAAGGGCTATACTAGTCCCGGTGCGATGGCCGACTGATCAAGGGCTAAACTATTCCTGGTGCGATGGTCGACTGATCAAGTTCTAAACTATTCCTGGTGCGATGGCCGACTGATCAAGTTCTAAACTAGTCCTGGTGCGATGTCCGACTGATCGAGTGCTAACTAGTCCTGGAGCGATGGCCGACTGATCAAGGGCTAAACTAGTCCCGGTGCGATGGCCGACTGATCAAGTGCTAAAGTAATCCTGGTGTGATGGCCGACTGATCAAGTTCTAAACTAGTCTTGGTGTGATGGCCGACTGATTGAGTGCTATACTAGTCCTGGTGCGATGTCCGACTGATCAAGTGCTAAAGTAGTCCTGGAGTGATGGCCGACTGATCAAGTGCTATACTCGGCATGGCCGACTGATCACGTGCTATACTGGGCACGGTGAGATGGCCTATTGATCAAGTACTATACTGAGCATGGTGCAATGGGCGACTGATCAAGCGCTATACTAGTTATGGTGCGATGGCAGACTGATCAAGTGTTCTACTAGTCCTGGTGCGATGGCCGACTGATCAAGTGCTATACTCGGCATGGCCGACTGATCACGTGCTATACTGGGCATGGTGAGATGGCCAACTGATCAAGTGCTATACTGGGCATGGTGCAATGGGCGACTAATCAAGTGCAATGGGCAGACTGATCAAATGCTCTACTAGTCCTGGTGCCATGACCGACTGATCAAGGGCTAAACTAGTCCTGGGGCGATGGCCGACTGATCAAGTTCTATACTAGTCCTGGTGCGATCGCCGACTGATCAAGGGCTACACTAGTCCTGGTGCGATGGCCGACTGATCGAGGGCTAAACTAGTCCTGGTGCGATGGCCGACTGATCAAGGGCTAAACTAGTCCTGGAGCGATGGCCGACTGATCTAGTTCTATACTAGTTATGGTGAGATGGCCGACTGATCAAGTGCTAAACTAGTCCTGGTGTGATGGCCGACTGATTGAGTGCTATACTAGTCCTGGTGCGATGGCCGACTGATCAAGTGCTAAGGTAGTCCTGGTGTCATGGCCGACTATCACGTGCTATACTGGGCATGGTGAGATGGCCAATTGATCAAGTGCTATACTGGGCATGGTGCAATGGGCGACTGTTCAAGCGCTTTACTAGTTATGGTGCGATTGCAGACTGATCAAGTGCTCTACTTGTCCTGGTGCGATGGCCGACTGATCAAGTGCTATACTAGGCATCTGATCACATGCCTATACTGGGCATGGTTAGATGGCCAACTGATCAAGAGCTATACTGGGCATGGTGCAATGGGCGACTAATCAAGCGCTATACTACTTATGGTGCGATGGCAGACTGATCAAGTGCTCTACTAGTCCTGTTGCGATGACCGACTGATCAAGGGCTAAACTAATCCTGGTGCGATGGCCGACATACCCAGTTCTATACTAGTCCTGGTGCGATGGCCGACTGATCAAGGGCTACACTAGTCCTTGTGCGATGGCCGACTGATCAAGGGCTAAACTAGTCCTGGTGGGATGGCCGACTGATCAAGGGCTAAACTAGTCCTGGAGCGATGGCGGACTGATCTAGTTCCTAGTTCTATACTAGTCATGGTGAGATGGCCGACTGATCATGTGCTAAACTACTCCTGGTGCGATGGCCGACTTATGAAGTTCTAAACTAGTCCTGGAGCAATGGCCGACTGATCAAGTTCTAAACTAGTCCTGGTGCGATGGCCGACTGATCAAGGGCTAAACTAGTCCCGGTGCGATGGCCGACTGATCAAGTGCTAAACCATTCCTGGTTTGATGGCTGACTGATCAAGTTCTAAACTAGTCCTGGTGCGAAGGCCGACTGATCAAGTGCTATACTAGTCCTGGTGAGATGGTCGACTGATCAAGTTCTAAACTAGTCCTGGTGCGAAGGCCGACTGATCAAGTGCTATACTAGTCCTGGTGAGATGGTCGACTGATCAAGTTCTAAACTAGTCCTGGTGCGATGGCCGACTGATCAAGTTCTAAACTAGTCCTGGAGTGATGGCCGACTGATCAAGTGCTATACTAGTCCTGGTGAGATGGTCGACTGATCGAGGGCTAAACTAGTCCTGGTGCGATGGCCTACTGATCAAGGGCTAAACTAGTCCTGGAGCGATGGCCGACTGATCTAGTTCTATACTAGTTATGGTGAGATGGCCGACTGATCAAGTGCTAAACTAGTCCTGGTGTGATGGCCGACTTTGAGTGCTATACTAGTCCTGGTGCGATGGCCGACTGATCAAGTGCTAAGGTAGTCCTGGTGTCATGGCCGACTATCACGTGCTATACTGGGCATGGTGAGATGGCCAATTGATCAAGTGCTATACTGGGCATGGTGCAATGGGCGACTGTTCAAGCGCTTTACTAGTTATGGTGCGATTGCAGACTGATCAAGTGCTCTACTTGTCCTGGTGCGATGGCCGACTGATCAAGTGCTATACTAGGCATGGCCGACTGATCACATGCTATACTGGGCATGGTTAGATGGCCAACTGATCAAGAGCTATACTGGGCATGGTGCAATGGGCGACTAATCAAGCGCTATACTACTTATGGTGCGATGGCAGACTGATCAAGTGCTCTACTAGTCCTGTTGCGATGACCGACTGATCAAGGGCTAAACTAATCCTGGTGCGATGGCCGACATACCAAGTTCTATATTAGTCCTGGTGCGATGGCCGACTGATCAAGGGCTACACTAGTCCTTGTGCGATGGCCGACTGATCAAGGGTCTAAACTAGTCCTGGTGGGAGGCCGACTGATCAAGGGCTAAACTAGTCCTGGAGCGATGGCGGACTGATCTAGTTCCTAGTTCTATACTAGTCATGGTGAGATGGCCGACTGATCATGTGCTAAACTACTCCTGGTGCGATGGCCGACTTATCAAGTTCTAAACTAGTCCTGGAGCAATGGCCGACTGATCAAGTTCTAAACTAGTCCTGGTGCGATGGCCGACTGATCAAGGGCTAAACTAGTCCCGGTGCGATGGCCGACTGATCAAGTGCTAAACCATTCCTGGTTTGATGGCTGACTGATCAAGTTCTAAACTAGTCCTGGTGCGAAGGCCGACTGATCAAGTGCTATACTAGTCCTGGTGAGATGGTCGACTGATCAAGTTCTAAACTAGTCCTGGTGCGAAGGCCGACTGATCAAGTGCTATACTAGTCCTGGTGAGATGGTCGACTGATCAAGTTCTAAACTAGTCCTGGTGCGATGGCCGACTGATCAAGTTCTAAACTAGTCCTGGAGTGATGGCCGACTGATCAAGTGCTAAACTAGTCCTGGTGCGATGGCCGACAGATCAAGTTCTAAAATAGTCCTGGCGCGATGGCCTACTGATCAAGTGCTAAACTAGACCTGGTGCGATGGCCGACTGATTAAGTGCTATACTAGTCATGGTGCGATGGCCGACTGATCAAATCGCATGCCATAATAACTAGATGGCCATGGCCTGCATTTGATAGTACAAACAATTTTTGTATTGCAACAAAGCTTTAGCCTGTTGACGTAAAAACATGCCGCACCCGCCGAGGCTTTGATAGTATACCCAAAAAGTTTAACTAAAAAACGCTTTAACCAAAATTTTTATCCTGAATGCACACCAATGTGCCGACTATATCGCTCTGTCTGCAAGCGGGCTCAACAAAACATTTAAGGGAAATTTCAAAGTAATTTGACCGTGACATTGGGCACATATAAATAATAATGAAAATGTGGGTGACAAATACACAGTATGTGAAGTTTCGAGTGAATTGGTGAAGCGGTTTCAGAGATATAGTGTTCTTAAAGGTACATACATGCCCACTCAGTAGGCACACAATAAACATTAATTCACCATTAATACACATATTTATTGGCATTATTATACATTTTATATCAGACGTAAATTTCCACACTACCATCAGGGGCGATAACCGTGTTTCCTTAAAATGTTACCAAGACATTACTATTTATTTTTTGATGTGCAATGATCATACTTTATAATCTGTCGAAAACATTATTTTTTCAGGGAATCACATTTAATTAGTATAAGTAATTAAAAAATATCATGCCTCATTTGAATATGAAAATAGCTTGATACCACTGCTAGTCATTATCAGTAAAATAAATATTACTAAATGATTATATATGGATAGCGGGCACACGTAATTTTTAGAACTGGTGGAATAGTGACACAATTATACACTTATTTAATTGCTATAAAGAACAGTTTATGCCTACTGAGTGGGAATGTACCTTTAACAACTTTAACCTTAGATCAAACAAATTTAACCGGACGCACGAAGTGACGTACATATGGATGTACGTACGTATGTAGGCCAATGTGACAACTATATCGCACTGTCCACATGCAGGCATGTCAAAAACTTTGAGGTAAATTTCAAAGTAATTTGACCTTGATAGTGGGCACAGGGGTTGCAGGGGTTGAGCATAGAATGAAAATATGGATGATGATAAACACACATGTGAAGCTTCGATTGAATTGGCGTATCTGTTTCTGAGACATAGTGTTCTTAAAAACTTTAACCTACGGTAAATAAAAACCAGATGGCCATGGCCCGCATGTCGAGCCCACCGAGGCATTTGATGGTCTCAGAGTATATTTATTTGAAGTTTGAATTAAGGTATGTAAAAGCTTTAACGCAAATTTGAAAGTCATTTGACCTTGATCTTGGGCATGTGGGTCGCATGCGTGGGCTATAATATGAAAATATGGATGATAATAAAGAATTATCTGAAGTTTGAAGCAAATCTGTGTAAGTGTTGTGGAGATATAAGGTATGCAAAAACTTTAACACAAATTTCAAAGTCATTTGACTTTGACCTTGGGGCACAGGGGCCACATAAGTGGGACACAGAATGAATATATGGATGATGACTAATAAGCATTTGATGTTTCAAGTCAATGTGACTTAGGATATGGTATTTAAAAACATACACCGATTTCGGACGGACTGACGCACGGACGTCATTGTGATCACTAAGTCTCGCTTTCCGCAAGCAGGCTCGGCAAAAAGAACTACGGATGGAAGTCAATGCGTAGACTATATCGCACTGTCCGCAGGCGGTCGCGACAAAAATTGTCCAACCCCTTTTTAAAGGTACATGCCCACTCAGTAGGCTAAAAATGCTCTTTATGGGAATTAAATAAGTGTATAATTGTCACTATTCCACTAGTTATACACATTACGAGTGCCCGCTATACAGATATAATCATTTGGTAATATTTATTTTACTGATAGTGACGCGCGGTGGTATCGGTATTTTCATGTGCAAATGGGGCATGATATTGTATAATTATTTATACTAATTAAATGCATCAACTGAAAACAAAATTGACAGATTATAAAGTATGATCATTGCACATCAAACAATAAATCCAGAGAATAAATAGTAATGTCCGTTAACATTTTAAGGAAACACGGTTATCGTCCCTGATATCAATGTGGAAATTTTCTTCTGATATAAAATGTATAATAATGCCAAACAATACGTGGGTAATATTAAATGATTGTTTATATGGCCAGAAAATGTCTCCGATGATGTCTCCGACATAAAGAACATTTTGTGCCGACTGAGTGGGCATGTACCTTTAACTCTAGCTCCGCACTGTCCCGCGAGACCTATGCATGTGTTAAGTTTCATAAAAAATATTGCAAAGGGTGTTCGCGTTATGCTCCGGACAAATCAGTGCGCGAAAAAACAAAGCGAGATAACTGAGCTAGAAAATGTGTTCATAGAACACGGATACCCCATATCAGGCGAGGATCCAGGATTTCGGGTTAGGGGGGGGCGCGTAACTATTTTGCAATACTTGACTATATTATCGAACGCGCTAGGAGGGTCCGGGGGCATCGCCCCCCGGAAATCTTTTGAAATCTACATCGCATTTCCTGCGTTCTGGCGCATTTTGGAGCAAAAAAAACCCACCAATAAACAATAAATTCACAACGCGAACGTAGAAACATGCCTTGTAACTTGTAAAAAATCTTTACTCGGCAAATTTTAGTGGGTGGGGGGTCCCCCCCCCCCCCTGAATCCGCCCTTGCACATATCGCTTTGATAGTAAACAAGGCAAAATTCCAGTGTCAAAAAGGGAGCGATAATCCACGACACAGGGTTCGAATCAAAAATCGAAATCAACTTTCCGCATCTACTCATCATAAGGAAGCTACATATCAAATTTCAGTGCTGTAGCTATTACAAAAGTTTTACGAGTTACAAGGCAAAATTTTCAAATTCTAATTCAAAAAGGGGGAGATAATCCATGACTCGGGGGTCGAATCAAAATAAACTGCAAATCTACTCATCATAAGGAAGCTACATACGAAGTTTCAGGTTTGTAGCTACATTGTACATTTTTCGTCATGGCTCATCATTATTGTATCTTCATGTTAAATTCACGTATGCATACACCATGTAATCATTGCAAAATGTAATGTATATTTATGTATGGATATGCACTTCTTAAGAGGGCCTCGGGGAAGATTGGTTCCGATCAACCGAGTCACCCTCTATAAAAAAGAATAAATATCTATATATCTATCTAACCTGATCCAGGGCTACATTGATTGCAAATGTTGTCTGTTACCTTCTTCCATGAACGGACTGATATTCGACAGGAACACAGCAGTGAGAAAATGAGGTCTACCGTGACAATGATATATGAGCAACAGCATAGCGAAGTATGCTGTCTGCGCATTTGTTGTATGCGCATAATTGCATTGTGACATAAACGTGTGTTATTGTATTTGTGGATCCGATGAATGTGGAGCACATATGATCTGTGTTATCATGTTTTGTTGGTTAAGTGAATGCACCGATTTTAAAATGTTTGGTCATGGACTAATGCACATGATAATCGCCTCCATGTGGTTATCTGACGCACTGGAATTATTAGAATACTCTCATGATAATTATAATACATGTGGTACCATTGTAATTAAATTTACTAGTGATGTTATAATTATCCGCTAGGTATGATTGTCGGTGCAGTGTGACGGTCACATGACGATCCGTCGATTACCATAAACTTACATAAACTGTGTATTAGCAAGATTGTTAGGTCACTCTCAACGTAGTAGAAATGAAACAAACGCACATTTGGAAGGACTCCTCCGTCATAACGCTTATGTAATGCAGTGTAATTAAATTCAATTAGAGTTATGTACTCAGAACTAATATTGTATGTTTGTAAATAGAGTTTGGTACATACATGTACGTCTATTTATCCTGTAATGATTGTTGGTTCAATCTGTCATTTCACTCGATCAACAGTTAGGTGAACTACTATGCGAACATGTTTGGTTCATGATAATCGTCTCCTTTGCATTGCATTCTCCGCATGTTGTTGTATTTATCAGTGAAAGGAAGAGTCCCGAATATTGTGAACTGCAATATTTCACTAGGGGTTTGTTGGATCCATGTATTGTGCAATAATGTGTAAACGTTATGTAAATAGAAATATACTGTATGTTTCAGAAACGATCTGTTAATATAACAATTTTACAACCGCAATTCGTGTCCCGTGGTAATGCATTCCACTACTTGCGTGACGCCAGCATTCCCTCACATATGCGCCAGCCGGGAAAGGGTTACCCCATTACACGTGTCTACATACACGTGTCTTATAGTGAAACAGATTAAACTTATAATTATCTCTTAAAAGGCCAAAACCGGATATTATCGTCTGCTTTTATATTTTTAGACATGTTTTAACAATGCACATGTTGAACAGCACATTATAATTGTCTACATCGGAGACAATTATTATGTGCTTACAAAACAGGTTTTCATTACGTTCAAGAAAATGTGGCCTGTGGGCACACGAATTCCACAGGGTGGCGGATTTATTTTCGAAACTCTGGCGAACTTGTGACGGACGGACACACGGACACACAGTCCAAACATGATATGCCACCGGCTCTACCGAGACCGGTGTAAAACTAAAATTAAAAGGCAGACGACAAAGAGGAATTCAGGATTGTAAGGGTTACTCATGCATCCAGACATGAATAACCGCGCAGCATTTAATCCCGCCCCCATCGTTTTTACCGCGAATATTATGGAACATCTGATTGGCTGACTGAACGTATGAACCCATTAATTAGATAACCGACCCTGATTGGCAGTATAATTTCGGCGGTATATCTGGCTTTCCGTTTTGACTGCGGAACACTGGATTTTAAACAGGCATGTATACGTTATTTAATTTTGCTTAGGGCCAACCCTAACTACAAGTATTATGATAATCGTACCTACATGTATACATCCTGTAAGGTGGACGTCACTTGCGCGTGATGAATTTGGTTCTATATTTAAGGGGAAATTCCTCTGTTATTTGGGACTTTCTTTCTAGTTTTCACTGTTTCCGATCATGAATTGTGACGTAATGTTTGTCATACATGTATATAGTATGGTCACCTTTTAACTGGTTTGTTTATATTTTCAGAGGATACGACACTACAGGAATACGTAATCTATTTGATGGAAAGAACGTTTTTTTCTGATTCCTGATGCGTGAGGAAGACAAATGATAGTTGGCAACGACACGTGTGCATCCATGTGAATTAGAACACCATGTCCGACTGTTTAAGGTCGATTTCACTGAACTGTTTTGCATGTATGTCTAGACAGTCTGCTTTATTGTGCATATCCCACATGAAAATACAAGCTTTAGTGCTTATTCATTGTTTGCTTCTTATAATTACTGTATTTGTGGATGAGACTGGACAAACGGGGCTTATGGGGTATGCCACCAGCGTGATATGCACATCCGTGTAGTCTGATCAGGGTCTACACCGTTCGCTATTCAATGAATGAAACGCCCGTCATGTTTCTAAAGCAACATACATCGTATATCGTTATTAGCCAAAATAGGTGTCATATTTGATCCGGAACTACACATAAATCGCAGAAACCCAATGTTGCCTGTCACAGTCACATTGATGTTCCTATTTCTGCTTACAATAGCTGTTTCAATCACTAACCAACTAACTAATATTTGACAAGAATGTTTAATACACGTGCCGCAGTTATGGTATAATTCAGAGAGTCCGTTAACTTGACATATTTTTGGAACATTAACATTGTGACAATTAACCGTCAATAGGAACAATTAGTAAACCTAACTGCATTGTATGACCAAGTTCATAGTGAAAAATGCTTGTTTCCGAACGATAATATTATGAACCTTTTCATATTGACCTCATTACATGTATGTGCTATTTGCTTTCATAGTGACTTTTAGGAACATTTTCATAGCTACTAATGATTGTCAGAGAACGGAAATGTTATGCAAATTTTCATACTGTACTCCCACTTTTGATAATCAGTGCGTATTCTGCTAAAATAAGTGCGTAAAATACGCCAATACGCACATTATCTAGAGCGCTCAACTGTCAATGTTGTAAACAACTCACTGAAGCATGTCTGAAACATGCCCGAATACAGATAATCCGGATGGTGGAATGTTTTGGCGGTTGATCCAGTCGGGCACGTGCAGTAACCGGAAGAGCAATTTGCTGAGACGATTCCAAATTCGTCATCCCTCTGGCTAATGCAAGATGGCGCCCCGTTGGCAGAGCTGCAAGCCTCTGATGGTACGGCTGCAGGAGGACACAGATTAACGAATGTCAAGTTATGAAGGTGATTGTAACTGGAGAAATGGGGCCTATGGGATTTGTGGCCAGTGTAGCTCTTGATCAAATAACATACTCCTGTGGACTGATAATGATCTACATTGCTTGTAAGAAGCCGGGTGATTCATTGATGGAATGACGAACAGTGCATATATTGATCAGACTGTGTGGATGCACATGCTGATCTGGATTTACATTGGTCGCAAAACCTTTAAGTCCTATTTCTCCAGTCACATCCAGCAATGTGATATTAAAATTGGGATTATAACATTTGAAGGTGTCAATGGAAAAATGGAGGCAAATCTAAGGGACTAAGCCATTCCATCAATGAAACACCCATCATGCTTCTAACATGCAAGTTAAGCTTCGCTATAAGGATGAGGATCCCTACATTAGTGTGGTTATCTACACCTTCCACAAATCCCATAAGCCCCATTATCAAGTCATAGCCACATTTGAAAATAATTTTTGGCTGGTTAGCTTATATATGAGGGTAGCGATTGGCTCGAAGACCTTCCAAGCCCGGGCATTTGATCCCAAAATGTGTCAGGCCAATATCCGTTGGTTTGTTTGTTTCCGAATTTACTAATATCTGCGATACAGTCGAAACGTGTGCATTAAATGAAGGAGCCGATGAGGCGGTTAGTTCATTCTCCTATCACACGATGCCGGTATGTCAGACCGTGAAGAAGGCTGAGTGTGAGGGCATGTGATATATGGAGACTCGGCCGTAACAGTGTTAAGCTAGTATCTCACTGGGCTGCGACTGTTGGCGACACATTGCGAACGGCATTCGCGAGGGAGTTTCCAAAATGTCTCGAAACGTTCGCAGGGGTTCGCTCTCGTGTCGCTGGAATTTTTAACATGTTAAATAAATTCGCGCGACAAATGTTCTCTCAAAAGAGTCGTTGCGGGTTTCTGGAACCGGTCTCGAACTCTTCTCAATTTAGTTTCCGTGAGTCAGAAAGTGCGAGAAATGTGAGGCAACTTTGTGAGGGGTTGGCGACCTATGAAACTAAATTGTGATTGTTTGGAGACAAAAATGAAAATCTGACGACATTCGCACAAATGTCGCACGAATATCGCGCGAATGTCGTGCGAATGTCGCAATTTATTCGCAGTTTGTTCGCTTGATTTCTGATAACACGACTTCGCGCGACATTCACGCGACACTCGCGCGACATTCGCGCGACATGTATGCGAACTCCCGGCGAATTTTGGCCCAAATTTCGGCCCAAATTTCGCGAACGTGTCGTAAGTACCAATTCAGTGTGATTCCAAGTTCAAATTGTCGCTAATTCGCGTACTTTCTCGCAATGTTGTGTGTCCAACTAGTCACGAGCTGTCGCAGCCCAGTCAGATACTACCGTAATAATATATGATAAAGATATTTTGGAGTTGGTCAGGGCAAAACAGATCAGGCAGGGAATGATCGGTAATGGGTTATGCAAGGTATGATATAATAAATTAACGATAATCAGCTCACCTGGTTAAATAAACATAGACAAACCCATGTACTAGAAGAAGGCGCTGGGTCTCAGATATGCTTATAAGTGATGAAACAGATTGGGAATTTTAATTGTAGTTTTGTATCTACATGTATATCTGAATCTGCAGGGGGCATAGAATTCTTTTTTTTTATGAATTCGTTTCCACGAAATAACAATTCGTTCCCTCAAGTCAACAATGCGTTCCCACGAATTAAAAATTCGTTCCCACGAATTAATAATTCGTTCCTTCAATTTAACAATTTGGTCCTACGAAATAACAATTCGTTCCCACTGGAACGAATTGTTAATTCGTGGGAACGAATTGTTATAACGTGGAAACGAATTGTTAATTCGATGGAACGAATTGTTATATTGAGGGAAGGGATTGTCATTTCGTGGGAACGAATTGTTAAATTGAAGGAACGAATTGTCATTTCGTGGGAACGAATTGTTAATTCGAGGGAACGAATTGTTATATCATGGGAACGAATTGTTAATTCGAGGGAACACATTGTTAAATTGATGGAACGAATTGTAATTTCGTGGGAACGAATTAATGAAAAAAATCCATGTCCCCTGCGGGGCTCCGTAGAATCCAAATGTAGTATAAGTCGCCTGTAAAATATCGGGGATTGGTAACAATATGTTCATAATACTGAAAAATAAGTAGTGTCTGCAACGCAGTATAATACACATGTTTTGCAATCGATGGTTATTAAATTATTTTATGATAATTACTTACACTATCCGTCTATCATGGGAACTTCTTTCTAAATGTGGAATAGTGTTACAAATTCACAACAAAGCATAAAGTTCACAATGTTTCCTTGTTGTTATAGGCTTAGCGAAAATGATAAATTATTCCAAGCCAAATTTTCGCCCCTGCTTCTGATAACATGTACAGTACTTGAATAATATACATGTTATGGGGAATTTGATCAAATGAAATGGCGAGAGTGATCTGTATATTTACTGTTCATGAAACAAACAACCACATATTGGATATTTCAGACAGCATCCGAGATGCAGTCATTTAAAGCTGGGGTCCCATCTGTTAGGCACAACGTTTTTCTTTATAGGAATTAAATAAGTGTATAAGTGTGTAACTATTCCACCACCAGTTTTAAAAATCAATAGTGACCGCCATACAGATATAATCATTTAGTAATATTTAATTTACTGATAGAGACGCGCTATTATATCAGACTATTTTGATATGCAAACGAGGAAGGACATCTTTAAATTGTTTATATTAACTAAATGCGTCACCTGAATACATATTTTATTGACATAATATTATAAAGTATCATTATTGCACATCAAACAACAAATAGACAGAATAAGTTTATGATAGCATGTACAATACTTGAATAATATACATGTTATGGGGAATGTGATCAAATAAAATGGCGGGAGTGATCTGTATATTTACTTTCCATGAAACAAACAACCACATATTGGATATTTTCAGACAGCATCCGAGATGCAGTCATTTAAGGCTGGGGCACAAAGTTTTTCTTTATAGGAATTCAATAAGTATATAAGTGTGTAACTATTCCACCACCAGTTTTTAGGAGCAGACCGTGGCCGAGGGGTAACACCGTCTGACTGCCACGCTGGCGACCCGGGTTCGATTCAGGGTTCAGTTCCCGGGCGTCAGTATTTCTGAGATACTTTGTATTTCCTGCTCTACTAGTCCTTTCGGATGGGGACTTTAAAAGGCGGTCCCGTGTATCAGATTTGAAGGAGAGTCTGGGCACGTTAAAGAACCAGAGGGGACTATTCTAATAAGAGCTAGGCCCCTTGGGGCCGGTTTCCTCTGTATCCACCTCGTTCCTTTCTCCCCTTCTTGGGAGACAACATGCAAGGCTATCGAGCCAGTGCCGTCGTTAAATCCAAGCATTTACATTTGCCACCAGTTTTAAAAATTACCAGTGTCCGCCATACAGATATAATCATTTAGTAATATTTAATATTACTGATAGAGACGCGCTATTATATCAGACTATTTTGATATGCAAACGAGGAAGGACATCTTTAAATTATTTATATTAACTAAATGCGTCACCTGAATAAATATTTTATTGACATAATATTATAAAGTATCAGTATTGCACATCAAACAAGAAATAGACATAATAAGTACATGTAGTTGTTTCCGTTAACATTTTAAATAAACACGGTTATCGCCCCTGATATCAAACTGACAATTCACGTTTTAAATAAAATGTATAATGTCAATTAACACGTCCGATAATGCTAAATCAATGTTTACTTTGCTCGAAAAAATTTCATATCTAAAGAATGGACGAAACAAATGTGTCTCGCTGTATTACAACGTGGGATGTGGGAGTCCAGTTTTAAGAACTTACGTCTTCGGCACTGGTTTCTACATGCAGGGGGGCCCTTGATCATGTTGATATAGCCGCTTTTACACGCGCATACGTTAGATCTGCACTCCGCTGAAAGTAGAATCGATGTAAGCCAGAAGCGATACACTAGTCTTTTTTTTTTCTAAAAAAATATGCCGTCATTTAATATGACGATGATAAAACGTCTGAGTTTACGACATAACTTTTACATTATCTGAAATAAACGAAATGAAAGTTTTTTTTATTTGTCACAAGTTTAATATTTAGCTTGGATTATGCAGGAGTTGCTGTGACGTTATAGATCACCCATCATATCTATAATAACTTTATGTTAAAAATTATGTCTTAAGTAATTTCATATATTGATGATGTATACAGAAAAACACAATTCAAAGAAAAAAACATTGTTTATTGATTTTAATGACAAAAACAAATTTGCATTATTTAAATGAACTTGCTGTGATGCCACACTCATTTGCATAAGGTATGTAATCATTAAAACCTCAATAACTTGTGACAGACATGGACTATTTGCATGCGGTTTTCACGACTCATGTTAGATAGTCAGACTATAATATGCACATGAAAGACAACTGAATTCAAGGGGCCCTTTTGGAATGGAATTTGATATATTAATTTTGCAACCAATCCAATCGTCACAAAACGATTTTCAGACTTGTCCATTTATGAAAAGGGGGTATTTTTGTTCTCAAAAATATGAAAATTACTTGCAAAAAGTGCAGATCCTGATGAAACGGCTCGTTACAAGCCGGCTCATCTGGATCTACACTGTTTGCCAATACCACTATACAGGCGTGTGGTGTTGAAAGGGTTAAATGGTGTGCTCAAGTGAAATTGGTTCAATATTCCTTACCCTCTGAACCGCCCTGGTGGCAGTCCCTGTTGACTGCACACGTCTGTCCAACCTCCTTGAGGGTCGTGCACTTCTTCAGCACCGTGTTGTAAGTTCCGTATGCGCATGAGCAGATGCCACTAGTGCACCTGGTTCGGCCCTGGCACTGATTGCTGTGTATGCATGCTTCTGCATTATACTTCATGGTCCCTGGGTTATGCAAATATAAGGTATGACTAGAAAGTGTGTTCATAGAACACGGATGACCCAACCTGCAGCCTTGATAGTCCCTGGGTTATTTAAATATAAGATATGACTAGGAAATGTGTTCATAGAACACGGATGCCCCCACCTGCAGCCTCGATTGTCCCTGTGTTACTGAAATATAATGTATGACTAGAAAATGTGTTCATGGAACACGGATGCCCCCACATGCAGCCTCGATAGTCCCTGTGTTATTGAAATGTTTCAATAAGAATTACATGTGTTTGAACATATGGTCAGGATGTTGGTGTCATATGGGTATTTTGGTGGATTTTGGGTAGTGTTGTGTGGATTTCGTTGCTTTTGGGTAATTTACATAGTTCTGTGCAATTACTAATGATCAATTATTACACACGACAGACGTTAATTATCTATACATTCAGCGTTCAGAACTTTCTGACCCCCTTTATACTGTCAAAATACCCACAAATGAATAAAATTATCATACTTATACGTGAAACTCGCGGGAGGTAGGGAAAATTGTATGTTGGTAACAACCCATAAAACACCGACATATCAACCGTTCTTCAAGAACCTGTGATAATAATAGGTAAGAAAATTATACAAATGGGGAACACGTGGATATAGAAACCTTAAACGTGGCTGTGACTGGAGAAACATGATGTATGGGTTATGAGAACAGTTTAGATCCAGATTGGCCTTTGCATCCGTTCAGTATGATCAGGATCTTCACTGTTCGCCATGCCATAAATGAAATACTTATCCTGCTTCTGACAAACACTATGGATCGTTTATCAGGATACATGCGTGTGCTATTTGATTGGGAGCTACACTGGCACAAATACCATAAGCCCTATTTTCTCCAGTCACAGCCACAGCCACATATTGAGATAGAAAAGATATCAACATTCAAGTGTGTATCATCAATGTTCGGGTTATGAACAGAACATAGTATATGAGGTGGGATACATGGGTTAAAACTGACATATTTTTCTCACCATTTATTTTGGGGAAGCCCTATAAAATAGGGGTTTCCAAATGTATCCAAATATATTGTTATTTCGATAAACCAGTACAGTCATACTGACCCTAAATATTGGGACACTCTTTTTTGAGCGAAACAATACATTCATAAGGGCTCCTAGAATAAATTGTGTCCGAATATTTAGGGTTATTAACGTAATTATTCATTCGTTGTAACAGTTGTGGGAAACCACCTATAAGTTCATATTTGTATAATACAGGGACATACTTACATTCACACCGACCGAGGACACAGTTACTGAATTGCCACGTACATGACTGCCCGGGTGTGGTACACGTCTCCGTGCCGTTGCATACTGCATTCATGTACTCTGTGGTAAAAGGTGGGCGTTCATTAGAAAGCGAATACCCAACCGGAATTTTCTGTCTGTAACGCAGGGCGACTTGTAAGTCGCCCTGTGTTACAGACAAACACATTCGGGTTAAGGACCCGTGGGACCCCGGATCATCCTATGATTCATTCATAATTGCTACATAAATGTGACGGGATATATGCATAACATACATGTGAACATTCTCTTTTTTGTATATCCTACACGGAACACGGAGTTACCATGTCGGCCATCTTAGTGTGAACAAGCCATCCGTCAGTTTTACCTCTTATGGCGTTTGACACACACCACTCACATAATATGACAAACACATTAATACAATTTGCTTTAACATGATGAGAAGACACCAGATAACACCGTGCTATGCGTTGTTTTCATCTAATTTATATAAAAAGTCTGATATATGAAGGGTCTGTTGACCCTTTGTTAAAATGTTTGAGAATTCAGTAACGACTGTGTAACAGTAAGAACACTACACAGTGCAGTAAATATATACATGCATTATCATACATGCTGTATTGAATCCAGTGATTTGTAGGCAGTTATCTGAGTGTATTGTCACATTTATCTGCCTGCCTGCTATGCGAGTAAATACGCATTTTACCTGTGATATGTGTGCTTCTAATAATAGACAGCGCATCAGTTTGAAATTTTACATTTACATTTTGTGAGTGATGGTATTTTCTCAGATATCTGCTGCAATAATATTTATAGGGCGTTGTCGTCATATATACTAGTATCTGGTATATACCCTTCATCTTTGCGAAGTAGCATCGTACGTATCGGCTAGAATCGTATTTATTTTACATCAAATTGATATCAGACAAGGTTATTACGAATCCCGAGACGTGCATGACTTGTGAACAGTATACTCTCCCTGTTTAACTCTTTACATGCTGGGAAACGTGTGGGTTAGAACTAATTCAAAAATCGCAGACAATTCGTTATGTTCTATTCCATTTCTCCATGTAAATACCATGTCATGGAATGTCATAGCATTGCATCCGGAGGATGCAATTTTAATGAAATGCCAAGACATATTTACAGAGAGACACATTTTTATTCAGCATTGTGAGGGTTAAATATGAGATTCAGCTTCTACTGACCAGAATAGCACGTGCCGAGCAGGGTCAGCAGCCAAACGGTGATATCGATAGGCCTGGTCATCATCTACAATGGCACGCATTTAAAATGTACTGAACGGGAAACGCAAACGTTTTTTTTTACCTTGACCTTGAGGATGGGGCGGGGAATACATGCCTATGAAGTTGAAGTCAATCACTTATAAGAAAAGAAGTTATAGAAGAATGGAACAAGAAATGCGTCTCTCGAACGCGGATGCCACCTGCAGCATATTTGAGAAACTGTGACAGAGTGATTAAGTCATTTAAGTAACCTGGTGAAGGTGAAAAGGCGAAGGTCATTTACATTATGAAAAGGCAGGTGTGGCACACATACCAATGAATGACGTGTTGAAGTATTGAAGCGATTAAGCAACTTATGTAGATGATATGGCCAGTTTGAGAAACTGTGACGAACTGGTTAACCAAAATTGTTAAGTCATTTAAGTAACCTGGTGAAGGTGAAAAGGCGAAGGTCATATAAATTATGAAAAGGCAGGTGCGGCCCACATACAAATGAATGAAGTGTTGAAGTATTGAAGCGATTAAGCAACTTATGTAGATGATATGGCCAGTTTGAGAAACTGTGACAACTAGTTAACCAAAATTGTTAAGTCATTTAAGTAACCTGGTGAATGTCAAAAGGCGAAGGTCATATAAATTATGAAAAGGCAGGTGTGGCACACATACCAATGAATGAAGTGTTGAAGTATTGAAGCGATTAAGCAACTTATGTAGATGCTATGGCCAGTTTGAGAAACTGTGACAAAGTGGTTAACCGAAAAGTGTGACGGACGGACGGACGGACGGACGGACGCGGACGGACGGACGGACGTTCCAACATTTTGGGTTTATGGGGTATTTCCATTGTTTGAAGAACAATGAAAAAGCACCTAAACAACAATAGAGTTTATGAGCTTATTGAATATTACAAAGGAATCTTTTGTTCCTAACCCCGCCCCTAAGCTCTCAAACCCCCGGACGTTGGCCCGGACGGACGGACGGCGGACGGACGGACGTACTCATGAGAGGGTACTTGCGGGGTTTTCGACTTGTGGGGTGCCAACATGTACAAATGGTACTTGTGAGGTGCACCTTCATGTCCATGAATGTGTGGTGATGGTCTTTATGTGGGGTTAAATGTCCATGTACAAATGGTACTTGTGAGGTGCATGTGGGGTCCATCAAGGTGGGGTGAAATACAATTATCCCCAACATATTTGTGGGGTGAGTCATGAGTACAGGGTAGACTTGTGGGGAATTTCGCGACTTGCAGGGTTCACCTCACAAGTGACCCATCTAAACCCGCAGGTACGGTCGTTATCACCCCACTGCTCATCCATGCACCGGTACTTTTGCTTTTGAATACTGTACCACATAGTGGTACGAACAGATATCTTCAGACTTCATTCAGGCCATAAAAGTATAAGAAATAGCAGTTTGTTTTTCAGTCTGTACGATTGATTGATTGATTGATTGATTGATTATTGGTGTTTAACGGCCTATCAACAGCCAGGGTCATGTAAGGCCGGGCCAACATAAACTATATATTCAGCCCTGAAATTAGAATATCCTGACCTTGTGCCAGGTCCATGCCACACCAGAGTCACTTAGCTCTTGCCCCAAAGTAACATGATTAGCTATAAGCTTATTACTTCTTATTGGAGCATAACAGGATTTAGCTCTCAAGTACCAGGGGCCAAAATGGTACAAGAGGGCCAAACCATGTAGGTCGGCATTCCGGTGAAGATGAATGTCGATCGTTAAATTACCCTTCGCTGTTCCCTCCTACCTCCCAATCAGTATGTACGAGATAATTCACGAGCGTTCGCGATCGTACAGACTGAAGAACCGTGCATTAACTTATTTGTCCCACCATAATGTCTGAATCATGTCTGCTTCTAATAACCTGCGTAGAAACATCTCAATTGTGGTAAGGTGGGACAAATAAATACATATATATTCAGTCCTGAAACTAGCATCAACCAGACATGGTGCCAGGTCCTCACCACACCATTTTTTAATCACTTAACCCCATCCCATAAGAGTAATAGGATGGACCAATCAAACGATCCTACTACTCTTATAAAACTTAAAAGGTATAACCTGTTTCGACTCTTCATACGCGGTTACAAGTTTATGACAGGGCCGAACTATGTAGCTCTGGATACCGGAAAGGATGAATCCTATCGTTAAGGGCCGCCTGCCCTCCCAACCTCCACGAAAGCTTCTACGACTGAATCGCGAACAGTGTATAGTGTAGACCCTGATCAGACTACGCAGATGCATTGTCGAATAGGCCACAAGCCTGTTTTGCCATGGTGCATCCCAAATCATTAAGGTAATTTAAATCCTAGAAATGCTGAAATGCGTTTTGAAAAACATCGAAAATAATCAATATTGGGGTTCGGTGTTCGGGGGAATTCCAGCCTCGCCTTATATGTCATCTCGTGTGCCGAGCATAGCAACGCACGTCTGGGATTTCCCTTTCTAACTACGAACCCCAACGTAGATTCTATTAATCTACAAAACCCTTATCGGCTTCCAAGTGCCTCGCTACATCAGACTAGTAGGCCGCAGCCCGCATATCGATCCCCACGAGGCATTGATAGTAAAATGAGGCATTGATAGTAAAACTTTTACATTTTCGAAAACATATCATTTCGGACGCGCGCATCATGAGTGAAACTCGGCATGTATGGCGGGACCAACCACGCCCGACTGACAACTTTTACAAACTGGGTGCTGTTTTCAAATGGAGCACAGATGTTGCATGTCATTCACTAAAATGGTTGTGCCTTCTAAACCTTTGAGTACACGTTAAAATGATGATCACAGATAGTCTGTTTATCACTTCCAATGTTTGACCGTCCATGTATCTACTCTAATTAAAACAAAATTTAATTATCGCGCGACTTTCTTATGAATTGTTCGACGTCATTTTCCTTACATTTTATATTTGGCAACGATTGCTGGTTTAACTGCTAACGAAAGCAGATATGACGTCGATATGTTATAGTGCCCGTGTACAGCGTCATTTGACATGCACATGGACTTGTGATAAATTGGATATTACCAGTCATAAGAAAGAACACTTGAGGAGCAGCAATTCCAATTCTAAATTACACCTCCCCCACTCCAGTGTTATAGGGTTGCTATAGCAACGTCTAAATTAGTGTTCCATTTTATCAAACATTTCATCATTTTAAAATCTGGTAGCTAATATGCCGAAATATATTCTGTTCTTAAGAATAGATATTTGACACCATACGATTATGTTAGGACAAGTCTCAATATTTCTGGAATGCCCCTCGTACATGTATACAGAGCCGATGAAATTGTAATATCATGGACACAATGACTGTGTATGCCGATTTCATTGGTACAAATCCCTTACATACATGTAGCGTGAAAAATGCCAGGTGTGCCTCGTTTGGGCATCACCGGGAGATCCTGCTAAAAGTAAAAAACAATCATAACTAACATACCTACCATAAACTGTTTAACAGGGGAAGTTGGAGAACAGTGAAGCTTGACTATTCGGCAGCATCGTCACAAGGGCGTACTGCATAAAAAAATGGCATACAATGGGAAAAGTAAGTCAAGGTCACGACCTTAATGGTGAAATGGCCAAGTCCATCCGGTAAAGGTCATAACTTGATTGGTGCAATGTAATGCGCATTTGTTGCTCAACTATTTGCACGCTAGTGATGAAAATATCAGCAAAATATGTCATCCAATTTCATTGGAATTGCATCGTAATGATGCAATTCCAATAAAATTGCATGACATATTTAATAGTTTTCAGAAAATGATAAGAAAAACATATAAATAAAGTGCCGTCTCCTGCCAAATTTGAACTATTTTTAGCAATTATCTTTTACCCAGCATGCGATGATGCGGCGAAGCAAATCCACTCCAGATACAGTAAGATATACATGGAAAATGGTAAATTAAAATAAGCTTTAATCCATAGAATGGTATGGCACTTTTGAACTTATATGCCTCTGTGAGGCACCTGAAAAAAAAGTGTACATCTTATAAAAAATGTTTGTAATGTAATATCAAAACGTAATGACCCAATTGTGACAAAAATTGATTGTTTGATTGATTGTTGGGGTTTTACGGCCTATCAACAGCTAAGGTCATTTTAAGGCCGGGTTTATGGGTTCAGTACTAAACCCACATTACCTGTAGCACAGACACTGAGACTGTACTAATGGGGGGAAGATTCCAAAATCAGAGCTCAATGTTTATAATAAATAAAATATACATTCAGCCCTGAAATCAGAAAAAATCCTGATCTGATGCCAGGTCCTATCACACCAGATCACTAAGCCCCCTCCCAAAAGCAGTAAATTCACCTCACCTGGGTGACACTATCAGTACTAATCTCTTACTACTTTTTAAATTGGCAAGAACCTCTTTCAACTCTCAATTACCAGCCGATCCAAAGAGAAAAAAAGGTACAAAAGGGCCGAAGCAGGTGTAGAATTCCTATATAAAGTAAGATTTGATTTGATTATTGGTGTCATGTAAGGCCGGGCCAACGGGAATTGGACTATCCCGCATTTAACCTGTAAAAATGAGAGAAATTTTGAATACTGTACACATAGTGGTACGAACAGATATCTTCAGACTTCATTAAGGCCAAAAAAGTATAAGAAAGAGCAGTTTGTTTTTCAGTCTGTACGATTGATTGATTGATTATTAGGTGTTTAACGGCCTATCAACAGCCAGGGTCATGTAAGGCCGGGCCAACATAAACTATATATTCAGCCATGAAATTAGAATATCCTGACCTGGTGCCAGGTCCATGCCACACCAGAGTCACTTAGCTCTTGCCCCAAAGTAACATGATTAGCTATAAGCTTATTACTTCTTACTGGAGCATAACAGAATTTAGTTCTCAAGTACCAGAGGCCAATACGGTACCAGAGAGCCAAACCATGTAGGTCGGCTTTCCGGTGAGGATGAATGCAGATCGTTAAATTAGCCTTCACTGCTCCCTCCTACCTCCCAACCTATAAGTAAGAATCCTCCGTTAATTTGCACTCCCTGGCTCCCTCCAACCTCCCACAAAAAGAGAAAAAAGAAAGAAGTAATTTTGACCCCAATTTATCACACAGGCCCCGCCCATTTTTTTACCCCGGGGCCGCCATTCTGAAGGAGCCAGTAGGGTGGGACGGGTCAATCATTCCTACAAAAGCTCGTCAAAATCCGTTCATCGGTTCGCGACCATTCTATCAAATTTGAAAATGAAAATATTCACCAAAGGACTCTGTGGAGTTTGGCTAGCATAGACCAAGTGGTTCACGAGATGTTTGAAATTGAATAAGTTTACTGACGATGGACGGACAGACAAAAAGCGTTAACATTAGCTCAAAAATAAAAAAAATAATCTGAATGACAGTCGACCACGACTGCAATTTATCACTCTGCTCTCCCTCCCCCCACCACCTCATTGGAAACAAAATTTGAACGAAACTAGAAAACATATTCATAGAACACGGATGCCCCACCTGCCACTTTGTCAGTCTATTTTTAGCCACGGTGACCTTGACCTTGGGCGGACGTGACCCATTTTCACTTTGCATCATCGATATAAATGCATATGCAAATTATTGTGAAGATCGGACATAAGGAACTGGTTATCGACGATGCAAACAAGGTGTAGCTGGCGTGGTGGTGATACAATAAAGACCAATTTAAGACTCATCATTCTTTGATGAACTAAATCTATAGCCGATTTATATTAAAAACAGAATTCCGCGGAATTAGTGGTCTCACCCCGTACGAGGCAATGAGTGGGGACGAGGCTATATTTAGAAAAAGTAATTCCGCGGAATCAAATGTCAAATGGCCTGCCGGCCTGGTAGGCAAAAAAAAAATGATTAAAAAAATGTCATTTTTTCGGTCGTTGGACTCGGTGAAGTAATTATAGTTTGTTTTTCCTCATTTAGGTGTACCGTATTTACCCTATTATATTCGGACATATGCAACCATTGTAGGCGCAGATCAGTCTGCGCATTCGCAGTCTTATCAGCGTCTACACTGTTTGACATTCATCAGTGAAGCATCTATCACGCATCTATTCAGTATTCAGTATATGAACAATATCATATTATGTTAGTGACATGGATAACAATGACCTTGACATTGAAACACAAACTCGGTGAAGTAATTATAGTTTGCTTTCCTCATTTCTGTATACCGAATTTACCCTATTATATTCTGACACTATTTATCATGGCCTATGCGACCAGTGTAGGCGCAAATCAGCTGAGCGGATGCGCAGTCTGATCAGTGTCTACACTGTTTGACATTCAGTCAGTGAAGCATCTATCACACATCTATTCAGTATTCAGTATATGAACAATCATATGAATCATATTATGTTAGTTACATAGGTCAATGACCGACATTGAAACACAAACTCTGTGAAGTAACTATAGTTTGCTTTCCTCATTTCCTCGGGCTGAAATCAGATCAACTCAGTCATGGATAACCGACATGACTGTACAGTACACAAATTATATGTCATGACCACACTCCACAGAACACAGAATCTAGAGGACACAATAACCGTACCAAAAAAATCGATGTGTCCATATTTTGTGGGGTGTAGCAACAACCCACAGACTTGGCCAAGTCAGCCCAGATTATGGACACCCGACATGACTATAAATAACCATACCAAGAAACCAATGTGTCCATATTTGTGGGGTGCAACAACAGCCCACATACTTGGCCAAGTCAACCCAGAAGTAATGGACACCCGACATGACTGTAGATAACCTTACCAAGAAAACCAATGTGTCCATATGTGTGGGGTGCAGCAACAACCCACATACTTGGCCAAGTCAACCCAGAGGTAATGGACACCCGACATGACTATAAATAACCGTACCAACAAAACCGATGTGTCCATATTTGTGGGGTGTAGCAACAACCCCACATACTTGGCCAAATCAACCCAGAGGTAGTGGACACCCACCTTTGACTTTGGAAACAGTGGTGATTCTAATAAAGCATGCCCGGGCATTTATTAGAATAATTACGGTATTTTTTTTTTTTTTTTTTTTTACTTTCCAAAACCGACTTTTGTGGTATGACAACTGCTCGTTTTCCATTGAAATTTGCATTACTTGACTGAAATGCTGAGAAGTATATAGTTATAGTAGTTATAGTTATATTTGTCAATGCAATTTTTTTTTGGTGTGGTAAATATTGGTCCGACCGGGTCTGGTAAAAATTCAAGTTACCAGACCGAATGTCCTGTAACGGCTCAGACAATTTTGTATAGGACTGTATTCACATTGATGTACATGTATTTATACCTGTACCCCGTATTAAATGATGAATCATAAGCTGTCCCCTGAAACAAAAAACAGAGCCCTATCGATCAGGGTTTATTTTCGCCATTTTGGGAACATGACCCATGCCCGCTAACACAGGGTCAGCGCTTCCCCCCCCCCCCCCCCCCCAGAAAGTGTAAAGAGTCCCCGGGGGTCACTGAATTTGAGAAAAATAAGCGCGATTTTCGCCAAAATTGTGAAAAATAAACGCGATTTTCGTCAAAATTGTGAAATTATATCAAATGTTTAAAACTGTGCATTAACAAGAACTATATAGCATATAATACATGAAACTCAAAGACAGTACTAGCTCTTAACAATCAATTCCAGGTGTCTTAAAGTCAAATACACAAGGAAACATGAAAAAGCAAGAACAATCTTGCAATGTGTATTTTCGGGGGAGATTTAATTGTAAAGCCACATCATGCATGACTCAACGACTTGTAACTTAAACAATGAATCCTATGTATCAGAGAGAAATTGGAACTTCAGCTCTGAATTTACAATATCCTGATGTGGTGCCGTTCTAATAGGAATCAGAAGCAGCCATGCAGCTAATGCCACTCCACATGTGACTTGTGTATCAGAGAGAAATTGGAAATTCAGCTCAGAATTTACAATATCCTGATGTGATGCCATTTGGTTCATTATAACATACTAGGAATCAGAAGCAGCCCTGTAGCTAACTGTTTGGCGACAACAAAATCGAACAATGAGCAAAGCTGATGTCCTATTGCAACCAACACTAGATGTATCAAGACTGTGATAACAAGCAATGGAGATCAACTTACCAAATTGACACATTATTTCTGTCATATTATGATATATTCGATCACCATCTTGGTGATCAAACCAAACCTCCATTGCACAGGAATGCCACATGATTCACACGAAACTTAAAGTTTTTCCCACATCGGAAACAGATATTTGAAAGCCAAAACTAGGTCGCTGATCAGTAGTAGTTATCGGTACTGTAATTATATCAGCAGTAATGTTATTGAAAAGAAGCCATGATAGTATCTGTCTAAAACTGTAACTAGAGCTCACAATCCTGTGGCCATGTTTTCACTATTGTAGGTCACAATTCCATCTATTAAATAGTTTACTCCATTTTCTAGACACATGAATAAGGTTACTCCTATAAAGAGCAATGATATAAAAATTAGTAACAATATGACAAGTATACTGATAAGAATAGACAATATTATGGATAAAAGCTCCATGCTTCCAATATAAAATGTCTGCTACAGTAAAATGGCTTCCGCCCGCCAGTCTATTGGCTAAGAAAATCACATGACTAAAAACCCCACAACTCATGTAGTACCACAAGTTTGGACAAAAACAAGTCGCACAGGAGCTGAAAATATTGAGATTACCGACAGGTGCAGAACCTACATAAGTACAAAGGTACAAATGATGAAACTTAAAACATCCCATCTACATGTAGGTCACACGATAAAATTGCGCAATAAACAATCTTTTTTAGCCACAGTCAGTGACCTTGACCGTAGGCGGACGTGACCCATTCCGGACAGGAGTGTCTGCAGCGGACGGGGCGTGACGACATCAAACCCATAGTATCCCCCGACATTCGTCCAGGGGACACAATAACCTTACCAAGAAAACCAATGTGTCCATATTTGTGGGGTGTAGCAACAACCCACAGACTTGGCCCAAGTCAACCCAGTTATGGACACCCGATATGACTATAAATAACCTTACCAAGAAAACCAATGTGTCCATATTTGTGGGGTGTAGCAACAACCCACAGACTCGGCCAAGTCAACCCAGATTATGGACACCCGACACGACTATAAATAAACTTACCAAGACAACCAAAGTGTCCATATTTGTGGGTGCAGCAACAACCCACATAATTGGCCAAGTCAACCCAGAGGTAATGGACACCCGGCATAACTATAAATAACGGATTAACCTCACCAACAAAACCGATGTGTCGATATTTGTGGGGTGCAGCAACACCCCACAGACTTGGCCAAGTCAACCCAGAGGTCACGGACACCCGACATGACTGTATAAGTATAAATGCCATAATTTGCAAGAAAACCAATGTGTCCATATTTGTGGGGTGCAGCAACAACCCACACACAAGTCAACCCAGAGGTCACGGGCATCCGACATGACTGTATAAGTATAAATACAATTTACAAGAAAAAACCAATGTGTCCATATTTTGTGGCCCTGTGGTAGGCTACAGTAACTGTTGATATATAGTGCAAAATGGAGGCAGCCAGCAACCACACTGTTGTTCTAAAAATAGAAAACATACAATGCATCGACCGCCGACTAAAAACGGTATCAGCTTTGCGATACAGTTAAAAAGGGCTTTTGGGGTCCTGTTAATAAATACATTAAAGACCAATTTAACACTATCTGGCAATTGTTTTGGCCATTACATATAATGAAAGTACTTGATAATATGCAATGACTGTTGAAAACTGCATGGAAAAATATCAAGCGGTAAGAAGTTATAGGTTTTAAAATTTAATTAGCTGAAATATTCATGTTCTATGATGACGTCATATTGGAACTTGCAGGTCATCAAATCATTTACTTTAAGCTCATCTTTCACTATTATTTTATAATTTTCTGCTAATATTGTCATCTGACACATATATCTTAATACCGGTAATATAACAGTAGAAACTTTATCAAACACATATTAAATTTTATATTGAGGTTTAAAGAATTATAATTAGTTCTCATTTGCATAATTTATGCAGATATTTAAACATCTGTATCTTTTTACTGGCTTGATAGTTTTTGATGGGGTTTTCAACATTTACAGTTCATTTTAACCTGCTTTCGAAAGCGCAAATGAGGATTGTTATATGATCACAAACACGTTTTTTATACCAAATAAAGTTAAATATTTGGTGCTTCCGTCAGTTTTCGGGTTAGGCGGAGTTTTCGGGGTAATTATTGAACCACCTCTCCGCGGGTGCACCGAGTTTGTAGTTCTCGTAGGATGATACTTGCTATTTTCAGCCGCCGATGTATTGCGACCAATCGCTATTTTTAGCGCATGTGGACCGCGCGTGGATTTTGACAGCAGACGTGTAAATAATAACACTGGTGAACTAGAAAATGGGTTGTCTGATTTATTCTTGTTTTATGTCTTAACTTTTATGTGCATGTGTTTTTAACTGATTAGAAAACGAAAGCAAATGGTTCTTATTACATTTCCAACATTTGGTAATGTTTTCAGTTTCATATTCATGCTATCTGGTCACTTGCAATGTACCCTGAAAACTCTGCCCATACGTCAGTATTCAGACCCCGGCCGACTCCCATGTTGTTACGCGATTGTAGCTTCTTTATTTTAAAATAACTTTTTTTTTTTATTTTAAAGGTACACAGTAAAACGCACTGTCATGGACGGTACACTATCATGGACTGGACACTCTCTATATAAACCATTAACCGATTATAAATATCCTGTGTGCCTCGCCTTCCACTTCTACCTACGCTTTTGATTTAAACTTTTATTTTTCAAAACAACCCTACCATACACTCATAGGAAAATCTATTCTAAAGAATGTGCCGCTATTAAAAAGTTGAAATTCCAACTATTTCTTCAGATATTTGGATTTTAAACCAACGTGGTATACGAATTTCCAATAAATTTCGTATTGATTTACAGCATACCGGATATCGCGAGATTCAGCGAGGTTTCTTTTCCCGATAGAGTTTAAAGTTCCTATTTAAACAATGTTTATCATTAGTTTGAACTACAAAACTTAGCTAATAATGTATGCTTTATAAAAATTGCTGGTGTTTTATTAGTCCTGCTTACATGTCCAAAATAACGTTTTAATCGGACTTGGTTATTTGGTCATGCTCGATGTCCCTTTAAGCATACGTAGTGCCTTCATTACAGATTTTACAATGGCTTACAATGGTCGATTATTCACGAAACATGACATGTACGGTCTGATTATTGGCATGTAAAGTATGTTTGTCCAGTTTGAAAGAATACCAAATTAAATAAAAAAAAGTCCTTACCAGATGATTAATCATCCATATTTCGTCGTTTCTGCAGCGCGTATCGAAATTCGTCTAGAATCCGCCATTTGTATACTCGCGTGTAATCTCAGGAGCGCATAAATAATTTTCCGTGACCCGATTAGAGTTACCGTCCCTGTTCCGCTCTTCACAAAATAGGGACAATATAATGAAAGCGTCTCGGAGATCAGCACTATAAAAATTGCGATTAATGCATAATTCCAAGTAAGTTAGTTAGTTTATGCGTAATTAAGGTATACTATTGAAATATAGTAACACTTACTAACATGATTAAGGACGGGGGCCACACGAAACAACTTGACAACGGGTTTTAGTAGGCCACAGGCTTTCGAAAGATAAACCGGAAATAGAAAAATCATGTGATTTTCTATTAATAGGTAACACGTGTTTCGGTCTGACGCATATCGCCAACTCAGGCGATTGGTCGAATGTTTTCGGCTATAGTCGGAAATCGTCCGTAAACACCAATAACGAACTTGAAATTGAAAACGGACAAAGGAAAATGTTATAGTTTTTAGTAAATAATCAAATAAAACATGATAAATAACCCTTACTATTGCGGAATACTTATGTAAATACTTTATTAATCTGCCAGATATAAATGGTATCCGGTAAATCGCCGGCACATATACATCGCGTAATAACACCCGGAAATATGGGCGTTTTTTTCCGAGGTTTGATGTTTCGTTAATGTGACCAGGACGCACGCACGCTCGGACGGACGACATGACTCAAGTATACACCCCCCCCCCCTCCCCAGAATAATTGCAACTGGTAAAACATTGAATTTATAAAATGCGAATACTAAGTAAGAACTGTATCCCAGTCGGTTGTATTCATGATACTCACGATAATCGGGAATAATAACACATATAAAATACATTACTTTTCAATAAACAAAATACATATTCAATGAACATACTTGTTATTCAGTCATACAGCATTTATTTCTTTTTTTATATATTGAAAACGGGGGTTTCCGGTATTTCTGTAGTAGGTCCGTAAAAAATGGGTATTCGGTAATTCCAGTTACCGGATATAAATTCTTATGAACATTAGCGAGATGTATTACATTTTTTGTATAAAACTGTGAATTTTGGTTTCCCTGTACAAACGCGCCCAACACAGTTCGTCTCAGAAGATTAAATATCAGTTAGAAAAAAAACTTCTGAAACAAACTCGTTAGTCTAGTGTTTAATCTGCTAATACCCCGAAAACTAGACCCACCATCATTCATTTGTTCTTGTCAATAAAAATACAACTTTAATATTTACTTCAAACAAGGGGGCCGTCAAGCAGACACTGGCACAGGGGTACCAAGCTATGCTGTGAAAATTGTAACGAAAAGTCCGAATGTGTACTGCCGAGTACTAGGGTGTTCTTTAAAAACGGGAACACTTTGTACTCGGCAGTACACATTCGGACTTTTCGTTACAATTTTCACAGCATAGCTTGGTACCCCTGTGTACACTGGGGCCGATTTGACCAAAACGGGGCCGTTTTGACTTTTAAATGGAGCCGATTTGACTTTTCCTGAGGCCGAGTTGACCAAAAGGGGACGATTTGGACTGGGGCCGTTTTGGAACGGGGCCTCTCATCGGTCTGGCTTAGTCCTTTTTGAGTAGTGAAAGGTGATGCAGGAATGAAAAAATTCTGCCAAGTCTATCAACGGCGATATCATGAATATATAGTACCGTAATACAAAAGTATATTCTAATTGATGTTGTAGATTTTTTCAGTTTACTTACGTTCGCTACATTACAGGACAGGACTGGAATATAATGGCTGACAAACCGCTTTGCGCATGCGCATTCTGCGTCAAGTACCTGCTTACGGAAACCTACGAAAACGCACGATTTACACCGGAGCCAGAAAAGACAACTCGTCCGGATAACTCTTGTCTTACCTATGAACTTTATGATCTTGGCCGTGCAATTATTGTCCGTCCGCCTGGCCGTTACTTGTGGGTTGATATTTTAACTTTTAGGTTTTGTGGGGTTATAACGACCGTAACTGCGGGTTTAGATGGGTCACTTGTGAGGTGAACCCCGCAAGTCGCAAATTTCCCCACAAGTCTACCCTGTACTCATGACTCACCCCACAGATATACTCTCATGAGAGCGGACGGACGGACGTACACACATTAGGACATTTGTTGGGTTTGTCCAAGAAAAACAATGTTGGGTTTTTACTGTTGGGTATTGGAGACGTTCTTACGAGAAGACACTTGCTGGGTAGATGTCCATACTTATTGGGTACATGTCCATACAACCCATTATTGAGTATGTGGCACATGTTCGAACCATGTTGGGTTCTGTCCGGACCATGTTGGGTACTGTACAGTTCAATATATTGTTTTACGAGTGCACACTTACTGGTTGCATGTCCATACTTATACTTACTGGGTGCATGTCCATACTTATACTTACTGGTTGCATGTCCATACTTATACTTACTGGGTGTATGTCCATACTTATACTTACTGGGTGTATGTCCATACTTATACTTACTGGGTGTATGTCCATACTTATACTTACTGGGTGTATGTCCATACTTATACTTACTGGGTGCATGTCCATACTTATACTTACTGGGTGTATGTCCATACTTATACTTACTGGGAGCATGTCCATACTTATACTTACTGGGTGCATGTCCATACTTATACTTACTGCGTGTATGTCCATACTTATACTTACTGGGTGTATGTCCATACTTATACTTACTGGGTGTATGTCCATACTTATACTTACTGGGTGCATGTCCATACTTATACTTACTGGGTGTATGTCCATACTTATACTTACTGGGTGCATGTCCATACTTATACTTACTGCGTGTATGTCCATACTTATACTTACTGGGTGTATGTCCATACTTATACTTACTGGGTGTATGTCCATACTTATACTTACTGCGTGTATGTCCATACTTATACTTACTGGGTGTATGTCCATACTTATACTTACTGGGAGCATGTCCATACTTATACTTACTGGGTGTATGTCCATACTTATACTTACTGGGTGTATGTCCATACTTATACTTACTGGGTGTATGTCCATACTTATACTACTTATACTTACTGGGAGCATGTCCATACTTATACTTACTGGGTGCATGTCCATACTTATACTTACTGGGTGTATGTCCATACTTATACTTACTGCGTGTATGTCCATACTTATACTTACTGGGTGCATGTCCATACTTATACTTACTGGGTGTATGTCCATACTTATACTTACTGGGAGCATGTCCATACTTATACTTACTGGGTGTATGTCCATACTTATACTTACTGGGTGCATGTCCATACTTATACTTACTGGGTGCATGTCCATACTTATTGGGTACATGTTCTTAACCTATTTTTGACGAGATAATAATGCATGTCCACATCATGTTGGGTTCTCACTATTATAACAAAGCATTATTACAGAAACTGATCAGACTGCACAGATTCACAAGCTGGTCAGGTTCCACACTGGCCGTCAGGGATATAAACAAATCATACTTTTATTTTCGTCTACTAGTCGGTTTGACAATATTGCGACTGGTGTAGACACTGATCAGACTATGCAGGTGCACAGGCTGGTCTGGGTCTACACTGGTCGCAAAGGGTTTCCACTAACTTTTTAAGTCCTGACTTCCTGTTCTCAACTTTTGGAAGTCCCAGGCAATTTTTTTGGAAGTCCCCATATTTTTTTTACACCAAACACCTAACTTGTGCACACGGCGACGGTGGTCAAAGTTTTATTTTCAAGAGACAATCAAGAACGACAGTTTTCGTTATAAAACTGTGACTATATTATCTGGTGAAAATCAAAGCTTGACTCATTGAATTTGATTAATCAATCAATTGATCCATCAACCTTTGGTGTTGTACGGTTGTTATACTCAATACTCAACCTCTCTCAGACCTAATTCGACGGGTATTGTGACAGTTCCTTGTAGTTGTTGGTGCTGACTGGGTCAATTCACTCAACAAGTGAAATCTACTTACTATAACATTGAAAGAATGCCAAAATATTGAAAATGCATGTAAATGATTTGGCATAATTCAAGTAATCAAGTATATTTCAATTGCATCGTGAAAACACAATACCATTGCATGATAACTTATTTAACATTGTATTTATTTTCTTGTTTTTCTTTCAGTCACATGATTGATACAGAACAGAACAGTATAACTAGATGGCCGCGTCCTGCATGTCGCGCCTTGCGGCGAGGCATGGACACACAAAAAAAAGATATAGTATAACGAAAAAATTTAACCAAAAAACTTAACCAAAAACTTTAACTGGACACACGTACGTACGTACGTACGCCAAAGTGCCGACTATATCGCGCTTTCTGCAAGCGGGCGCGAAAAAAAACAACTTTAAACCAAAAACTTCAAAGTAATTTGACCTTGACATTGGGCACAGGGGCCGCACGGGAGGGGGGTAGAATGAAAATATAGATGATGATAAACACCATGTGAAGTTTCAAGGTAATGGGCAAAGCAGTTGCAGAGATATAGTATAAACGAAAAACTTTAACCAAAAACTCTTTAACCAAAAAACTAACCAAAAACTTCAAAGTAATTTGACCTTGACATTGGGCACAGGGGCCGCACGGGAGGGGGGTAGAATGAAAATATAGATGATGATAAACACCCATGTGAAGTTTCAAGGTAATGGGCAAAGCAGTTGCAGAGATATAGTATAACGAAAAACTTTAACCAAAAACTTTAACCAAAAAACTTAACCAAAAACTTCAAAGTAATTTGACCTTGACATTGGGCACAGGGGCCGCACGGGAGGGGGGTAGAATGAAAATATAGATGATGATAAACATCCATGTGAAGTTTCAAGGTAATGGGCAAAGCAGTTGCAGAGATATAGTATAACGAAAAACTTTAACCAAAAACTTAACCAAAAACTTTAACCAAAGAACTTAACCAAAAACTTTAACCAAAAAACTTAACCAAACAGCTTAACCAAAAACTTTAACCGGACACACGTACGTACGTGTGTCCGGTTAAAGTTTTTGGTTAAGTTGTTTGGTTAAGTTTTTTGGTTAAAGTTTTTGGTTAAGTTCTTTGGTTAAAGTTTTTGGTTAAGTTTTTTACAATACGTACGCCAAAGTGCCGACTATATCGCGCTTTCCGCAAGCGGGCGCGACAAAAACTAACTCAGCATGTTTCAAATTCACACCAATCCGTGTATTAGAAACAGAAATTCAGACCAGCCCATCATAGAAGTATTCTGTGTCAAAATCATGAAATTGCTTGCAAACAGTGCATTAAACTTGATTGTGTTCAGGTTGAACTAGAACGACAGTCGCCCACGACCGCATTGTATCCCCCTGCAGCCGAATTAGCTCAGAATAATTTTCTCACGTCCGGGTGTTCAAAATCTGGAATCTAGATGAATGAAATGAAATTTAATAATCCTGTATAGCTTTATAAAAGTTGCAGGCTTGAGCTGCACACATCACTTTTTTTTTTTTGTATGATATTCCATATTTTCTTCTTTATGGTCTCCCAATTGCGAAGACAAATCTGTCCATTATTCTTCTTAGACGTCTTAATGGCGTTACGACATTCATCCATTCCTGGCGTCGTTAACGTTTCTAGGTTGTCTTGGAACAACGTATGGATTTCCTGCATTTCCACCAAAGTCCATGCCTGTCGCGAACCTACAGATGAAACAATTTGACCAACAAACTGTACAAATAACTAGACAAAAACTGTCGGACCAACCTGAAAACTACAGGTCAGGACCGGCTGTGTGGCACATTTGGTGAAGAATAATGTGTATGTAAAAGTGCCTTTAATATAAGGATTATTGTAAGGTTGTGAATTCGTTGTCTGAGAGTTTGAACACATTAGGGTAATACAATGTTTAACTGGCAAATTGCACTTTGGTTAAGATTCAGTGAAAGCTTGCAGAGTTTAAGTTTGGTAACATGATAGTTTCATATAGGTTGGCAGAACCAGCACTACAATGGGGTGGGGTGACCCTTGTTCTAGGACAAGGAGTGGTTACTGCAGCACCATTCATGGAATCAGAATTAACTCTGCAGCTGCTTCAAACACACTGATGTAACTAGATTCAGCAATCAACTCTGCTGGATATACATACCACATGCAGGGGTTTTTCTCTTTTTTTTGGTTTCCTCGTCATCCGTAAAACGGAACTCGTCATACTCATCCTGACCTGAAAGTATAAATACAATAGTACAAATTAACTGGAATATCTATTATTTCAAATGGTGGTCACAACATGTATTTTGAAAGAGAAATAAGAAAAATATTTAGATTTTTCCATCAACAAAATGGACGGAAGGACGGACGAAGACGGACAAAAAGCTGTAACAATAGCTCACTTGAACCTTTGGCTCAGGTGATCTAAAAAGTTGGACATTTCAACATGTATATCAAGCGGAACTGTACACGTACCAAAAGCCATGATTGATTATTGGTGGTTTATAAACTAGTTAACTTAATCATTTAGAGCCGGACCGAATGCAATGAACAACAAGAAATCGCATTGTTACATTAAACTAATCCCTACGTGACAGCCAACATTTAATGGGCTACATGTATACTCGATCGCATTAGAAACACAAGTTTTCAAAACTGGCGTCATTTTAAAGAAATTCACTTTACAGAGATTATGTATGTGTAAATATGTTGCAAAATCTAGTAGGTATTGTTTCCAAATGCTATCTAACACGGGAAGCCAATGGCCATGATCACGCTTAGTTGGCTTTGTTGATTTGCACGTGCAATTCAGCTCGGGTAGGATGGCGCATGCAAATCTCCATGTCATTATTGCCAAGAAATAATGCAGAACCAAGAAAATCATACATTATATTGAGAACACGGTGACGTCAGTGGTAGTGGTTCTACCGCCGGAGCAACATATTGACTTGACCATCTTGTACTGTACAGTCAGATCAAAAGAAGGTCACTAAATGCACTCTGACAGTGGACAAGTATACATGCTATGCTGGACGAGTATATTTTCTAAGCGCTGCGGAAAAAAAACAAGTTTGGTGAAGTGACATTGATCTTGAACGTTGGGTGCAAGTGCAATCTTCTTGCATAGACACACTGCTGCTAAATATTGTTGAACTACGTCAAGTGGTTAAAGTTATTGGCAGAGCAAACGTGTTTCGCTGGCATGGTCGCGTCGCACGCACAATCATGGACTGTCGCTATATGTTTCTGTGACAGGAAAATGGGGCTTATGGCATTTGCTACCAGTGTGTATGATGATCCGCTAGTACACGCAGATTGCAGCCTGAAATTTATCTATACTGTTTATCGGAAGCATGATGGATGTTTCACTGACTGAATGCCGATCAGTGTAGTCCCTGATCAGACTGGGTCTACACTGGTCGCATAGGATATAATCCCCATTTCTCCAGTCACAGCCACATATCCTCTCCTGCATATTCACGAGGTAATAAGTAACTTACAGAAATGAAGATTTTCCATTATACTTCAGTGCAATGGTCAACAAAAACTGTCGTGTTTTTTTTATAAAATAATTTCAATACTCACTATATGTACCAACTAATCCAGGCACATAATCCTGGTCCAGCTGGTCATCATACAGTAGTACCTGTACTGACTCATCAGCTACCTCTTCACCTGCAAACATAGTTATTGTGTTTTTTTCTTTACATCATACAAACTAGAAATGTGTCTAATAGGCTCATATACGACCCCACCTAAAGAACAACGGAGGATTTATTATTGTTACATGACTGCCGTTGTTTGATACCATTCACAGCCATGTTCTTGCAGCGCACTGTTTAGCTTAATTTTAATGTTAGTTGTAACATTGAAAACTCTGCTCTAAGTTTACAATATCTGGATCTGGTGCCATGTGCCCTTGCTATACCAAAATCGTTTGAGCCCCATTCTCATTTAATAGTAGCAGGAGATAATTTGACAATTTTATTCCAGGAATCAGAACAGCACTGCACGATTCCCACACACGGGTACCCACACAATAAATGAAAATAAGTTGTACATAGAAGATTGATGGATTGATGTTTTACAATTTTTTTTAATTGGCACATCCCTACATTTTAGCGACTTTCGTCCTGTGGATACAATTACTTACCATCCATAACAACCTCACCCTTCTCGGAATCGTATACCAATTCTGAAATAAAAGAAAAACATTTAAAGAAGCAAACCCCACAAAACAAGAAATGTGGCATAGCTGACCACAGATGTCCCCTAACGCTAATTTGAGTAACAGATACAAACTTCTTTCAAGGTTGAATGTAGACGGTGAAATTAAAAAGAAAATCTATTTTTAGAAATAGTGACCTTGACCTTGGGCAGACGAAGTCCATATTCTGTGGGTGTGTGGGTGTCATTTTAAGTTGACTGTCTAAGTTTGGTGGGCATAGCAATTACAGTGATCGAGATATGGAACACAAAAACTTAACGTTGAAACTGACTAAGTCATTGATGCGGAAAAAGTAGGTCAAAGGTGAAATGAAGGTCATATGCCGCACTGCAGTTTTCGATGTACACCACTAGCAGATGATGTTGTCCAAGTTTCGTGGTCATAGCCATTACAGTGATCGAGATATTGACTTAAACACGAAAACTTAACAACTGACTAAGTCATTCATGCAGAAAAAATAGGTCAAGGTGAAATGAAGGTCATATGACGTACTCCAGTTTTTGATGTACACCAATAGCAGATGATGTTGTCCAAATTTGGTGGTAATAGCCATCATAGTGATCGAGATATGGACTAATCACGAAAACTTAACGTTGAAAATGACTTACAAGTACTTCATGCGGAAAAAGTAGGTCAAGGTGAAATGAAGGTCATATGGCGTACTGTGAGTTTTGATGTACACCACTAGCATATGATGTTGTCCAAGTTTGGTGGTCATAGCTATTATAGTTATTGAGATATGGACTTAAACGCGAAAACTTAACAAATTTTGACGTCGCCGCCCGCCCGGCTTTCGCCAATTCAATAGCCGGGATTTTTTTCAAAAACCCGGCCAAAAAATAACAATATTTTTTGACAGCATTATCCGTGTAATACCCGGGACGGTGTGTGTAGATTCAAACTCCCGATGCATTTTGGAGACAATATTATGGCGTGGTTGGGACTGATACAATGGAATCCCAGTCGAGCAGTGTGAAGCACGAGATGATTTTGCATCAGAGGGTATAAGCCACATCACAAGAGACGTTTCTACCAGAAGGTATGCATGTATTTACTTTGTTGAGATACTGTGAGAACTTCTTTGAGAAACCGTTACAGTAACGGTAGAAACGTCTCTTGTTGTGACTTGGCTTATACCCTGGAAAACTAGAAAATTGTGTCTGTAAGACACAGGTGATGCCCCCATCGGCAGCCTTGTCCAGAAAACCGGCATTAAGTCATTTAAGCGGAAAAAGTAGGTCAAGGTCAAATGAAGGTCATGTGACATGTCGGTTTCTGGTGTACACCATTAGCTGATCACATTGTGAAAGTTTGGTGGCTGTACCTGTTCCAGTGGCGAGAAACGGACTTGAACGCACAAGGTATACATAGTGTGACAGACAGACGGGCAGGCAGGCAGACCGACAGACAGGTGCAAAACATAATGCCCCCTGACTTTTCGTCATGGGGGCATAATAAATGCAACTAATCAAGTTATATTCAAAACCTGATAATTTGATGTCTCCAATTTTTTTTCCAGCGTATTTTGCCGTGAGATTGAACTCCTGTAACAACATCAGCTTTGATATCTCCACCCTTTCGATCGTTCCCGATGTCTGCCGATAATGGATCTTGTGAATATCCATGGAGTGCCCAAGGTGATTCACGAGCCACGTTTGTTCCTGTTTACTCGTGTCGAACACCTAAGTGTACAGAAGTCATGTAATAACAAATAATTTCCTTAGAGTAACAGTTATGATCTGATTATTGCCGTTGCGACCAGCATAGATGCAGCCCAGTCAGCATAACCACTGAGTCTGATACATTGTTCACCGTCATTATGCCACCAGCAAACAGTGTAGACATTTATCAGACCACTTAATAAGTGCACAATCGGACCAGTATTACACTGATGAAAGTCAATTTGATACACAAAATAAATTAATTTATAGACATGATCTACAAAATTCATGTTATGTAATCAGGATCACTTGCGTAAACATTAAAATACTGGTAGCTGCATTTTCGGTACGCATGAAAATATAATATTGCACTTTTCGGCTATATCATGTATATCCAACCTCACAGAAGCAAATGTGACGTTTTTGACGTCAACAGCACAAATGATTGTTATTTTATAAGGCGAACTAACTTGAATACAAGGTTAAACAAAATCTAGATGGTTACCCTGTGCGCTGGACGAGATGTACTAACGATAAGTTTAGAGAGAGCATTGAAGAAATGATATATGACACAAGACGCCATTTACCTGACAAATTGTAGCAGTATATTTCCTCAAATTTACAGACGTAATTCTCTCGGGTTTTACGAGGTCCGTCTCAGAGCAAACCTGCTTTAAACTGTCATAGGCACGTATCACTCCACATTCTGAAGAAAAAAAAGATTCACTTTGTAAATCTGCTTGGATTGAATGAATTAATTTTACAATATAAATGTTGTCTATAAGACTTGAATGTTGTTTTTTGACCGTTCATAGGGCGATGAACTTGAATGGTCACATGGAAAATTACATAGATCATGCTGTTTGCTATGTAATAATGCAACTCCATCGCCATCTTTCGTATTTTGACTATCAGTTTTACTTAGTCTTATGGACAGATAGCATGTTGTTTATAAATGTTTTGTTTGTTTATTAAAATAAAATGTATCAGTCAGATATTCAGCGATAAGCAGTACCGGTAATTAAGGTGATAACACATATATGCAAATAAACTTACTACTGTTGGGACACAGGTATGTGTTAGACTCGGGTATACCAGCATCGACGCGATTGACTGACGTAGCCAGATACTGTAGAATTTGTCTCAGGTCTGCAGGTACAATGACGGGGACACCACGATGATACTAAATAAAAATGAAACATCACAATAATATGTGGCCATGACTGGAGAAATGGGGTTTAAAAATTATGATCAATGCGGCCACTGTAGCCACAGATCATCCTGCACATCGGCGCCGTCTGATCAGGGCCTACACTGTTCGCCATTCCATCAATGAAACATCAGTCATGTTTCTAACAGACAGTATATATCTTTATCAGGTTGTGGTTATGTGCTAGAGGATAAGGATCAAAGGTGGGCACATAGGACATAAGCCCCATTTCTTCAGTCACGGCAACCTCTGATTCTATTCTTCATTAAAACACAAAACTGAATTCATATATAAAAGAGGAATAACTTGTAAGCCCTGCCATTGCTCAAGTCTTTGCAGGCTTGGTAAAATGATTGGCTATAAATAGATATCTAACTCTGCAATATGGGATGAAAACATGTCCTAGACTTTCATTACAATTGCATCGTTACGAAATTCCAATATGTGACGCGTCACGAGAAAATGTGCCCAAATGAGGTATTGACTAGTGTAGCTCCTGATGATCTAGCACACTCCCGGTACATTAAAATTGTCTAAATTGTTGAGAGCTGCACTGATGAATTGCGAACAGTGTAGGCCCTCATCAGACTGCGCGGATGCGCAGGCTGATCTGGGGCTACACTGGTCGCATACCTCAAATGGGCAATTTGTTTTATTAGACCTAACCTTATAATACAACAATCACCAACCTTGCCACGGGTTTCGATAAGTTCCTGTGTCTCGAGCAGTTTCGTCTCTAGCTCCGATAGTTCCGATCTCATCGCTAGATCAACACTGGTGGTACCCCGCAGTCTTTTCACATACTCTTTCACACTGGAAAAGCCGAATATTTATAACTTTATATAAAGGTACCGTTTTACAGTTTATTGCCTATTTGTACACAGAGTGGCAGGTAACCCTCGACCACAAGTGGAAGACTCGGACCTATGACACCAAAAAAATGCCTATTAAAAAAATCTCATTACCCCACCCACTTGGTCTCGTACATTACCATCTTCTATTTATAGAAGGTGGGTATGAATATGGCTATTATAGAAAGAGCCCTCTATTTTCCGATTCGCACAAACACAATAAACATCGATTAAATGTATGAACTAATGTCTCTGGCAATCGATAAAGGTATTGGGTGTGTGAATATACTCACTTCAAATCGCTGTTTGAAGTATTTATTGAGTTATTCGCGTTTTGATTACTCCATCCAAAGCGAAAGTTGCGTGTACGAAAGAATCTCACACAGAATCGGAGGCCGTCCGGCGTGGATTATCGGTCATATTGGCCGATAGCTGATCGCCAGCTCAAACTAAAGTGGTGCACCATGACCATATACATTAGAAATAGAAACTCCAACCATACAAAGTTCGTCCAATTGTGATCGTTCACCAATCTAAAAAACACTTTTTTGTCTAATTTCGTTCATTATCTGGAACCGGGTCAATGCACCATCTTCCATAAAATGTCACGGGTGAGAAAAATGTGCTCCGGCCCGAAGCTCGAACACGGGACCTCTGGTTTACCGTACCATCGCTCTAACCGACTGAGCTAGTCGGGCACGAATACACACTTCCTCCCCTCAGTGAGCTACGTACCGCGACATAATTCCCCGCCAAATTGGAATTCGTCCCCGAATTATATATTTAATTCGTCTCTGAATTCCATATTTTTGGTACATTTTGGGTAGTATATATATCAGTCACGGTCCCTCGTTGGGCGCCATTGTGATCGGAGAGGGTTTCTATGTCTCTCTAGTCGAGATGTGGGTTCTTATTTGGACTCGTTTGGCAGGATGGACGGACGTACAAATGGATAAGCACTGGAAATACAACATTTACCAGCTATTATATATTTTAATAAACAAGAATATCATGTGACTATAATGGCGGCGGCTCAACGAGTCAGCCGTGAGCGAATGAGCCGTGACAATCAGGTCGCTGTTTTTCTCAAGAATCTCCAGCGATATCTGCAGCACGAATAATATTCGTGCCGCACATATCCCTGGAGACAAGACAATACATGATTTGACAATAAATATACCAAAACATTACCCGGAAATACAACATTTACCAGCTATTATATATTTTAATAAACAAGAATATCATGTGACTATAATGGCGGCGGCTCAACGAGTGAGATGGGTGCGTGTGCAACATGCAAAATACGTTGGTTAGTCACACGTTACGCTACGCTAGTCAGTATATCTTACTCCCAGGTATAAATACACTAGTTGACTATACTTAACTACAAGTAAAGGTTCAATACTGACTAAGGTTAACGAACACTAAAAGGGACGAAGGGACAGGGGTTCAACAGTAAACATGTTATAGACGGATACGCTGTATCTGAATTGGATGGGACATTACATATAATAACAACACATACATGATATGGAAGTTTATTTATCCCATCACCTAACATCACGCTGCCACAATAATACAACCGGAAGCGTCTATGTAAAGAACATCTCTGATTGGCTAAATCTAAACTGTAATGACGTCATTCAACTTATTTCGGGATTCCGGAAAACATAATCTGATAGTACGCGAATCATGAATGAAAGTAGAAAAAATGTGTTTTTTAGATCGGTGAACGATCACAATTGGACGAACTTTGTATGGTTGGAGTTTCTAATGTATATGGTCATGGTGCGTGCACCACTTTAGTTTGAGCTGGCGATCAGTTATTGGTCAAATATGACCGATAATCCACGCCGGATGGCCTCCAATTCTGTGTGAGATTCTTTCGTACACGCAAATTTCGCTTTGGATGGGGTATACACAATGCGAATAACTGAATAAATGCTGGAAAGAGCGATTTGAAATGAATATATTCACACACCTAATACCTTTATCGATTGCCAGCGACATAAATCATACATGTAATCGATGTGTATTGTGTTTGTGCGAGTCGGAAACGAGAGGGCTCTTTCTATAATGGCCACAATGTTATCCACCTTTCTTTATATAAGATGGTAATGTACGAGACCAAGTGGGTGGGGTAATGGGATTTCTTTTTCAATAGGCATTTTTTTGGTGTCATAGGTCCGAGTCTTCCACCTGTGCCCTCGACCAGCTGCTTTGTCATTAAATCCGCATCTTTTTTTAGTTAAGGCCGATTTTTGTTTCAATTGTTATTACTTTTCTATATTCTACAAAAATTAATGAAATCACATTCGATATAAGCACTGGCCGGAATCGAACGCTCCACTTCAGGTATTATTTTAATTGTATAACTTCCTTATTCCTTCACCAATTTGATGAAATAACAAGAGCTGAAGGAGAACAGCAGCGCTCGACTATTCGGTCAGCCATCCGCTGATTTGCAGCCATCCTTGACAGCTATCCCACTGACTGGCAGCCACTACCAACTAAAAATGGCCAAGAACCGAGGATACCATACACTTTTCAATCTTCCGTGATTTTTATTTGATAAAATCGGTGAAGGAATATATAACTAGAACGACTGTCGCCCACGACAGCATTGTATCCCCCTGCAGCCATGTCGGAAAAAACAAACAAAGGGCAATAACTAAAAAAATTCGCGATGCGAGAATTGCGATTCTTGCGTACGATACACCATTGGGTCGATATATATGCATTTGTGAAGTTTCGTTAAAATAAAGCATACGGTATTCGAGTTATGCTCCGAACACGAAAGTGTCTGCTATCGTCCGGGGGATACAATAATACCTGAAGTGGAGCGTTCGATTCCTGCCAGTAACAGAGTTGTGAAAATTGTCCAGGCATTGACTTGTTTCATAAATCACATAACAAATGGAAACTCGAATGAGATTCTCTATGAAACTAAATTACCGTATTCCTTCTATTTCGCCCGATCGTCTTTTGTTATACAAAAAAAGTCTTGCCTGTGCTAGCGTGCATGCTCTGTGGAATGTTGACCAGTTCCCGGTGCCGCCACGTTCTGTAGACTGGTTCCCGGTGTCGCCACGTTCTGTAGACTGGTTCCCGGTACCGTCACGTTCTGTAGACTGGTTCCCGGTGCCGACACGTTCTGTAGACTGGTTCCCGGTGCCGTCACGTTCTGTAGACTGGTTCCCGGTGCCACCACGTTGCTCTGTACCGTAGTTAGCAGTATCATGCAAGGCCAATTTGTGAACCTCCCGTTTGATGTGTTTCTGCAGATTTACCAGATCTGCAGGTTCGTTTAACCATTTCTTCCCTTTTCAATCTTTGTCGCTTTCCTTTACTGTTTCGCTTTTCACTAACCGTTTCATCACTTTCATCACTACTTTCAGATGTTTGCCGCTTTATTTTAGCCCTGTTTTCATTGTTTTTCACTCTTTGTTGCTTTCTTCTAACCATTTTGTTTTCATCAATATCACTATTCAAACTGTCCAATCGTTGTCACTTTCCTTTAGATCTGTTTCGCTTTTCACTAACCGTTTCATCACTTTCGTCACTACTTTCAGATGTTTGCCGCTTTATTTTAGCCCTGTTTTCATTGTTTTTCACTCTTTGTTGCTTCCTACTTACCATTTTGTTTTCATCAATATCACTATTCAAACTCTCCAATCGTTGTCGCTTTCCTTTAGATCTGTTTCGCTTTTCACTAACCGTTTCATCACTTTCATCACTACTTTCAGATGTTTGCCGCTTTATTTTAGCCCTGTTTTCATTGTTTTTCACTCTTTGTTGCTTTCTTCTAACCATTTTGTTTTCATCAATATCACTATTCAAACTTTCCAATCGTTGTCGCTTTCCTTTAGACCTGTTTCGCTTTTCACTAACCGTTTCATCACTTTCATCACTACTTTCAGATGTTTGCCGCTTTATTTTAGACCTGTTTTCATTGTTTTTCACTCTTTGTTGCTTCCTTCTAATCATTTTATTTTCATCACTATCACTATTCAAACTGTCCAATCGTTGTCGCTTTCCTTTAGAGCTGTTTCGCTTTTCACTAACCGTTTCATCACTTTCATCACTACTTTCAGACGTTTTCCGCTTTATTTTAGCCCCGTTTTCATTGTTTTTCACTCTTTGTTGCTTTCTTCTAACCATTTTGTTTTCATCAATATCACTATTCACCCTGTCAGAAAATTCTGTGCTTATCGACTCTATGCTTGTGTCACGCGACTCTTCATTATCGCTGCTGGAGCCCGACATGGAATACTTCTCATCGGTGGAGTCCGGCACAACTATGTATTTAACATTTCTTTCAGAAACAGTCTTTGAATTGTCAACTTTCGTTCTTGCCTTGCTGCTGGTGTATATAGAATAAGGCACACAACGTGACACATCACTGGTCGAGCTCAACTCATCAGCTGAGTCTGACGAATATCTGTATTTTACATTAGAGTTTGTAGACAAGTTCGGGGCACTACACTCTGTAGACTGGTTCCCGGTGCTGTCACCTTCTGTAGACTGGTTCCCGGTGTCGCCACGTTCTGTAGACTGGTTCCCGGTGCCGTCACGTTCTGTAGACTGGTTCCCGGTGCCGTCACGTTCTGTAGACTGGTTCCCGCTGCAGTCACCTTCTGTAGACTGGTTCCCGGTGCAGTCACCTTCTGTAGACTGGTTCCCGGTGCCATCACGTTATGTAAACTGGTTCCCGGTGCTGCCACGTGTAGACTGGTTCCCGGTGCTGTCAAGTTCTGTAGACTGGTTACCGGTGCTGTCACCTTCTGTAGACTGGTTTCCGGTGCTGTCACCTTCTGTAGACTGGTTCCCGGTGCAGTCACCTTCTGTAGACTGGTTCCTGCTGCTGCCACGTGTGGATTGGTTCCCGGTGCTGTCACGTTCTGTAGACTGGTTCCCGGTGCCGTCACGTTCTGTAGACTGGTTCGTGGCATTCAACACCTCCTCTGAAAGTTACCATTTCGGAGAGCTAGATGCGTGATAGATGCTTCTCTGACTAAATGTCGAACAGTGTGGACCCAGATCCGCGCAGGCTGATCTGTGTCTACACTGGTCGCACAAGCCATAATAAATAGTGTCTGAATATATACGAGGGGCATTCATTATATTTTGACAACCATACTGTATCTTCCATAATATAGCAGCTATACGGCTGAAATTGGTGTCAAATTGTTGTGCCGTCTGTGTCGACATAATATGTGGCCGTGACTGGAGAAATGGGGCTTACGGGATTTTTGACCAGTATAGCTCCTTATCCACTCGCACATCCCTGGAGGTTATAAAGGATGTATACTGTTTGTCAGACGCATGACAGATGTTTTACTGACTGAATGGCAAACGGTGCAGTGCTGATCCTGCATTTTCAAAGTCGCTCAGTGTATGTACAGTAGCATCTAGCAGCAATGTATTCAGGCATGCTTTGTACATATAATATGTTTCGTTTGAGCAGCAATACTGCTTGAAAACTTGCCAAAAGGCTAGGCACCGACAAAACCTTAACCGAAATACTAACCTTGTGCCCATTTTATGTTTTGGAGGAACTGCTCCTTTGTTGACTTTCGGTTCTTTAAGGAAGCTGCAATTATGAATAATATGTTCTGGGTACCGGTATTAACAGGAAATCATACGCCCTCGGAAAAGTTTGCCCCCTCATCAGGGGTGGAATAATCCCAACCCTCTACTGAAAGAAAATGGATGTGTCTGCTATAGTTTGTTTGTTTATTGGTATTTAACGGCCTGTAAACAGCTAAGGTCAATTTAGGCCGGTTCAACAGGCTCGAATCCCGTATTTTACCTGTTGTGATGGGGGGAAACTCCCAAAATCAGAACTGAAGAATATTTACAATACATATATATTCAGCCCTGAAATCAGAATAACCTGACCTGGTGCCAGGTCCAAACCACACCAGTCACTTAGCCCCAGCGCTTAAAAGTAATAGGATTAGCAATAATCCTACTACTCTTATAATGCGTATAACCGGATTCAACTCTCAAGTACAAGAAAGCCAAAAATGTACATGAGGGCCAAGCCAGGTAGATCAGGATTCGGGAAAGGATCAATCCTGCCGTTAAATTACCACCAGCCCAACCTACATCACGTGTCTGCTATAGTGGTAAATGGCCCAGTTCACTAACAGTTTTTCGCGATTACAAAAATATTACATAAAATGTTAAAAATATTGTTTAGAATGTTAAAATCATTTATTCTAATTAGAAATATACCAGCCATGTATATAGAATCTGCAGTTTTTGCTGTAGTAAGATGAAAATCCGATGTTATATCAAATACCAACCAAAATATCATCACGTTTGAAATAGACTATACATTGTACTTGACCTAGTCATACTTGTTTATATTATTATGTAAATCAGTGTTGGCATGTACATGATGTACAGAAACAATTATAACAACAAAACAAAACACAAAGTCAAACACAACACCAAGAAATTAATATACCAGGTGTGGGCTGTAAGGGCCGAATCGTTCACTTTCATCTAACTCTTTGAGATTTTGATCATACTTTTTTTTTGTAGATGGACATAACCTAGACATTTCATAATCCGCCGGCAGACAAGCTTAATTTCCCCCCTAGCGGCCTAATGTGCATAAATCCAAGATGGCCGCCAAAATCTAACATAAACATGTATGGAAAGCAAATTGGCTATATCTTGGTCAGTTTTGTAAGTAAAACAAAAGTGGTACCAAAGTGAAGCTGATACATTCACATTTATCTTCCAACATGTTTATGTTAATTAGCTCATTTACATATTCATAAATATTAATTAAAAGTTGAAATTTTACAAAGAAAATCTATATTTGTCGATTTCAAACTTTATAGAAACATATTGTAAGGTACAAATATGCATAAATGCCTTACCAAATACAAAACAATTTCTATGATACAAGAATTTTGACTCTAGAATTATAGAATATGCATGTTAATTTAGTATATTAGTAGCATGACCATTACAACCGGCTGCCATCTGGAAAAAACATATAAAAACCAAATCTAAATTTATTACAATTAACAGAATTATTAACAAAACAAGAGGGCCATGATGGTCCTATATCGCTCACCTGTGCAATGTCATAAAAATTGTTGACTTACGAGGGGATGTCTAAAAGTTTGTGAACTAAGTTTATATCAAGAGAACTGCACTGACTTGAAAATGGGCATATATAGAGATTAATTATTTTTTTACAGATTGACGTCATCACGCTAGTTGCGTGGCGACGTCAACGACGTCACGTGCCGAGCACGTTGTTAGGATTTTGTGAAAATGACGTTTTCTGATTTTTTACCATGAACCACAAATCCGCGTGTATTTCCTGAAGTACTACATTGAAAACGGCGAAACTTCGCACCATTGAGGGGAATTGCATTGCATACGGAATTCCGTAAAAATATTTAAACTGAACCTTTCAGGTGTGAATTTATGCAATACCAAAAGCCGTAATTCGCTAATATTACGGTCATGTTAAAACGGGAATCATAACTATTAGACGCAGTTTTCTAAGTCATTTCGTTTCATTTATATGAACAGACAATATGTTACTTGAACACATAGTGGCGGCAGGACACATGTATTAGAACATTTTCTAGAAAACTTTAAATATTCATTACGATTTATTACGTCGTTCTTTGGGTTTCTCGGTAATTATCGTGATCAAATGGATATATACACTTCAAACTCTTGTAATGGTTATAAACACAAATGTATACTCTCTGTAATGAAAAAGAAACCATAAAAAAACAGCGAAAAATAAAGATTTTATTAATAATATTGGAAATTGTAACAAACGTCTCGACATATGGTCATGTGACGTCACCAGACCGTTATATTTACTTTTGTAAACCCGTTAATTTTGCAAGGGACATACTGGTGTATATAAATATACAATTGCAACATAAAATATTGAAATGATATTCAAGCAATCAAATTAGTTCACAAACTTTTAGATACCCCCTCGTATTAATTAAAAAGTACCGTACCGACTCCTTTGCTTGTCAACATGTGTATGTCCCCGGGGAATGGGATCAGCTGATCCAAGGAAACTGTGAAGCTGAAGACGATTTTGTTGAGATTTGTTACTCATCATACAAATGTGCATTTGTGACACCAACAAAACAAGGGCATCGCTATCACTAAGCTAATCGCCTTGTACGCATGCATGCACATGGACTCACGCTATATCCCCTCCTGCCTATCACAGTATCATTGAGGGGATAACAATGGCAGTCTACGCGGAACTGGCAAAAGCTTTACATGACATTCTGTCTGGTAAATTTTATTTTATACCAGACCGAACAAATGTTTACGCCCGAAAAACAAATCAACACATTTTACAAATTTAGACAATAAAGTTTGTTTTAGGAAAGATTTACTTTCTTTTTCTTAGCATTTCAGTAAAGTATTAAATTTAGACTTTCAATGGAAAAGTAGCTCTTAGCAGGCCAAGAAGAGTCAAGTTTTGAAAAGTGAAAACAAAATTTTTAAGTGGTCCAGCCACTTCAAGTTTGCCGCCGGTCCGACCGCCGTTTTACCGGACATGTCCGGCAGGTTTCACGTAGACTGCAATCGGTCATACATGTAACTGCAACAAATAATGATAATAATAGTATGTCGATGCGAAGTCACATACCGAATATTATTGAATTTAATCAATGGAAACGAAGTTATCGCAATCCGCACCTTGTAAATTGATCCCTGTACATAAATAAGAAAGGAATACTGCTAATGATGCTAAATACTCACTATGCCTCATCGCACCAGCAAAAGGCCACAGCCTTTCCTGTGAGAGGGCGCCAGGCCACGATCTTCACAGGCCACTTCATTTTCCGAGGAATCCCCGGAATCAAACTCCAATATATATTGTCGTACATGTCCGTGTCACTGAAATATCAGCAGTTTAAATTAAAGAAACTGTAGCTCAGATATACCAATATGTCCCATGATAAAATAGCAAGGTGGACTATATCAACAGCATCCATGATTCTGTGTTGGCTAATTGTAGACGTATTGTATACCATTGAATAAATCATACGCAACAGGTCTACAGACATACAAAAACTCAACATTTTTCTTTTTTCGGCAGATTGGTTTTCACAGATAATTGTTTATACCCAATAGTAACTTGGACTGAAGTACCCAACAATGTCTGAAAGTTTGTATTCTCCTAAAGTATGTTCGTACCACAAATTTTATGCCTTTATTTTACATTAAAACATAATACATATATATGACATGTCCTTAATATATTTTAAGATATGTTATGTCATAGCATTATGTGACCTTTGACCTGTACTGACCCAGCCAAAATAGTTAGTATTGTCCTATAGTAAGTACAACTATGCCAAGTTTAGTTGGGCACTTCAGTTCAAGATACCGGTACTATTGGGCACTTCAGTTCAAGTTACAATTAGGTACATCAGTCCAAGTTACATCTAGATACACATGATATAAGATATTGACTAATAACATCTTGTTAAAGGGACACGGTCTAGATTGAGGATCATTTCTTTAAATAAAAAAAATGAATGAAATCATTTCATTTAATCAGAAAACACATTTAAAGTCAGTAAATATACAATATTTTGCAGATTTAAGTGCTGTTCACTAGTGATGTACAGATGATCGAGTACCATCGAAAAATAATCGATTATGAACCAATTTCCGAAGATTGATTATGATTTTGTGTTAAATTAAGAGATTAATCGGTTTATTATAAATTGAGAAATTTCCATGCATGCGATTGGACAGATGGTTTGAATGGTAGCACCATTTTATATTTTATCTTTTGATACCCAATAATGGCTTGGACTGAAGTATATATATTGGATAAGTGTAGATACCCAAGAATAGCTTGGACTGCAGTACCCAACATGGTCTGGACGAATTTATTAAGAATAGTAATACAACTTTATATTCAATAATTGTAGATACACAATAATAGCTTGGACTGAAGTACCCAATATGGTCTGGACGGGTTGATTTGATTACGTAGTAATATTAAACTTATAGTGGATAATTGCAGATACCCAAGAATAGCTTGGACTACAGTACCCAAAGACGGATTAAGAATAGTAATACAACTTTATATTCGTTAATTGTTGATACCCAACACTAGCTTGGACTGCAGTACCCAACATGCTATCACTATGGACAGTTTTAGTTTGAATGGTAGCACCATTTTATATTTTAAATTTTGATACCCAATACTAGCTTGGACTGAAGTACCCAATATGGTCTGGACGGATTGATTAAGAATAGTAATACTGTACAACTTTATATTCGATAATTGTTGATACCCAACACTAGCTTGGACTACAGTACCCAATATGGTCTGGACGGATTGATTAAGAATAGTAATACTGTACAACTTTATATTCGATAATTGTTGATACCCAACACTAGCTTGGACTGCAGTGCAGTATCCAACATAGTTCATATCGGACGTTTTTCAATGGAGCACATATTTTAACTTTGATACCCACAATAGCTTGGATGAAGGTACCCTATGGGTTGGACGGGTTGATTTTGATTTCGAGTTTTAATATTTTAAATTCTAGTTTTGGATAATTGTGATACCCAACAATAGCTTGGACTGAAGTACCCAATATGGTCTGGACGGGTTGATTTTGATTTCGTAGTAATATTAAACTTATAGTGGATAATTGTAGATACCCAATAATAGCTTGGACTGAAGTACCCAATATGGTTTGACGGATTGATTTTGATTACGCAGTAATATTAAAGTTATAGTGGATAATTGTTGATACCCAACACTAGCTTGGACCACAGTACCCAATATGATCTGGACGGATTGATTATGAATAGTAATACTGTACAACTTTATATTCGATAATTGTAGATACATGTACCCAATAATAGCTTGGACTGAAGTACCCAATATGGTATGGACGGGTTGATTTTGATTACGCAGTAATATTAAACTTATAGTGGATAATTGTTGATACCCAACACTAGCTTGGACTACAGTACCCAATATGGTCTGGACGGATTAATTAAGAATAGTAATACTGTACAACTTTATATTCGATAATTGTTGATACCCAACACTAGCTTGGACTGCAGTATCCAACATAGTATCACTATGGACAGTTTTTGAATGGTAGCAACATTTTATATTTTAACTTTTGATACCCAATAATAGCTTGGACTGAGGTTGTTCTGAGTACATAACTATAATTACATTTCATTACATTGCACTACATAAGAGTTATGACGTAGTTGTATTTGTAAATGTGCGTTTTAAGGCAAATCGAAATAATGGTGTTTTTATACGTATGATGCTCAAATTACATGTACATAGTGAAGTATGTTATACTTTATAAAACATATATGCATGTGACACAAGTAATAATTCATAAAAATGGTTCTATACACAGCAATTTCATGGATAAATTGAGATGTTTACTCTGGATCGCCAGTTCTTCTTGCATTGCCCGGTGTCAGTATAGTTTCCTTCCTGCTGATCCATATATAATTTCGAGGGCGTTTCGGACCGTAACAGATTCGTTATTTATGTTTGATTTATTTGTCCCAAGTTTAAACTTAGTAATGATATATTAACAGTGAGCATGCGAAAGGTTCATATATCATAAGTGATAAAGAACCTTAGCGTATATGTTGATTACGCATAGTAAAAAATAGCAAGGTTGTCCCGAAACGATTTTGGTCCGAGCTTGCTAGCGTCCGAATCGTTAAAATACTATAAATTACTGATCGAGGCCTTGGTATGTCGAAAAAATAGAACAAAAAAAAAACACGTACCACTTATATTTTCAATGCATTTTAAATCTTAATTACAGACTTGTAATGTTATTAAATGTAGTGATTAACATGTATATATACAAGTTTACTTATTTTATTTTAAATGAGTATAATACATGAATTAATGTAGTTTTACACCGAATATAGCACTCATCAACGCATTATAATTTGAAGAGTTGCCCGTGCAATCATTCGTATTATAAGAAGACGCATACAAATCAGCAGAAACAACAACAACAATGAATGTAAACAACGTTTTTGACATTGTTAAAACAAAGTTCAATTTTACATTTGGTAGTCTAAAAGTTGAACAAGAAAGGGGTTTACGGAAGTTGTTGGCCGCGAAGAACGTGTGCTGCGTTCAGCCAACATTATATGGAAAAAGTGTGCTATTTTATTTGCCACCATTATTGTTGAATGAGATACACGGGGTCGACACTTACAAAACAATAGTTCTGTCGCCATTGAGGAGTTTAATGGCCCAACAATCAGATTCCTTAAATAAAATGGGAGTGGCCAGTGCCATTTTGTGCTCCAACAGAGAAATGTCTGCTGAAAACTATGAAGGTATTATTTTCATACACCACATGTAAATTTATCACATGTTACTACATGAATAGTTACATATGACATTGACACACTGTTTTTCTATGTGTATACTGTGGCCGAAATTTGAGGGAGGATACTATATTGACAAGGGACAAGTGTAGTGAGCATGCACCATAGACCAGAGTGTGATGTACTGCATAGTGAGTAGACCGGGCCGTGCTACACTGCATATGTCACGGTATGAATCTAGTAACTCGGGAGAGAAGATGTGTGTCTGTGCTAGGTTAGCTCAGTTGGTGTAGCGACCGCGTTGTAAGCGACAGGTGGCTGGTGCGAGTCCCGGGTCGGGTGCATATTTTCTCTTCCAGTCTACTTGTCACACATGTTATAAAGGCAGTTTCAATAATTTACCCTCGTAACAGTAAACTCTGTAGTTGTAGCAACTCTTCCCCTTTTTGCTACAACCGAGGGCGGAGGTGACGTGGCCGTCCTCTTCTTCGCTGCTGTATCTATGCGTACTGATGATGCACATTGTTTCTTTTTTATATATTTTGTTAGCTCAATTTCTGTTGCGACAAGGATTTGTTTAATCTATAATTTTGTTAAACTTTTCTGAAACAAGGTACATATAAAATCATTGTTACTTTGAACATGTTGAACGTGGTCTATGTAGGTAAGAGCTTCAGAAATTTTAACACCTGCTCTTATGGTGGCCGTCAATTTTCTCTTTGTTTCCCCTTTTTTACAACTATTGAATATTACAGAACACGAAACACAAGACATAATGAATAAACACAGACAAACAGACACTCCTAACACATTGTTTATGTCGCCATTTTTAACACGTAGCACGGGAAGTGAAAGGGCCACAATTATGTATAGACTTCGGGAAGATAAATATGTCAATACAGATAGGGCAACGTCCAGAATTATGTCCCATTTCCCATCCAGTTCATTGACATTGACGAATATTCATATTTATCAATACAAACATACTTTAAAAGTGTATACACTGAGTTATTTGATTGCTTAAAACTTATTAACATGCGGCATATTAAATACAAATTCAACATGTCGCCAGAATATGTGGGTGTGAGTGGAGAAATGGGGATGATGGTATTTGCCACCATTGTAGATCGACATGTGACTTTGTACGTTTGGACATCTGCGTAATCTCATGAAATATATTGATATATATTTACAGAAAATTTAATATAATTATTTTCCGTAAATGACGACAGAAGTTGAAAAGAATTTCATTTTACTTTACTAAAGAAAAGTATTGTAGATGTAGATATAAATTTTGTAAATGTATTTATTGAAATTACGCAGATCTATGTCCGAAAGTTCATAATCCCATGGCGTTTATCATTTGACGGACACCTGTGATTTGACGATGCGATCTCTATACAAAAGTCGCTACACGTTACGCGCGAGCCGTCTAGGGCCTCAAAACTGTGACCCCGATAATTATAAATAGATATCACGTGCTAGTCATGTGTGATCCATCTCCCGCCATATTGAAGATACTCTGTTTACTTTCTGCTTCGTGTGAGAGTGACCTTAGAATTTTGCTAATCAACAATTCATTAGGTGAGTTTGTGATAATATGTTTGTGTCATATTGGAATATAGTCTATCAGTAACAATATAGCGAAGTATGAATGTTAATGCCCTGCAGGGTTTTTCTATATTTTAGTGCGCGAATTGTAAATGCTATTACGCACATTTTTACTATGCAGCGTGGTGTAACGAATACCTATAAAGCGGAATATGTGCAGTTAGGACTGAGGTACCCAATATGGTCTGGACGGGTTCATTTTGATTAGGTAGTAATATTAAACTTTATATATTGGATAATTTTAGATACCCAAGAAGAGCTTGGAATACAGTACCCAACATGGTCTGGACGAATTTATTAAGAATAGTAATACAACTTTATATTCGATAATTGTAGATACCCAATAATAGCTTGGACTGAAGTACCCAATATGGTCTGGACGGGTTGATTTGATTACGTAGTAATATTAAACTTATAGTGGATAATTGTAGATACCCAAGAATAGTTTGGACTACAGTACCCAATATGGTCTGGACGGATTAGGAATAGTAATTCAACTTTATATTCGATAATTGTTGATACCCAACACTAGCTTGAACTGCAGTACCCAACATGCTATCACTATGGACAGTTTTAGTTTGAATGGTAGCACCATTTTATATTTTAATTTTTGATACCCAATACTAGCTTGGACTGAAGTACCCAATATGGTCCGGACGGATCGATTAAGAATAGTAATACTGTTCAACTTTATATTCGATAATTATTGATACCCAACACTAGCTTGGACTGCAGTATCCAACATAGTATCACTATGGACTTGAGTGAACTGGTATGACAGGTGTATGTAGGACAGTTTTTGAATGGTACACTTTTATATTTTAACTTTTGATACCCAACAATAGCTTGGACTGTAAGTAACAATATGGTCTGGACGGGTTGATTTTGATTTCGTAGTAATATTAAACTTATAGTGGATAATTGTAGATACCCAATAATAGCTTGGACTGAAGTACCCAATATGGTCTGGACGGATCGATTTTGATTACGCAGTAATATTAAAGTTATAGTGGATAATTGTTGATACCCAACACTAGCTTGGACCACAGTACCCAATATGGTCTGGACGGATTGATTATGAATAGTAATACTGTACAACTTTATATTCGATAATTGTAGATACATGTACCCAATAATAGCTTGGACTGAAGTACCCAATATGGTCTGGACGGATTGATTATGAATAGTACATGTACGTAATACTGTACAACTTTATATTCGATAATTGTTGATACCCAATAATAGCTTGGACTGAAGTACCCAATATGGTCTGGAGTGGACGGGTTGATTTTGATTACGTAGTAATATTAAACTTATAGTGGATAATTGTAGATACCCAAGAATAGCTTGGACTACAGTACCCAATATGGTCTGGACGGATTGATTAAGAATAGTAATACTGTACAACTTTATATTCGATAATTGTTGATACCCAACACTAGCTTGGAATGCAGTATCCAACATGGTATGGACAGTTTGAGTTCGAATGGTAGCACCATTTTATATTTTAATTTTTGATACTCATCATACCCAATAATAGCTTGGACTGAAGTACCCAATATGGTCTGGACGGACTGATTATGAATGGTAATACTGTACAACTTTATATTCGATAATTGTAGATACCCAACACTAGCTTGGACTGAAGTACCCAACATGGTATCACTATAGACAGTTTGAGTTTGAATGGTAGCACCATTTTATATTTTAATGTTTGATACCTAATAATAGCTTGGACTGAATGAAGTACCCAAAATGGTCTGGACGGGTTGATTTTGATTACGTAGTAATATTAAACTTATAGTGAATAATTGTAGATACCCAAGAATAGCTTGGACTATAGTACCCAATATGGTCTGGACAGATTTATTATGAACAGTAATATAACTTTATAATTATTGGATAATTGTTGATACCCAACACTACCTTGGACTGCAGTACCCAACATGGTACGACATTAAACTGTGTGACAATATTGGTCTTAAATTCCACCAGAATGCAAGAAATTGAATGTAGGCATGAACATTTTCCCGGGGTGCATGCCCCCGGACCCCACTAGGACTTCGCGAGCGTACTCGACGAATGGATCGCTGGATACTTGTCCTATCCATTCTCAAAATGTCTTATCCATTTTACTGGTAACCGGACGAATGTCCTATTAAAAAAATATGGATCTGAAACACTGTGATATTTCTGTAATTACAAATTGTATTTATCATTTGTACTTTAGGCCGACCATACTAATATCTTTGTTTCCCCTCCCGCTACCTACCCACCGAAAGTGGCCCCTACCCAAAATATTTTATTGGCTCAATTGAAGCAACTGTTTTTTTTCCAAATTTGATCTCATAAAATCATTTTTGAAATGTGAATTATTTTAATATATTGCTTAGATGTTTACACCTATAACAAATTAGCAGCGTTGTAATATAATGTAACACTGTAGCATAATTTTTTATTTCTTGTCACCCCACAACATTGTAAAATGGCTACAAAAAGGTGTTCATTGACAGCGACGGATGGCGAACCGAAGCATAATTTCCGAATCAGATGCAACTATTGAAATGAGCGAAATTGCCAGAAAAGAAACACAGGATTATGACAAAATCACTATCGATTGTCGCCGTAAACCTAAATTTGAGACCATAAAACTAAAATTGATCAAATGTCTCGCCTTGTTCGAGGCCTTGTATATATTCATCTACATATCCTAGTAAGGCATGTAGCAAGTTTGATGATTGTCGGATGTAAGGTGTTGTTGTAAAGATCGAAACACGAAAACTTAACGTTGAAATGATGACGCCGCCGCCGGAAAAGCAGAACCTATGTCTCGTTCCGCTTCGCGGGCGGGACAAAAATCAGCAGGGTTATCCCCTAAACTACCAACAGTCTACGCGAAACTGGCAAAAGCTTTACAGAGCATTGATCTGGCAAACTTTATTTTTTTACAAATTGTTACCACAATACCAGACCGAAAAAAATATAGTCTTGGCAAATCAACACATTTTACAATGTTTTAGAATAATAAGTTTGTTATATATATATATATTTAATTGCGTTTTCTAAGCATTTCAGCTAAGTAATGTAGACTTTCAATGGAAAACTAGTTCTTAGCATACAACAAGTCAGTTTATTACTTTAACTTTTAAGTCAGTTTTGCAAAACAAAACAAAAATACACTGCAATCGGTTTCGCGTAGACTGTTAACTAATGGATTAAAATTTAAGCTCATTTGTAAAAAATAGATTGATAATGATAATGTGTCGTACAGTTTTCTCAAGATTTCACACGCCAAATAGAATAATGAAATAGCCACCTCGCCACTTTCGCTTTTACAACTCGCAGGTTGCGAAGAGTTTCCTGAATAGGAATCTGGTAGATCGTCGTGATGGTTACTTGGTATCAATTGCATACGATATCTGTTAGTTAACTACAAGTTGTAGCCAACGTCACTTTCCGAATTACGCTCTTACATCAGTGTTTATATTCCAAGAACCCTATCTCCTGGCCATGCCACTAGAACGCCGCCATTAAAACATTTACTGCGGGTCTGAAATTTGACCTAAATTCCGATTGGTGAAAATAAATCTTTTCTTTTTTTTTACAAATCGGGAGAATCTATCTCCCGAAGGGGAGAAACGAGGTAGGGGGCTAAAATCGGGACACTCCCGATCAAATCTATATGGGAATTGTATAAATAACGAACACAATGTGAAAGTTAACGTTTTTTTAAATGGTTTTCGAGGCCGACGCGTCTTGCTCCGATATGGTTTGGGCCGAAATCACCAGACTTCGATAAAACGCATATTAGACTATAAAACACAAAACGAAATGTCTGAAATTTCATACAAAATAGTCAAGCATCTTGATATATCCGTAGATATAAAATGAAACAAATAAACAGCCATTATTACAAGTCGCCAGTTGCCGTTGAAAATCATGACGTGAAAAAAACGGTCAAAAGACAGACAGACAGCAACTTCTCGGCACAAAATTATTCATGTGACATGCGTCAGAAATCTTAATTTGCGAATAGAGTTGGAAACCCAAATACAAAATGGACAGATTGATGTATAAAGTAACGGATACATACCTCAGTAAGTTCATACGTTCCAACAATGATCGACACGAACTGCCGGCTGGAATTGAATCGGCTATTGCCGGCTAATACCGGAAATTAAATAGGCGCGAAAATACGACGCTGATTGGCTGGAATCCGAGGTGGTAGTCACGTGACAAAGTAGCAGACAGATGTACGGACACGTGGGAGTCCATACCGTTGTCAAGTAGTATGCTGTAGACACCCAACAAGTGAGCATAAATAAAAGGTCTGATTGTTGGGTATACCCAACAAGTCAAAACTACCCAATAACTGACTTCTGGACATAAAAAGTACCCAACAAATGTCCTCTCGTGAACACGGACGGACGGACGGACGGACGGACGGACGGACGGACGGACGACGGACGGACACTATATAGTTCAAACACTATATGCCACCCGTTTCTTCGAAACCCGGTGGCATAAAAACGTGCACGCATCTGACAGACATTTCTTCTAAGTGTTTTGACCTTGAAATTGAGCATGGGGGAGCATAAGTGGGGCGGGGAATGAAAATATGAATGACATGAACATGCACATGAAGTTTGAAGCCGATCACTCATACAGCGAATTCATCGGACGCAAATTTCTAAGTTATTTGACTTTGACATTGGGCATGGGGAGAGCATGAGTGGTACAAGGAATGAAAATGTGATTGATGAGAAACATGCACATAAAGTTCGAAACCGATCGCTCACACAGTAAAGAAGTATTAGCAGAATTGAGAAACGCACATGTATCTGCTGGATGCAAAATTTATTTGACCTTTACCTTTGGTATAGTCGAGCATAGGTGGGGCAGAAAATGAAGTTTGAAGTCAATGATACAGTAAATACTTTAGAGCAGAATGAAGCAATGCGCACGCATCTACTTCACACAAATAACATCTACTGGACGAACATCTCGATGGAATTTGACCTTGGGCACGGCGAGAGCGTGTGGGGTGGAGAATGAACATATGGATGATCAGAAACATGCACATGACGTTTCAAGCCCATCGGTCATATAGTAAATATGTTAAATAAGTTATAGCAGACTGGAAAACGTGACAGACCGACAGATCCCATTTTCACTACGCGATGGGATAAAAAATGGTTAGATATCTCACTTGTTTTTCGCGTGCAAATATTGAGATCAGCCATTGTAGTCATGTGGCGGCGATCCCGAGGCGTACACATGCATGCGATTCTATTCCGGGTATGGAAGGTGTTCGAGCCAATTCCCACCCTTAAATATGAGCCGAATCGAAAATGTATTTTTTGCAAGAACAATGTTAAAAGAATATGTACCTTTGGTCCGTCGTTCCAGGTGTAAATGAGACGATACACGTACATCGAACGATAGTTGGCGACACGCATGCGCGGCGCGGCTTATCGCGTGATGATTAACAACGAAATACATGTAGTAGGCCCCAGTGTGCGTCGCGAGATAGACATGCTGCTTGTTTTACATTGTTCTGTCGAGATTCTTGTTGTTTTATGTATTTTATTTCGTGATGGTTAGTTGAGAAAATATTGGCCAAAAATGTACCTGACATACACTCCCGCCTGCGATTCTCTTACCAAGAATTGCAATTCAGCGGTCCATGAATTGCAATTCGTCCCCTCTGAAATTGCAAACTAATTGCGGTCCCGTCGCGGTCCCGTTTTTGCGGTCATTCTTTCGCGATACCGTTAGTGCGGTCATTTTTCGCGGTCCAGTTTGTGCGCTCATTCTTTCGCAATACCGTTTGTGCGGTCATTCTTTCGCTATTAGCGGTAAAAACTTACCGTATAATCGTATAGTACAGTTTGTTTACATTATACAAACGTACTATACGAATATTACACAAACATACGATATCCGTTCGTATATACAATATATCCGTACGGATATGGTATGAATATACAGTGGGTCATCGTGCGGTTAAAATATACCGATGCACCGGTTCATTTCGAATGTAAACATCCGGTTTTCATTTCGATCATCTGCCACAATTTTAAGTTTTTCAAAATGAATACATTTTCAGTTTTACGATACAGAAACAATTTAAAACTGAGGATTGTGAAGTACGGTATCACAGTGCATATACATGCGTGTTCAATACAGTAATTCATCAGTAATTCATCATTGTACTCCGCACCACCGCCGGGGACACAAAACAATGATCCCACATACACACCAGCCATCTACTCTAAACTAGTCCTGGTGCGATGGCCGACTGATCAAGTTCTATACTAGTCCTGGTGCGATGGCCGACTGATCAAGGGCTACACTAGTCCTGGTGCGATGGCCGACTGATCAAGTGCTAAACTAGTCCTGGTGCGATGGCCGACTGATCAAGTTCTAAACCAGTCCTGGAGCAATGGCCGACTGATCAAGTTCTAAACTAGTCCTGAAGCGATGGCCGACTGATCAAGTTCTAAACTAGTCCTTGTGCGATGGCCGACTGATCGAGTGGTATACTTGTCCTGGTGCGATGGCCGACTGATCAAGTGCTAAACTAGTCCTGGTGCGATGGCCGACTGATCAAGTTCTAAACCAGTCCTGGAGCAATGACCGACTGATCAAGTTCTAAACTAGTCCTGAAGCGATGGCCGACTGATCAAGTTTCTAAACTAGTTCCTTGTGCGATGGCCGACTGATCGAGTGGTATACTTGTCTGGTGAACGATGCCGACTGATCAAGGGGGCTAAACTAGTCCCGGTGCGATGGCCGACTGATCAAGTGCTATACTAGTCCTGGTGTGATGGCCGACTGATCAAGTTCTAAACTAGTCCGGGTGCAATGGCCGGCTGATCAAGTGCTATACTAGTCCTGGTGAGATGTACGACTGATCAAGTTCTAAACTAGTCCTGGTGCGATGGCCGACTGATCAAGTTCTAAGCTAGTCCTGGAGCGATGGCCGACTGATCAAGTGATAAACTAGTCCTGGTGCGACGGCCGACTGATCAAGTTCTAAACTAGTCCTGGTGCGATGGCCTACTGATCAAGTGCTAAACTAGTCCTGGTGCGATGGCCGACTGACCAAGTGCTAAACTAGTCATGGTGCGATGGCCGACTGATCAAATCGCATGCCATAATAACTAGATGGCCATGGTCTGCATGTCGTGCCCGCCGAGGCATTTGATAGTACAAACAATTTTTTTATTGCAACAAACCATTAGCCCGTTGACGTAAAAACATGCCGCACCCGCCGAAGCTTTGATAGTATACCCAAAAACTTTAACTAAAACACACTTTAACCAAAAACATTATGCTGAATGCACACCAATGTGCCGACTATATCGCTCTGACTGCAAGCGGGCCCAACAAAAACTTTAAGGGAAATTTCAAAGTAATTTGACCGTGACATTGGGCACATATAAATAATAATGAAAATGTGGGTGAAAAATACACAGTATGTGAAGTTTCGAGTGAATTTGTGAAGCAGTTTCAGAGATATAGTGTTCTTAAGGGTACATGCCCACTCAGTAGGCACAAAATGTTCTTTATATCAGAGACATCATCTGAGACATTTTCGGGCAAAATAAACATTAATTCACCATTAATACACATATGTATTGGCATTATTATACATTTTATATCAGACGTAAATTTCCACACTGCTATCAGGGGCGATAACCGTGTTTCCTTAAAATGTTACCAAGACATTACTATTTATTTTTTGATGTGCAATGATCATACTTTATGATCTGTCGAAAACATTATTTTTTCAGGGAATCACATTTAATTAGTATAAGTAATTAAAAAATATCATGCCTCATTTGAATATGAAAATAGCTTGATACCATTGCTAGTCATTATCAGTAAAATAAATATTACTAAATGATTATATATGGATAGCGGGCACACGTAATTTTTAGAACTGGTGGAATAGTGACACAATTATGCACTTATTTAATTGCTATAAAGAACAGTTTGTGCCTTAAATTAAAAAAAATGAACCGGACGCACGAAGTGACGTACATATGGATGTACGTACGTATGTAGGCCAATGTGACAACTATATCGCACTGTCCACATGCAGGCATGTCAAAAACTTTCAGGTAAATTTCAAAGTAATTTGACCTTGATATTGGGCACAGGGGTTGCAGGGGTTGAGCATAGAATGAAAATATGGATGATGATAAACACACATGTGAAGCTTCGAGTGAATAGGCGAAACTTTTTCTGAGATATAGTGTTCTTAAAAACTTTAACCTACGGTAAATAAAAACCAGATGGCCATGGCCCGCATGTCGAGCCCACCGAGGCATTTGATGGTCTCAGAGTATATTTATTTGAAGTTTGAATTAAGGTATGTAAAAGCTTTAACGCAAATTTGAAAGTCATTTGACCTTGATATTGGGCATGTGGGTCGTATGCGTGTGCTATAATATGAAAATATGGATGATAATAAAGAATTATCTGAAGTTTGAAGCAAATCTGATTAAGTGTTGTGGAGATATAAGGTATGCAAAAACTTTAACACAATTTCAAAGTCATTTGACCTTGACCTTGGGGCACAGGGGCCGCATGAGTGGGACACAGAATGAATATATGGATGATGACTAATAACTATTTGATGTTTCAAGTCAATGTGACTTAGGATATGGTATTTAAAAACATACACCGATTTCCGACGGACTAACGCACGGACGTCATTGTGATCACTAAGTCTCGCTTTCCGCAAGAAGGCTCGGCAAAAAAACTACGGATGGACGTCAATGCGCAGACTATATCGCAATTTCCGCAGGCGGTCGCGCCAAAAATTGTCCAACCCCTTTTTAAAGGTGCATGCCCACTCAATAGGCTAAAAATGCTCTTTATGGGAATTAAATAAGTGTATAATTGTCACTATTCCACTAGTTATAAACATTACGAGTGCCCGCTATACAGATATAATCATTTGGTAATATTTATTTTACTGATAGTGACGCGCGGTGGTATCGGTATTTTCATGTGCAAATGGGGCATGATATTTTATAATTATTTATACTAATTAAATGCATCAACTGAAAACAAAATTGACAGATTATAAAGTATGATCATTGCACAGCAAACAAGAAATGCGTCTGTCGAACGCGGATGCCACCTGCAGCATATTTGAGAATTGAAAGAAATGTCAGTATTATACTTATTCATTTCTGTGTAATAAGTACAGAAAAATATGTCACAATTAACAGCTGAACCGCGAATGAGATCCGATTCGGTACTCTGCAGGAAAAAACCATGGAGCACCGTAACTCTGGGTACGGACGATAATTGAGTATTCTTTTGCCCAACGAAGGACCGCGACTGATAAATACTCCCAAAATTGTACCCAAACATATGTAATTCGGAGACAAAAATTAAACATGGAATTCGAGGACGAATTTCAATTTGGCGGAGAAGAATGTCACAGTATGCAACTGACTATGGGGATGTAGAGTGTGTATGATCTGTGCCTTGTTAGCTTGCTCAGTAGAGCCATGGGCATGGTACGGTAAACATGAGGTCCCTGGTTCGATTCCGGGCCGTTATTTATCTTTCTCACTCTGTGACACAAGTAAACCGTTTTATTTTAAAGAAATGGCTATCACCGGAATAAATATTATCTTCACAAAATTTGATTCGGGCCAATAGAAATCAACAGCCAAAACAGAACGTTTGCAGTAATAGAAATATAATTCCAAAATAAATTTTTAATTTTCTTTTTATGATCAGGTTTCGAAAATTAAAATATGGTTTTCTTTTAAAATTATTATCAATATGTTCACCATGTTATTATGGTTAATTGCAATTCACAGTCTCCTTGCAGCTTGAAATTGAAAGACATTATGAAAAGTTGTGCTGATCTCAGAAATTGTCATGTCGACTATAGGATCGCGTCGAAATAATGTTAACAGAATAGGAAAACGTAATTTGATACCGACGAAAAAGTAAACAAAACGCAAAATTGATGCTTAGTTTTGCAATATTATACCGTAGACCACACATTATAATTTGATTTTATATGAAAATAAATATATTGTGAGTATGGTGGTGTCTATTAATGTGTTCTTGATATTCGGAACGGCAGTGACGACATTTTGTTTTGTCCAAGAAATTGTCAAGGTCAATGTTTCACTGTTTGTCTCGCAATAACCCGCCGTTTTATATTTGTGCACCAAAAAAAAAGATCACTAATACCGCTGACTTTCTAGTGACTTTGAATGAAATAGATGGGATAAAATTTTGGATTTGAACACGGATACGTTTGTCAACTATTTCGATTTTATTGCCGCATTGGTCAAGCAGAACGGTCCGCTGGTTTGACCGCAGAGCGCAGCGTAAAGCGGTCATTCTTTCGCAGTTTAAAGAAAAAAAGGAGTGTAAACTGCAATTAAAAGCGGAGCGCAGCGCTAACTGCGCTATAAGTATTGCAATTCCGCAACCAACTATTTGGACCGCAGTCACATGATTGCAGTCCGATTGCGGTCCAATTGCAATTAATGGAAACGCGAATTGCAATCCTGCGCTCCAGGAATTGCAATTCGCCTGGTAAGAGAACCGCAGGCCACTCTGTAATACCAGGTTAGTTTTATTGCCGTACAGGCAAAGGCTCCAGAAGAATCTCCATTGCGAAACAATATTTAAATGTAGTTTACAGCCTCGCCGTCCGTGGTTATTTTATTTTTTTATATTTATTTTCTTTTTAGTCACAAACATACATGTTACATAATACGAAATATATATACACGTGTTGTCACTGGAGTGTACATGATAGCCGTGTACGAGTCCACTTTATTTCAAATATTTTATTACAGTTGAGTCTCACTATACCGAACACCACGGCAAGGGTACCATCGGTGGTTATTTTATTATTTCGTTGGTATTATTGATGTATTACTTTATTTTCTAATTTTTGAAATGTATAGTCATCTTAAAGTATCAATGTATTATACAATGAACCCCTCTAAACCGGAAACTCGGGGAAATATAGATGTTTACGTTACATGTGTTTCGCTGTTATGTATCTCTGATTATAATGACTTTTCATATTTGTATGAAGTTCTCATATGTCGGAGATACAGTGGAATATCTCCAAACCGGACACCCTGGGGACCTCCCAGGTTGTCCGGTTTGGAGAGGTTCCACTGTAGTGTCATTCAGTATAATTATTATACATGTTTGCTACAGTCACTTATCATGTAACGAGATTTGTATTGGCCGAATACGTACTGACTCGTAACTCGCGTTCCATTACCGTCACTGGTGCTACACTCCACCCTGGCGCACACTGCTTCACGTCGAAAAAATGCACCGGCTTCCTGACGAGATGCCACTGAGCTCTACTTAAAGCTATCGCATAAACGCATTTTTCGTCTAGTAACGGCTAGTAAATTTCTTGCGCCGGTTAATAGATGGAAATGTGTTTATGCATCATATGAATGTAGCTGAATGGTAATTCGTCAAGAATCCGGCACCTAATTTCGACCTGAAACATGCTACGCCTATGCGGAGTACAGCACACGTAAATGTGGGTGAGACAACAATCGCCCTTACATGGCCTTTACGTCACACTGGCTACAAACACATTTATATATCGTGTGCAAATAAAACCTTAGTTTCACCGTTCACTTTACATATTACTTAATGGAACCTTCGCTATGTTGTTTTGATGATACGTTTCCGATTGTTGTTACCATAGTTACCAGACAATACCATCACGCAAGAAGAATTAGCGCACGTATAAGACAATATAATACCGAGTTTGCAAGCTATACAATTATCATTATCTCTTATAATGTTTGATTACATTTTGTCGTCTGCTGTTTATTTTTCATTTTATAATTTTCTCAATGAAAATATGTTCTGACAGTGCATGAGAATTGTCTCCAAAGGAAAATATTCTTATGTGATGCCCAAAACATTTTAATGAAATATAACAATATTGAAAACAAATAGCAGACGATAATACTTATTGCCCGCCTTTGAAATGTTAAAGTGACTATCGGCTGTATTCCAAACTCAGTTAGCTCCTCATTAAGGACCCGTGGGTCCCGGATAATCCAATAATTCATGCATAATTCCTTCGTAAATGTGAAGGGATATGTGCATAACATACATGTGAACATGTTCTTCTTACTATACCCCATACAGTGTATGTAGTTGCCATGTCAGCCATCTTAGTGTGTGCAAACCATCGGCCAGTTTTGCCTATTATTTCCTTTGACACATACCACTAAATGGGGAAACATCAGGCGACAGCGTGCTATGCCTTGTTTTCATGAGATGTATATACAAAGTCTGATATATGAAGGGTTTGTTGACCCTTTGTTAAAATGTTTGAGAATTCAGTAAATACTGTAACAGTAAGAACAATGCACAGTGCTGTATATATATATACCTGTATACCATACATACTGTATCGATTCCAGTGACTTTTAAGCAGTTATCTGAGTGTATTGTCACTACTGTCTACTTGCCTGCTATGTGAGTAACTACGGCTTTTACCTGTGTTAGATGAACTTCTAATAATAGACAGTGCATCAGTTTGACATTTTACACATGTAAAAAGTGTCCATTGTTTATTTTGTGAGTATGTAGTCTGCTGAAAAAATACTTATAGGAAGTTGTCGTTCTATACATCTGGGACGTATTGCACCAAATTGTATTAGATGTGCTGCCATAGTATTGTACGTGCCAAACACTCCAAGTGGTAAAACTGTCCGATAGCATGTACAAACTAAAATGGCGGAGATGGCAACTCAAGATATTCAGTCAAATGTATGATTCTACTACATTTGAGACAAAATGTCATATTCTACATGCATATAGCCAGTCCTTAATTACATAACGGTTACACATTGTCTCAAGTGGCGGCTGTTTCAAGTAGGGTTATTTCTAGTCGGTTGGTATTCACAACAGTGAGTGCGTGTCTTGTCACCTCGCGCAAGGGAGAGATTCTCGAGTGGCCGGCGACCTAATTTGAACATGTCTCAAGTGTACATTTGTGTTCTCTTATCGCATCGCCGTTTTGCCGATTTTGATTTCGAAATATATAGTACATATATATTTCCGGAAAATGCGCAACAGATACTGTTAAGTCATGTTATATTCACACCACATATTTGTTGTACGAATTTTGTCTGCCATTTTTTAAAGGAATAACATTTTTTTCTTCTGTGAAACGATATTAATTTAGCGTAATAATCGACTAATTGTGGCACTCATTACAGCGTGTTTTACGTGCAAAACGCAACATAGACATATTCGCGTTTTTCATAAATATGGATGTGACTGGAGTAATGGGGAATATTGGGTTTGCTACAAATATATATCCAGATCAGCATCTGCATCCGCACAGTCCGATCAGGATCTGCACTGTTCGATATTCCATCAATGAAACGTCCGTCAAGCAATAGATATCGTTATCAGGATACAGGTGTGTGCTATTTGATATATACCTGTGTATATGAATTAAATGGGTGGACCAATATAAATATTTTCTTCATTTCTACTTTAAAGTATATGTTTTTACCACTCATTTGAACCGTCTCGGCGAGACCGTTCAAATGAGTAGTAACAATATATACTTTAATGAAGAAATAAAGAAAAGAGATAAAATTGGTTGAACATTTTGATACCTGTGTAGCTGAATCCCGCATGAAATGGGTTGACCAATTGTAACATGGTGAGTATACACCATCTTGCGGATGGAAAACTCTCAATATTTTACTTACAAATCACCAGAAGTTCATGTGAACAACCAGTTTTTTTTCACGGGAAAAATGTGCATCTTCACCACAAAGTAGAATAATCACCATTTTTGGTGGAAATCCCGATCATTAACATTATTATTAGCCGATCTATTTATAGATCGGCTAATATATTGGTTATCTATCGAATTCTGAAAAAGTTTGTAGCAACCCTTTTCTCCGCTATTCGGTAATCTACGAACGCGAATTTTTCTGTATCACTTCCAAATTGCATCAACCGATAAAGTTTGCATTTTTGGCAATTATCTCCGTTTAAAACTTTACTTATAGCCAAATAACACAATTTTGAATACGTAATGAGCTGAACGCGGAAGAGATTTAACCCGGAAGTTATTGTTGTTGAAGTCCATAGTTGGCTCTAATGGCCATATACGCCAACATACGCCGATTATTGGGCTCATTTAAAGCTTTTATTTATTAAACAGAACAAGTTTCAGCCACGTATAATCGCGTAAAATGTGTTTATTCGGCTAATTTATAATCGACCTCTGCTCAAAATCTCCTTACTAGCAAAAATAACCCCAGCATTTTCGGGTTTATCCCAGCATCTCGGGTTTATCCCATTGGATCGCGTATGAGCGTCATTTGACGCTAGTTAATATTCACAAAATTTTCCACCAATCAAAACGAAGAATTGCCCTTCATAGCGAACTTTGGTTTACGTATCATGCAGGGATGGCAGGGATGCATCCAGCACGCGCGATTGCGGCAATCCCCTTAATTATTGTCAATGCCGCAAATTATTGATTGTCTTGCGCCCGACATCGCGCAAAAAATCACGGATGGGGCACATTAGGCCAATCTGGGCATGTGTATGAATAGCAGAAGCTTGCGTCTATTTTTAGATGACAACTGTAACCGCTAGATATATATAGCTCTGGTAGCTCCGCCCACTCGCTTGCTGCCACAGAATTCGGACAAACACACAGTGACTACAACTTGTGTATTGCGGAGTGTAATTTGTAGATAAATAGAGCATACAGTACAGGTGTTACGCTGGAATATTTCGCAACATAATAGTGACAACAAAACATTGCTGCTATGGCATTGCTGCTATTGGATGGATTTGGGAACGGGTTTCCAAAACCTGCACAAAATCGAGAAAAATGTCAACGCTGGGTACAGAACTGTGGTCGAAAATAGTTTACCATTGACAATGTTACCAGAGACACCTACATATGTTCGATGCACTTTACCCTGATTTGATCGGCTAATAACATCATGCTCTGCATGACTTTTCATTTAACTATTGACAAAGTTTTATATCTATTGACATCACAGAGTCTAGTATTATTTAACTATTGACAAAGGTATATATCTATCGACATAAACGTGTCAATGGTTGTCAAATAACTCGAGATATTAAATTAAGGTTGGAATCCCATCGAGTAGGTATAAGACATTCTTTATAGGAATTGAAGAAGTGTATACTGGTGTAACTATTCCACTGGTTGATACAAATTATGATAGCCCGTTATACAGATATACTCATTTAGTAATCTTTATTTTACAGATGGTGACTCGCGGTGGTATCCTACCATTTTGATATGCAAATGAGGCAGGGCATTTTAAATTATTTATACCAATTAAATAAGTCACCGGAAACAAATATTTTATCTACATATATAAACTATGATCACTGCAAATAAAAAAATATACACAGATATTAAATAGTAATTTCCGTTAACATTTTAAGGAAACACGGTTATCGCCCCTGATATCATTATGGAAATTTACGTTTGATATATAAAAAAGAGTATAATAATGCCAATTAAAGGTACATGCCCACTCAGTAGCACAACATGTTCTTTATAGGAATTAAATTAGTGTATAATTGTGCCACTATTCCACCAGCTCTAAAGATTACGACTGGCCGCTATAAAGATATAATCATTTAGTAATATATTATATGTAATATTTTACTGATAGTGACGGGCGTTGGCATCAGGCTATTTTCATATGCAAATGAGGCATGTTATTTTTTAACTAAGAATACTTATTAAATGCGTACAAGGTTTGCTATGATTTAGTCTAGTATATTATGTTATACCGTACACCACGGTACGGTACATGTAACCTGGTAACTATTGTCTGTTCCACGAAATGCTGCCCAAGATTTATTGCTATAAAAACACTCCAAGCTGCTTATTTTTTATATAAAACAATGTAAAACTATTTTTTAGAAATGAGCCTACTTTGTATTTCAAGAAAATCTGTCTAATAACAAAGTTATTTCGAATAAACAGTCATGGATGGGCTTCTTTTTTTTTTTTTACATGGGCTTTTGCCTTATAAATTCATTTCACCGAATTTTAGTAGTTGTGTGTAACTACCAGCAGCTAATTGTATAAACCTTGGTTAAATTAACCACTGGTTAGCGCCTAACCACTGGTTAAATTTTAACCAACGTGGTTAGTTAACCAGACTGGTTAACCGTTTGTATATAAAGTGCAGTCTGCGTTTTTGTTCCACCGTAGACAACACTTGCAAACTCAACGCGAACGCAACGCGAACGCAACGGTTTGCTGTAGCGTTGTATACGTTGTTTAAACGTATAATACGGTTCGTACACGTGTAATACACATTGTCAAACCGTTTAGTTTAAAAGCGTTGTATATGTTGTTTAAACGTATAATACGGTTCGTACACGTGTAATACACATTGTCAAACCGTTTAGTTTTAAAGCGTGTAATACGTTTAGCTTCAAGACGTATAACACGCTTTGGCGTATACATATGTAGCGAGGTGATACACGGTTGGCATACCAAAACGTGTAATGCGTTAAAACCCGTGGAAACGTGTTATACGTATAACACGGTTTCATCTGTACGGTGCTGTGTACATGTAGAAGCATGTAACCGTTCGTCAAAGAAAGCGTTAAACCGTTTAAACGGTTTACCTTAGCGTTGCATACGTTTACAACCGTTGTATACGTTTACAACCGTTGTATACGGATTACACGCTTTTGAAACTCAATGCGTTGTTTACAACCGTTGTCATGGTTGTATACGTTTACAACCGTTGTACACGGATTACACGCTTTTCAAACTCAATGCGTTGTTGACAAATAGCGCATGCGCAAGAGTGGTGAAACGCAACGCATGGCCGAAAACGTATTACACGTAGACGACACACGGTTTGAAACGCAACTAACGGAAACTCCACGGATACACAACGCACAACACTTTGTACACGTATAAATCCGGAACATTTTGACAGAAACGACTGTAAACCGCTAATCATATGGTTAACTAACCAGTTTCTGGAATATTTAACCACTGGTTAAATTAACCAAACCAGTGCAAGTCGACCCACAATGCATTGCAATACTAATTCCGGTTCCGAGTATTTTCGCGGCATCTGAGACTGTCATTTCATCAGAACGGGTTATTGAAAACATAAACACGAATGCCCTCGTCTTCTTAAAATATGCCCATAGCGACGTGTTGTGTACAATTCAAAATGGCGGCTCCCGAGCTAAGTCTTTAAACTCGATTGTAATTTGCTCATATCGGGGGCGGCGGTAGTGGGGGTGGCCTGGCCCCCTCAATAATTATATAATGAAGTACATTTTCTCATCCTCAAACTTGCTGAGAATGCAGGAAATGGCGTTTGACGCCTCTTAGATTTCAAAACTTTCCGGGGTAGCATGCCCCTGACCCCCCTAGCAACATCAGGCCCTTTGGGTCCTCAGGAAATTGTGTTTCAGCTTATTATATTTCAAAACTTTATGAGGAGCATGCCTGGACTGGAACCCCCTAGCAAGATCGGGCCCTTTGGGTCCTCAAGATTGCCCCACACCCCAATCATTTCACGGTTCCGCCGCCTATGTCTTCGAGACGAAACATTCGCAGGTGCGAGTTGAAATCAGACATAAAATCTGAGTTTGGAAGCAAAATTCACAAATACTGAAATACATGACATTGTACAAACTATAAGTAAACCACATACCGAATCTCAAGTCTCCATCTATCATAATTGCGAATAGTACAGGGCACGAACATTCCACTCGTCCTAACGATTGTAAATGCCTGGAGGACGAGTGGAAATTTCAATTTTTGTAATGTAGATTTCTTAATTTTGCCATTCCGGTCAAAGTAAGGACGAATAAATATTTCAAGAATTTTCGTGCCCTGTAGTAACTTGCAATTTACTCCTGTACCGCCCATCTACGGATCTCACTATGGGAAGACGATGTGTATTCGTGCCCGGATAGCTCACTCGGTTAGAGCGATGGTAGGTAAACCAGATGCCCCGGGTTCGGGCCCCGGGACAGTGCACATTTTTCTCGACCTGTGACATAGGCATTGAATTAGAAATATACAATAGTCATTAAATAGACAAAATCTTTTAAATGTATTAAATAATAATTTACATAATTTTGGGCTAGTTGCGGGAATTAACTGTACAGAATACGTGTATTCCTGTGTCGTACGTACCCAGAGTTATGGTGCCTTCCATAGGTTTCCCCTGCAGATTAGTGAATCAGATCAGATTCGCACTTAGCTGTTCATAATATGGTACATTTTATATACTGATTCCACATAAATGAAGGTTAGTATTATGAAATGAACATATTGCAATAGTTCTGTCATTTCGTTACAGATGTAGATTGCATGTTCTGTAAATTTAAGCTAGAATAAAGAAACAAGCCAGTCGGTGCCATCCAAAAACTGGATGTAAAATTTATGTTGGGGTCGTCCAGTAACTGGAAATGCAATATTTAATTTTCTAGTCCGACTATCTACAATTATAAAATGTATAAGTTACAAGTTTGTTTCACTTTTACAATACTTACATTTCTTTCAATTGAAAACTAGATCTACAGTCTACAGAAAAAGTGTCACAATTAACAGCGTGTGAATCATACAAGTGTGAATCAGGTATGATTCGCTACTCTGCAGGAGAAACCTATGGAAGGCACCTTAACTCTGGGTACAGACAATACGGCAATATAATGTATTCTGCAGAGTTACTTCCCGCAACTTAAGTTGGGTATACAGTCAGTGTATAACAGGGTGTGTGGGGGGGGGGGGGGGGGGGGGGCTGGCCCCCTCAATTTTTGTTTTCTCCGAAGACCCTGGTTAGGAGCTTGGATAAAATTTAACAAGGCTTCCGTAGGTCGGTTAAGTTTATAACCAGAAAAATCATGGTTAAGTTTAACCAGAGTTTTATACAATCGCTAACCAATAATTTAACCAAATATTTGACCTAACCACGGACTTAACCAGTGGCTAAAATTTAACCAAGGTTTATACGATTGGCTGCAGGAGGATACAAGTCAAAACGGCCCCTTTCTGGTAAAAAAAATCTCCTACATGTACATTTATTTGGTTAGTCAAAAGGCACTGGCTAGACAACTGGTACCGGTTGGCAAGCCATCCGGCAGTCATTATTCTACATAGTATACAAATTTACGTTAAAATCGATCATGTGATGTTTGATGTCACATGATGATACAATTTGACAAAATGACATTCCAAATAGTGACATTTAATTTCTTTCAAGATTATTTGGAAAACGTGCATTACCAGCGCAAGTGATCTGGTGCGCAATGTTACCAGCCGCGCAAAGTTACCGGACTCGACTGTCAATGCCAAAAATATGTAAAAAGTAACTTGAATGCGTAGACTATTGTACATGTACATCGAGATCTATGAATTAAAGACGAGACAAATATAACCATGATAACTGAGTTTTGTACGGCGTCGTTTGCAGAGCTTTGATATCCTGATTGGTACCACAGAATAACACTAGTCTAACATGATAATCAGTAATTAAAGGGACATATAGGGGATTGATGGTAGAAATATGTCACTTCAGAGGATATTTTATTTTTAATTGATTTATAAAACAAACTAGTTAATATGAAACAAATATGTATCGTCTGGGGCATGCACATACGTGTTAAAAGTGGTGTTACATGTGAATTGTTAACATCGCAATACACGGTGCCTGACGCGGCGTATCGGGAACTTACATAAATGTGTAACTCAAGCGTGCACACTCCAATTTCAGTCTGAGTTACAACGCACATCTAAATTGAAGGTTTCAATGTACGACTTTCCTTGCTACACACCATATTCGTCTGCCAAATCCATTAAATGTGCATCTATATATCTATAAATCAATAATTATTGTTCTATAGCGTTTATTATGATAAACAGGAAGCGTTTTCTTTCTGTAACTCCCGAACACCAGATTGTGTTGTGTATTGTGTAAGCCAGGATAATGTGTGAACTTGATTATATTTTCCCGCGGAATTTAAAGGTACATGCCCACTCAGTAGACACAAACTGTTCTTTATAGGAATTAAATAGGTGTGTAATTGTGTCACTATTCCATCAATTCTAAAAATTGCGAGTGCCCGCTATAAACATATAATCATTTAGTAATATTTATTTTACTGATAGTGACGCGATGTGGTATCAGGCTATTTTCATATGCAAATGAGGCATGCTATTTTTTAATTATTTGTACTAATTAAAAGGGTCATCTGAAAAAAATAATACTTTCGACAGATTATAAAGTATGATCATTGCACATCAAACAATAAATACAGATATTAAATAGTAATGTCCGTTAACATTTTAAGGAAACAGGGTTAACGCCCCTGATATCAGTGTGGACATTACGTCCGATATAAAATGTATAATAATGCAAATCAATACGTGGGATAATGGTGAATGTATGTTTATTTTGCCAGAAAATGTCTCATGTGATGTCTCTGATATAAACAACATGTTGTTCCTACTGCGTGGGCATGTACCTTTAAAACTGCTATCAGGGATTGCCAGATCCATCATAGGATCAATTAATTGTCAATTAATTTCAATAAGATCTGACTTTTTGTAAAGGGTCCGATATACATCAATGGTATTGTTGGAATGTCTTACTATAAATAAATTACTCAAGTGATCTATTGCGATCGCAATGTGTCCGGCGTCGTCCATCGTGAATCGTAAACAATTCACTTAAGTGACTTCTCCAGAACTGCTGATGGAATTGAACAGAAACACAATGATCGGGGCAAGGTGCCAATTCAAGTTTGTTCAAATCGACCTGGTCCGACATCAAAAATATTCCATCCTTTCGGTCGGGGTGGGGTGGGGGTGGGGGGTGGGGAGAGTATTCGTTAGCCTTTGGCTTACAGTTCTAGTTGACAAATGCTCACCGGCGGTGGCATTTTGTTTTACAATTTTCTAGTTATGATATGTAGATGGACATAGGGCTATTGAACATGTTGAAAAAGATGTATGCATCTGGAGCTGTAGGGTCCAGACCCCCAATTCCGAAGAATTCTTGTCATGCTTGTTAGTCAGTATACAAGAGATTTATGGACCAGAGAAAACTAACATTGACCTCTGCCAGGGAGACAACGTTGCTGACTAGCGTATGACATTAACATGACTATTTGTGACCTACATGTACATGTATAACAGTTGTACTTATTTGCAGGTCCTCATATGGGGTGGCATATCATACAGAGGAAGAACAAGCATCTGTATCTTCAAAGGCATTATGGATTCACTAAGTTATCAACAGATTCTTCAGCGCAACTTGGTGCCATTTGGTTCGCAGATGTTTCCAGAGAGTTATCGATTGTACCAGGTCAGTACAACAATCACTTCACATGTATCATATGTATATTGATATTGACTGAGGGAAGACATTATAAGTCAGCAACGCCAGGAGTGCTAAAATAGTTAGAATGTACAATGTTGTCCTCTTCAGCATCATACGTTGTTTATGCTAGACCTCCGTTGTCGTAGTTAGTGTCTGTACGTACGAATGTCCGTCCATCTTAAATTGAACATGCAGGATAATTTATTGTAACCATGATAACATCTGTTTCCCTCCGTCAAATGTTTCCATATGTCACTGATGCATTTGTACCATCATGCATTCTATACCAAACCTATCACCCCAGCTGCTTCTAGAGTCAAGGTCAAGGAAAGAAAGAAATTTGGGGAAGCTTATAGTTGCCGCTTTGTCCATGTTGTCTGTCCATTTCCTGTCCATATTTTGCATATGTCCATATGCTTTGCATACATTTTATCATGCTCCAAATATTCATCAGGCAGTATACCCATGCTGTCATCATGCTTAAAAGAACACTGTAGGCTTAGGAAATTAAAGGCCAAACTATGTTTACATTAAAAGGGCTGCATCACAATTGAGCCCTAAATATTTTACTGTCCAAAATAAACAAGTACATAATTGTGTTACAATACAACTTGGTTTCAACAATATAAGTAGTCATATAAGTCGTCATAATACATATCGCCCCCTTAATGCAAAAAAGTGCTATCTGTACTTTTGGTAAAAAATCACTTTTTGATAGAAATCAGTGGCAAATAATCATATCTTGCTGCAAAAAAAATATTTGAACCAATAACCTGATTATCAGAGGTGAAAAGGGCAAATGCACAAAGGTTATATTTGCATTTGTGGTACATTCTGCCTGCAATAAGGTGCTATCTACATACATGTTTGTGCAAGTAGGTGGTATTTGTCAAATAGCCCCTTTTTGCATTATATTATTTTATCTCACTATGATACATGTATGTTTGATGTCATAAGGTGCTATTTGTCGAAGATAGTTAAATAACAACTATAGAGCAAGTTATAGAAATGTGCACAAATTTCCCACCTTCCGTTATCTTGCACAAGGACAATGCAGGTCAGGAACAGAATAACAACTTCAGTGATGGAAATTTCCATTCATGACCTGCTGATAAGCTTCGTCGGACATCCCCGGTTAATGACCCAATTTCCCGGAAAACATTGCCCGCTGTGACCCCGTATAAGACTCGATCAGGAAGAGTATCCAAACCAAACACATTGTACATAGGAGACCAGTGGACAAAATGAGTTGAACATTGAGATTATCTTGCGCATGTTGTATGAATGATATGTATGTATACATGTTCTATATAACCGCAATTAACTGTGTGAACAAACCTGCGAAAATAGACAATCTTTCATGCTTTTTCCAGACTGCATATCCAGAGTGTCGTAAAGATTATTACAGTATAACTCTAGATTACTAAGAAGATTTTTCAGAACGTAACAGATAGTTAACTGTTAGAATAACAGAAAACTTGTATCATTAAATGTTTTTCTATTTTTTTCTTTTTTGGAAATAGAGGAGATGTAGTATTTTAACAAACTTACTTATGGCAATACCCTGTATATAATTGACACTATCTCCATGTATTCACCTTGAACCCCAGCATCCAGTGCGCATGCTCTGTTTATGTCTGTGTGACTGCAACGGCCACTGAGTCGTTACTATCGTTAGTCCTAGTAATATATCCAAGCAGTAAACACGTCTTGTTGTTTCACTCATCCCACAGCTCAGTGGTTAAGCTAAGGCTCACACACCCTCAATACAGGGTATACAACAATGCAGATTTCTGTTCATTTGTCTGAAAATGTTGACCGTTATATACATTTTTTACACGAAGACGCATCAGAGATACACATAGCTACATTAGTATTTAATGAGCACTGACAATGTTAAAGTCACCCGGACAATATAAATCGGAATGTCTGATTGTGTTCCACTCGCTGCTGCAAATCTGTTCCGACGTCCAATAAAAATTGTTTCCAGTGACATGTTGAATCCTGTGTATGATGTCAAGCCAGCTCTTGGTGAAGGTGACGCACGTGGAAGTTACATAAATTTAGCATATATGAAGATAAAAGGAAGATAACACTATGACAGTGTCGTGACGAGTGATAAGTCAAGTGTTAGAGTTACTGAAAATACACAAAATGACCAAATGGCAACATCCACAAAGCAACGCCAACATCGTGTTCCAAAATTGACTCCACACAATGAAGTTGTCTACCACAGCCCTCAACATAAAAAGCTTAGCCGAACGAGAGTGATTAACCATATATACCCGCCATTGTACAAATGATATTGTCTTTTTGCAAACAGTGTTGACTCTAGACTGGTCACATACTAGTAATTGGGCAGAATGTACTAAGCATCAACCATGTTCATGTATCACGATCAGCAATAATATGCACAAACCAATGAAACGGCAATGTGCTGTGGGAATGTGCTTGCCTTGTCAGGTAACTGTATTGTATCAACACATAGGGAAATCAAACTAATGTTTCGTTGGCAATGTTCGGAAGTGGCCTTAAACTCCAAACAAATAAATGGTGAAAGAAAATGAAACCGCGTTAATACAAATGAGGGTATTATATATAATAATTGATTGTCATCGCCATACTCAGTGTTCCTGTTGTAAGACATTGCAGTAGCAAGTATGGTTATCTAAATAAGTTGTTCAGTGTCTGATTATCAACGATATTGTTTCATTAGGAGTCTATGTGTTAAGATCGGACCATTCCTCGACAGCCTCGAAGCATTGTTTCGCTTGTCTCGCGTTCGCAAAACACTTGGTCTGCATCCATTTGGTGAATTTGTCTTTATCCTTTCCAACCTCGAGGTATTTAGCGAATGTGCATTCTGTGCAAATGGCATGGAAATAGGTGCACATTTCACCCCGCGTACAAACTACTAGTGGGTGAGCCAGATCCGTTAAAACAGGATTATCATTACCACCTGGGGGGCAAATTGTCACTATATTTTATTGAAAGGTATGCATCTCTATATATTATTTCCGCATGATAGCAATCTGTAAGTCTTCGTTTAAAGATGGTATGCCCCTATATGTGTATCCACCTAACAGCAACATTTGCTGCTGAAAATTGTGCATGTTTTATACCATTCAAGTAACAACAATGTAAACTCGCATTCACACATTGAAAAAGCACTGAAAACGTGACAACCGGTAATTACAAGTTACATGCAATCTAAATTTTCATCCAAAATGGCCGCCAAAATCGAAGGTTGCTGCCAAATCCCAAGTACATTACAGTTCCGTCAAAAACTGCTACCAAAATATAAGATGGCCGCCAAAATTATTAACAAGTTCACCCACCAAACCAACCCACCGCTAACACAATCAAACTATAGTTACCGTGCAATAAATCGTAGTGTACTTCATCACCTTCTTCCATTATCTGGACGGGCAGTGACACATATTGTGAATATATTCAATATATAAATTGTCCAAATAGCAACAATCTTCTACACTTTACTCCATGCTTGTCATAAGACATTATATTTCAAGAAATTAACGGCAATCAGACATTGATGAACTAGGCAAAATAAATTAGTTCGATAGCGTTATCAAAACCAGCTTTAATAAGAATATGTAATGAGGATACTTATATAAAATGAAGATGGCTGCCGAAATTAGAATTCCACCATGTATCAGTGTTTTTTCTACCACTTTGAGATTGTGTGTTAAATTGGTTTCTTCTGAAATAGATGGTATCCTATCAAAAAAACATATCTGAATGTTGGTTCTTCAAAGCTAAATAAGTTTGTGTATTTGACGCGCTGGTAAATAAATAAATCACTGTGTATTATACTTCAATTTTGAATAAAGCCATGAAACCATTTATATATACATGCTTACTGTTTACTATGTTCTCAGTGATGTTGTTATGTATGTGTGTTTGATTAATTTGCGATGATATTAATATGAGTGTAATGTATCATCTGTTTGCATCCAAATGTATAATTTATTATTGTAGTTTCAAGGACATGGTGTGCCCGTCATATTGCTGTTCTAGTAGTTTAATGAATCTCAGACATGCTACTAGTTTCATCACGACAGCTGCGTGTCCGTTGAAATCTCTGTGCTTACAGCTTCATGATCGCCTTTAGGTACACTATTTATATCTTATATAATTCACAGGAACAAATATTGACATTGCAGCGAGGAGTATGTTGAACATTAAACGCAGCTGTCGTGATGAAACTAGTAGCATGTCTGAGATTCTGAGACCTTTCGCGGACGTATTTAATTAGTACAAATAATTACAAAAATAGTGTGCCTCAGTTGCATATGAAAATAGCCTGATACCACTGCGAGTCACTATCAGTAAAATAAATATTACTAAATGGTTATATCTGTATAGCGGGCACTCGTATTTTTTAGAACTGGTGGAATAGTGACGCAATTATACACTTATTGAATTCCCCTAAAGAACAGTTTGTGCCTACTGAGTGTGCATGTACCTTTACACCCACTCACTTTCACTACTTTCCTCTTAACTTCTCATAAGCAATATAGGGAAACACATTAAAGGTACAATGTAGATTTGACTGCAGCCCATGATCTTCATCTGCATGTGAAAGTGTGTTATGAAAAGATGATAACAGGATTGTCCAAATTGAACTGGGTACTAAGTGTTGTAGGCCTAGGTGGTATGGTGCAAACTGATTGTCGTACTAAACACACCAGGACCCACAGCACCACAACTCTGAGAAAGAGAGCTAATCTACATACAATCAATCAAGTCGAGCAGTCAAAACAATGCTCTTGCAATCTGTGGCTGTAGAGAAATTGAGGCGAAAAATAAGCGCCTGAATCACAGACGTACAACAACAACAACATTGTGAAGTAAACATCTACTACCCATAACCGAACTGATGCCTGATGTTTTTTTTTATTTATTACTTTAATATTAGCTATACTTTGATAGCAGGTATGTCAGCTACACACTGGATGATGGTCCACTGATGGATAACTAAAATGTGAATTATATAGTAAAATGAATATTGAAAAATGAAAATTGAAATGCCAGGAAATGGAGTATGTAAAATATAGAGAAATGCTGTAGTAACTTGCAAGATATTTTACAATACAACTCTTTTACACCTTGCTACGCTTTCTTACAGTATTTCCCCATACGTTACACACTTTATCATTGTTACGGTCCCCTAGAAAACATGTCCAATTTTGTTTGCCATTCGTTACAGTCGTTACAGTGTAACGATGAAGATGTGAAGGATATTTTAAAATACAACTCTGTTACACCTTGTTACGCTTTGTTACAGTATTTCCCCATACGTTACACACTTTGTCATTGTTACAGTCCCCTAGAAAACAGATCCTATTTTTGTTTGCCTTTCGTTACAGTCGTTACACCGTTACAGCGTAACGATGAAGATGTGCAGGATATTTTAAAATACAACTCTGTTACACCTTGTTACGCTTTGTTACAGTATTTCCCCAAACGTTACACATTTTATCATTGTTACGGTCCCCTAGAAAACAGGTCCTATTTGTGTTTGCCTTTCGTTACAGTCGTTACACCGTTACAGTGTAACGATGAAGATGTGCAGGATATTTTAAAATACAACTCTGTTACGCCTTGTTACGCTTTGTTACACTTTTCATAGAACGCCTATATTCTCGTGAATAGTTACAGGCGTTCTATAATTACAATCGGTCGATGGGCCGAATGGGGTTCGCTGCGGGAAACTTCGTAAAATGAAAGTGTGCCAATACCAACAAGCTATATGTTAGTTCAATATTGAAACATGCTAACACCTGTAAACATTGATAGGTTATATTAAAATAATAATACGCATGTAATTTGCAAAAAAATAGCTTCCCAATGAAATTTAGTTTAAATAGATTATCCCGTATGGAGCCTCATTTAGAACGTCCGGCACATATAGAGTCAATATTTGAACCTTTTTACTAAACGCCATAGTGTCATGTGTCCAATTTTTTATTGGACACAGGACACTTTTTTTTAATGTAATATACCAACCAATAACAAATTTACGTTTAAAAAGTCAGCTATTTGTTGTTAAATGCTGATTTTATTTTCATTGTGACGTCATACTATATTTCGTGTCCTGCCAAACGCGTAATAATACAATGATTGGTCATATTGCCATTACACGTACTGGTCGAAGCCATCGTGTCATTATTGCTGTCTTCATTGTTGATAAGCTCTAAATACGGAAATACAGATACTCATTGTGTACTCGACGATTTGTGAATGCTACAGACGTACATTTCTGCAAATTTGCTAAAGTTGAGAGGACAATACGACGACAGCCAAGACGCATCAATAATTGACCTACATTTAAAGTCTACCAGCTGCCAGACACGAAACATTCGTTTCAGGTAGTTTTATAGAATTATTTCTTTATTACTGTTGACCAATATTTGAATCGTGCTGACTTCGACAGCACTTTTAACCACAGGGCTACTAAAATAATTCCATTGTATTCAATCTAACATGAATTCAAGTGGGTGGGGATATTCAACATTGCCTGTGCATGTGCCGAGTCATTGGTTTTCGCGACCAATGTTGTTTCCACAATTGTTGTTTAAATAGCTAATTTATGGTGCATCTCTCGGACTCTGTGTGTTTGTGGCACCTCGATACTTGTAGATTCACTTTGAATATATGTTTTCAGTCCAACAAGTCAATTCATTATCTATTTAGGCTATTATCTGATCTATTGTCTATAGTATAGGCTTTTAGCCACTTAAAAAAAGACACTACTTTCATTCCACCCCAACCCCCCACCCCCCCCCCCCCCACGAGAGTCAAATGTGTTTATAAAAACTGTAACAACAGTGATGATAATAAGTAAAAAATTGAGGTCTGCGAATCCAGGTACACTGCATTTGCACAGCGGTGACTTTTCCCCGAAATATCATGAATATAGGCCGGTGCAGTATTTCTATTAAGTAAGTGTACCCGGCTTCGCACCGTGTATGTGGCTTTGCACACACCAATATTTTACATGTCTGATTATTAGGTTTGAGGAATTTGATTCCTCAAACCTTTTGTTTTCGTTGGTTTTTTTTTTTTTTTTTTTTTTTTTTTTGTTTTTTTTTTTTTTTTTTTTTTTTTTTTTTTTTTATTCAGCCGTTCAGTCTACAGCCCAAACCGCTGGTCGGATCGACTTCAAATTTTGCATACCGATTCGCATCAACAGTGAGACGAGAACAACGCAATTTTCAGAATTCTCATGACGTCACTTTCTACGAAACCGGAAGTGACGTCATATATCATATAATTCCCTATAACTTCCTTATTTTCCAACCGATTTCAAAAATTCTTTTTGAATTATAAAGCTGCGAGAATTCTCTATCTTCGCTTCGCTGACAATGTTTGGCTATCTGCTCAAATGAGAGAGCTATAGACATGTGAAATTGAGAAAAATGAAAAAAATCAACAATTTCAGATTTTTATTTTATTTTAACGGGTGGTCTTTGAAAACAGTTTCCAATTTGTACAGTAATCTCAGCAACACAATTTTTTGACAGCGTCACGCGGGACATTCATCCGCACAGAAGATGATATTTTTCAGAGCAATGGCTTGAATAGTTCTGATTCTATTGTCTTTCAAACTTGGACGTTTTTTTTCAATTTTTCAAATTTGAAATGGTCATAACTTTTTTATTATCTAACCGATTTCAAATATTTTTTTTGCATTAAAAAGCAAACAAAATTCTCTATCTCCGTTTCGCTGGTAGTTTTTGGCTATCTGCCCAAATGAGAGAGTTGTAGGCATTTGAAGTTTTTAAAAAAAATTAAAATGGTCATAACTTCCTTATTATTAAACCGATTTCAAATATTTTTTTTGCATTAAAAAGCCAATAAAATTCTCTATCTCCGTATCGCTGGTAGTTTTTAGCTATCTGCTCAAATGAGAGAGCTACATTCATTTGAAGTTTTTTTTTTCAATTTTTCAAATTTTAAATGTTCATAACTTTGTTATTATCTAACCGATTTCAAATATTTTTTTTCCATTAAAAAGCCAACAAAATTCTCTATCTCCGCTTCGCTGGTAGTTTTTGGCTATCTGCCCAAATTAGAGAGTTGTAGGCATTTGAAGTTTGGTTCTTTCATTTTTTTATTTTCTTTGTTGTTCAACATAATCATGATAATTATACCGATGAAAGCCGAAACAGGCCAAGCAATGCATTTTTCAAATTTGAAATGGTCATAACTTTTTTATTATCTAACCGATTTCAAATATTTATTTTGCATTAAAAAGCCAACACAATTCTCTATCTCCGTTTCCCTGGTAGTTTTTGGCTATCTGCCCAAATGAGAGAGTTGTAGGCATTTGAAGTTTTTAAAAAAAAATTGAAATGGTCATAACTTCCTTATTATTCAACCGATTTCAAATATTTTGTTTGCATTAAAAAGCCAATAAAATTCTCTATCTCTAGTCCGCTGGTAGTTTTTAGCTATCTGCTCAAATGCGCGAGCTACATGCATTTGAAGTTTGAGAACGAGCATATAAACTTAGCCGCCTAGAACAGTGTGTACAGCTGACAAACTTCGAGGTGGAGGCCAGACAGGTATGGTGGGCTGTATCAGACACTGGTTTTATATACGAACTGACATGCTGTGAGTGCTTTAGAATCGTCTTAACTTCAATGTCAGACTAGGGGGTTAACGGTACACATTTCGTAGAACGTTATATAATGAAAAATGCTTAGAATAGTCAAGCGATTCTGAAAATACAAAACTTTATATTTTCAATTTCATTGGAATTGCATCAATTTTTTTTGAGTTTCATATGTTTTCGTCATTGGCAATGTCTTCTAATCACTTTGCCAGTGTACGTTTGTCAGTACATCAAGCCTCAAACCGTTGATGCAGCTTCAGCTGCTCTAGTTCATGTTGTTTTCTTAAGACAAGTGTTTTCAGAAAGTCACGTGTTTACACGATTTAGAAAACTAAAACAACAGTGACCAAACAAGTAAAAAAATTGAAATGCAGTATTTGTATTAAGTATTTGTATTGCAGTGGGTGGGCTTCCTAAAATTTATTTGTACACAGGGTACCCATGTTTGGTCTGGGGTTGTGATGAGTGACTTCTTTGCTTCATTGGGGTGACCTCGCGAAATATGGGCGGGGTGGAGACTGTATGTTTGTTGGGATTACAATCGTGTCTGTTAATTCTGCACACCTAATAATAATTTTCGTGAAAATGTCCATATTCAGTCTAAATTTCCTGAACATTCAAGGCAGTTCTTAGCCAAGATAATCACGGCAAAACAGATGGCTTTTACTATTTCATCTGTCGTCTATTATCTGTATCCGCCTAGCGGAGACCCAGCCAAATTTGATCAAAATATCAGTCCATTTTGTCCTTGAGTTTTGCGAATAATACGGGAATAAAATAATAACTGTAATGTTCACCAGAAATTAGTGCGCTGATACCTGGAACATTGGTGGTTTCTGACCCAAGGCGGTTACATGTACTAACGAATGCAGCCTACGGAAACGACCGAGGACTATTGTACGACCGGTGAACACATAGAAAAGAACTAATGACACTTCGGATTCTGATAGTGACGAGAACAGAACGAACTCTAATGAAGTGCAAGATAACTAGATATAGAGGTGTAATCCGGTAGTGTAAGGGATTGTTTTAATAATGTCAGACCTCCAAGAGGCTTGATATTACAATGGCGACGAGGATGTCAGAATAGTTTTCACGTCGTGGGAGAACTTGCAAAACAATTTTGCAATTTGCTTATCTGGAGTTGAAATCCAGACCAGATCAGCCGGCGTGGGAAATTGTCCATTTCCACATTGGAATCCACGTTTATCTCTCCAAGAGAGTAAACACAGCGTTGTATTCAGCTATAGTCCCCCATATGTGCTTGAATTGGATTGTATTTTCAATAAATTGTGATTTAGTTTGTGTTTTGTTTTTTATTTTCTTTCGCGATATAAGCGGCTCAATTTTCGCGGGAAAACAAACACCAAGAAGAAAATTCGGGTTTCCATCTAATTTTACAAGGTTATTATAATATAATCATCAATTGTAATTGATAAATAATTTCCCCAAAATAATTTGTTTGTTTTTAGGTAAAATAAAAAAGGAAATAATTTTTGTTTTTTTGAAAGACGGTTCAAGTGACAGGAAGGCGGGTCCATTCTGAAAATTTGCTTCAAGTTTCCATTGTTGATTCCAAGAATCAATTAAAATTGTGCATACTAAGTTGTAGTTGTTGTGCAAGTGTAATTTAGCGGTAAATATACTGGAAAAAGTTGTAAATTTTGATTGTAAAAATATAATTTAAATTTATAAGTTCCCCTTTGTACATAATAGCCACAGCACCGTACATTTGACACCCAAACAACCTCAACCCAAACTCTACAACCAAGTTGTAAACATGGCCAGGCAGTGGATATGACTGAGGAATTTGATGACACATTGCCAGTGGAGAGGCGGTTTATAGAATGGGAGGAGGAGGAATGTGCATCTATGGGCAGTTACGACAATATTAAGGCGGAAGTCGAGCAAACACTGCAAATTGTTTCTCACTTATTAAGAACTGAGCCTAGGTACAAGGGTGGTCTCACAGATGCCAAGTATGGTGGTGTCGGACCCAAAGTTAAACTTGAGGGTGATACTCGGGAGAGAAAACACAGGGAGACACAACTGCAGCAAGTGGGTGATGTGCTGTTGAACAACAATGGGTTACATAAACAACGTGTGGAATCGGACAGTGAGCCAGAGTCAAAGGACCCAAGGTTAAAGGTTGATATTTCCAGAACCAAGTTATGGCATAGAGATGTCAGTGGTCGTCATTCTCGTACCAAGTACGACAATGCCGAAGGTCGTGAGAAATAGGCGTACCTCTAGGTCGACAGAGTATGATGTCGAACGGGAGAAGGTCAAGGTCATTTGGGTCACCTAGGGACGAACGGTACTCGCGTACTAAGTACGGGAGGGATGCGGTACATCGTAATAGACGGTCATGGTCTGGGTATCGCTCCCCAGATTCAGAAAGTAGATCAATGTCACAAAAGGCGAAACGGGACAAACATTTCCATGATCATTGATGTAGGTGCACGGCGCAATAAAATAGAAGCCGATCTATTTCCAGTGGCACTTACGACAGTAGGGATAGGTCAAGGTCATACCAAACGACAACGGACGACATGCATACACTCGACATGACCGGCGGACTAGACACAGACATAGGTCGCATTCATATGGGTCATCTAGTAGAAGTAGGTGGTCAAGGTCACCTAGAACAAAGTATCGTTCAAGTACCAAGTGCTTGAAGACGGGACCCAAGGTCAGTCATCAAAGGCGACACAGGTCAAGGTCGGTGTCTAGCCATAGTAGGTCAAGGTCCGGTAGAAGTAGGTCAAGGTCACCCAGAACGAAGTATCGTTCGATTACCAAGTACTTGAATACGAGACCTAAGGTCAGTCGTCACAGGCGAACCGGGTCACGGTCAGAGTTTAGCCAAAGTAGGTCAAGGTCACCTAGAACAACATCACGGTACCACTCGAGTACCAAGTACTCCAGTTACCGGAGTCAATCAAGGTCGCACACCAGTAACTTTGTAGACGTAATTAAAAGTTTACCTAAGGGTCTGCAATACGATGGTACTGGTAACTGGCTGACATTTAGACAGAGCTTTCTCCAGTATGCAGACGCAATGTCAGTGGACACAAGATGTTCGTGTTCATAGTTTGCGCTGGTGTTTGTGTGGGAAAGCCGCTGACTTTCAGGCCATGATAGCGACAACTGACATGACCTTTGATCAATTATTGAGTAAATTAGAAAGTCGATTTAGTCCAGAGTTGACCGAGACTGTTCAGGTGAAGTTTGAGACGGCAGTGCAGAATCCTGAGAGAAGCTCAGTGACTGGGCTGATAGAATACAGTTGCTGGCAGTTCGGGCATTTCCAAGATTTGCCCGAACATTACTGTAACCAGCAGGCGGTAAATAGACTTTGTCAAGGTTTATTGGACAAAGAGGCAGGCCAGCATGTATACCTGGGTAGACCGGCAACCATACAACAAACCATCAACGATGTACTCTGGTACCAGCATGTGCACTGTGCGATGTATGGAAAATCTAACAGGAGAGAGACCAAGCGACCGCCAGATCTTGACAATGAGGGATCCCAGGTTTTTGAGGTGAAAGCTCCGCAGCAGAGGGAGATGGTGCCCACTCCAGCCAGACCTGAACCAACAACTTCAGAAGGCCGCATCACATCATTGGAAGATGCGTTTGTGAAACTGCAGACATGTTTGGAACATTTGATTGTGCTGGCCCGCAAAAGGGGATTCCATCAGAGGTGCTCCATATGCAGGAAACCAACTCATACATACATGGAGTGTCCATTGAAAAACAAATGTTTTGCTTGTTTGAAGGAAGGCCACTTTAAAAGGAATTGTCCAAAGAGCAAGGGTAAGAAAATAGGCCACTCTCCTGATGGAAAGTCAAAATCTGATGGAAAAGCTGCGTGTGCCGAATGGTTAGTTGATCCAATGATGGATACGTCTATACCAAGTTCTTGATACCGAGTTTGGGTACCAAGTACTCGGACTCGTATGTGTGCACTAAGTGCGGAAAGGTGCACTAGCCCCCAGTAGAGATGTGGAGATGATTGATGCCACACTGAGTAGTAGTGGGCCACTTTGTATCCATCTAAGATGGGTGTGCGGGAACAGTCGATGAGTCAATCGCCTAGTGGAAGTAGAAAACCTGAAATGGATGTCGGTCCGATTTGCCCGAAGGTTGATGAGTCACCAAGTGACTCAGGATCTCAGGTTGGAGATGGTGATAGGAACAGGGTTCCGATTGAAGTGGAAATCCAAGATCCCACAAGATGGAAAACTTGTGTCCTGTAGCATGCAAGGTAGGTATGTATCCAAATGCAAGCGGGGAGAATGTGCGTAGCGAACACATTTGTCCCGGTTTTGTCAAGGAGGAACATGTGCGTCATGAACATGTGTTCCAAGGTAGGGACAAGGATCACGTGCGTAGCGAACACGTGTTTCCGGTTGCTTGCGGGTTGGAGCATATACATGTAATAGCATGCAAGGAGGAGCAAACATTTTCCGGGGTGTCATCAGAGGGCAAACTTACCGTGTTTGCTCACCTGGTGGCGAGCGTGGAATGGATTTCCGCAGATGAGACGGATGAGGGCAGAGACGATCGGTGTTAGCCAGTGAGAGTCCCGGTGCTGAATCCGGCGAGACAGGAAAGGCCAAGCCACCAGAGGTACGGGCAAGGATGGAACTGGGCGAGCCTGGTCTCGATGTGATCTGGCCGTGGGATCCAGGAGGGTGTAATGACCTTGGCGAGGGAGTTCTGTGTAGACTTCGTCACCCAAGGTGACGGTTTTACGTTTTAGACTGGCGTGTCCCCAAAGGGACGACAGTGGGTGTGCCAGAGACACCGTCTAGTTGTGGATTCTCTGTAGAAGAGCTTAGAGAAGCTCAATGAAAGGACAAGGATCTAGAGTTGATCCTGGAATGGTTGAGAACGTCTACTCAGCCTGAGGAAGCCCCTTTATTTATAGCGAGCTCTGCGACCAAGAGCAGTTTGTACTCATTGAGGGGGTACTATACCGAACCAGATATGAATGTGACGAGAAAGACTTGTAGTGCCAGATAGTCTAAGACCTATGGCATTAGAGTGGAACTATGACATTACATCTTCCGGACATCAGGGTGTGGTGAGAAATAAGGCAAGCATGAAAGAAAAGTGATTTTAGGATGGAATGGCAATAGGTCACGGCAGGCTCAAAGCCTCCACAGACAGTGCACCAATTGAGCGAGTGCAGACTGATTTCATGAGTCCATTGCCTACTACTCCCCGGGGACATGAACACATCCTGATGAGGGTAGATCGAGGCCAATTCAGTGGTTGATCATTTTTCTCGTGGTTCGGATATCCCATTCAGCCAGAGACATATCCCACTCCGGATATGGTAAGGGAGATGGTTGGAAAGGGGATAGTGGTGGTCATTGGCTTGCATCCCAAGGGTGCAAGCACAGCATCAAGGGCAGACATTCGGGCAAAATGCGACATTTGGTAGAAATGCCCGAGGTTTGGCGAGATTGGGTTGGACGTAGTCACATATCACGTCCAAACATACGTCATTAAGGAAGACGGCCAAGCGGAGCGGGTTGCGGCAATGCGTTGATCAGAGGCACCACATTTCAGGAGGTGCTGAGGCTGACTGCGGAGAATGACCAATAACTCTACAGGGCCCAGTTGTAGTAGAGTACAATAATATGTGGAGTGTTTTACGGCAGAAACGGAGAGACCAAGTCTCTAAGTGTGGTGGTCGGACTGTGTTAGAGACTGAGTCTCTAGGTCAGGACGTTTTAAATGGATTTTACTATAGTCAGAATAGTAAATACAGAGAATCTGCGAACTGGGACATTTTAAATGGATTTTACAGTAGTAAAGACAAAGAATCTGTGATCTGGATTTTTGAAATAAAATGTTTTAATGTATTCTTAACTGGATGTATTGTGTGTAAATTCTTAATTGGATTTATTGTGCCAAAGACAAACTGTGATAATAACGTTTTAAATGAGTCTTATTTGGATTGAGATGATTTACCAAGTACATCAAAGGAGAGACTGAATGTGCCAAATAAGAAATAGTGCCAAATATGTTTTAAGGACAAAGTCAGTGTTAAAGGTGTTACCGCAGGAACTGTACACATAGTACCTCGGTTGGCGATCTGAATGTTCGGACCAAGTCCCGAACGTGCTTAATGAGGCTGAGCCAATAAGCGATTTCTATGGTATGATAATTTCTGGAGTGAACCATCCGACCCCGGGGAGTGACAGCTTCAAAAGAAAACAGGATGGAGTGTAATGTTCACCAGAAATTAGTGCGCTGATACCTGGAACATTGGTGGTTTCTGACCCGAGGCGGTTACATGTACTAACGAATGCAGCCTACGGAAACGACCGAGGACTATTGTACGACCGGTGAACACATAGAAAAGAACTAATGACACTTCGGATTCTGATAGTGACGAGAACAGAACGAACTCTAATGAAGTGCAAGATAACTAGATATAGAGGTGTAATCCGGTAGTGTAAGGGATTGTTTTAATAATGTCAGACCTCCAAGAGGCTTGATATTACATAACCAATGTCGGTATATTTGCATGTGTATTATTGGTTTATGAAGCTTGTTTTAACGGATCTGTTGTTGATCTATTAATTTAGTAAGCAGGACCACTAATCATTTTGACCATGTTCTGAATAACTTTTTACCAAACTATCGGAATGGGATAAAATTGTGACTTAGTATACCGTTAATCAGCTGATTTATTCCAAAATCAACATAATTTATTCTGACGTAATTTAAAGCTGGCAAAACATTACGTGAATTGTGCATTAGCCGGTGCGCAGAATTAGCCGAAATGACATTTTTTTATATGCAGATCAGAATGTCAGTTTTCATTGGTTTGATACATGTACAGATATGTATGTCAGTGATTCTATATTTTATGTACATCTGGTGTCCCGGTGTAATTTACTGACAAATCACACAATTTATAAGGAATTTATTTTTTTTCAGTAAAGAAACTATGTATAATACCATGTATATAACGATGTTTGGTACATGGGTGGTGAAAACACGGCATTCTGTTAGTTGCCAAGCTATTTTGTTTTGCTTAACTTTACTGATTCATATTAAATACATGTTGTTGGGTTGCCATAAATGAGAAATTCCACGACTTGCTACTAAATTTCTCTGTTTCGCACTAATACAATTAGCTTACCATATTCTTGACACTTTTCTAAATAGATGCCCCTTCAGTTGTATGTTTTATGCCGTTGAAAAGAAAAAAATGTAAATGTAAAGCTATATTTACGTCATGTAAATGTACATAACGGAAATTACATTTCTGAGACCCCTGGTCCCTTGAAGTGGAAATAAAATTTAAAAAAAATAAAAAAAAAAAGACGAGAAACAATTGGCTATTCTGTTATAAATGTAACAACTGGACTGTCACCCAATGGAATAAACACAGTTTAATGAATTATTGGTTCTACATCGAAACTAGAAAAACGACACCAATATTTACATAAAATATCGAATCACTGATGTCTCATTATTATTGAACCATGTTATTGTAGTTGCGAACAATAACTCTGCAATCTACTCCTGTACCGTCTGTAGCAGAGTTACTATTCCATTCATACATGTAGGCTTCCTCTACATAATAGCTAATCAGATCTGATTTACACTTTAGTTGTTAATTGTGACACAATTTGTATATTTTCCATCTGAAAAAAAATATTATAAAAGTAATACGTATGGATCACGATTTGCCTGGTTTGGCCCTCATGCACGTTTTCATCTTTCGCTCTTTCTGTTACATGGGAGTTGAATTGGGTAATTGCCCATTATAGAAGTAGTAAGATTATTACTGATCCTACTGCTTTTGGGAGGGGCCATGTGATTCTGGTGTGGCGAGGACCTGGCATCAGACCAGGATCATCCTGATTTCAGGGCTGAGTATATAGTTCTTCTTTTATTGTAAATATTAATTTCTGATTTTAGGATTTTCCCCCCATTTGTACATGTACTTGAACATGTACTTGTACAGGTAATGGGATTTATTACTAAACCCATTGACCCGGCCTTAAATGATCGCATCTGTTGATAGGCCGTTAGACCCCAACAAACAAATAAATGATATACGTAGGCTTCCTCTACAGAATAGCTAATCAGATCTGATTTACACTTTAGTTGTTAATTGTGACCTAATTTGTATATTTTCCATCTGAAAAAAAAACTATTATAAAAGTAATACAAAACTTTACGTGTGGTGGTCGGGAGAACGAGACGACTTAAATTAACGGTAGTGGTTCCTCCATATAATCACTATTTGCCTGGTTTGACCCTTCAGTACATTTTTATCTTTGGCTCTTTTGTTACCTTGGAGTTGAATTGGGTTATTGCCCATTATAAAAGTAGTAAGATTATTACTTATCCTACTGCTTTTTGGAAGGGCCAAGTGATTCTGGTGTGGCGAGGACCTGGCATCAGATCAGGATTATTCTGATTTCAGCGCTGAATATATATTTTGTTATTGTAAATATTCAGTTCTGATTTTGGGATTTTATTTTCCCCCCATTTGTACATGTACGTGAAAATATACATGTACTTTTTCTTTTTTTGTATGAAACGTGAATTTCGTCACTGATATCAGGGGCGATAACCGTGTTTCCATTAAAGGTTAATGGAAACTATATTCTGTCTGCTTAGTTTTGTTATGTGCACTATGATCGTACTTTATAATGTGTCAATAAAAATATTTGTTCGGGGCGACACATTTAATGGTAATATAAATAATTTAAAAATGTCATGTCTCATTTGCATATCAAAATAGCCTGATACAACCGCGAGTCACTATCAGTAAAATCAATATTACTGAATGATTATATGTGTATAGTGGGCCTGCACTCGAATATTTTTAAAACTGGCGAATACATGTACCGTAGTAACACAATTATACACTTATTTAATTCTTATAGGCAAACTGTTATGCCTACTAGATGGGACCACAGGTTGAAGTACATTGTAATGGACCGAGGTCTATAAATACATTAAATACGCCTAAAAGCGTCCATAAACGAAAAAAAAAAAGCTAAAAAAAGTTTTGTTACTCCTCTAACACACACATATATATACCTCGGTCCGTTACTTCAACCTGTGGATAGGACCCCAACTTTAGCTGCTACATGTAATTTGCGAACCAGAATCTCTTATTCACTATTCTGCAGAGGAAGACTATGAATGGAAACGTAACTCTGCTACGGACAGTACGGTTGTAGATTTCAAGAGTTACTGTTTCACAACTATGAACAATGTGGCTTACTCGCTTACCACATTTATCCAAGTGTTGTGAGTTTGATGCCCGGGTGGGTATGTAGTTCTCTAAGCACTGTTTCATGTTGGAAAGTTGCGGAGTCATTTGCTGAGTAATGGTTAATACTGGTAAGAAATTCAATAAAAGGCTAACCATGTACATAATAGTGTTTGATTGTTTGTTTCAGGAAGCCGTCTACATATCTTAGCCATCTGGATTATTCGTCGAGCCTCTTCAACTTCACCCTGCAGTCGAGGCAGACACCAGCATGGCTATTGAGATAGTATATGGGCGGTTTCAGAAGAAGCAGATAAGGCGGAAATTGTTTCTCATTCTGCTGTTGAAGGACAAAGGCCACCAGAAGAATCGCTGCCCGAAGACACAACTCCACCTGGGCAACAAGTTGCCAAACACTCGCGAAATGGAACTGATCCAGTTCCTGACCTACACGAAGCAAAATATAGTGTCGCCATGACAGACTGTCATCATCTTAAGATCAGCGACATCTGAAAATATAACCCTCGAGGAAGAGCTTGAGAAAGACAAGTTCAGTTACAAAAAATTAACCATTTAACCGGAGTACCATCCATGCCAGCGGCAGTATTTGTGTGGTTCTTAACTCTGATTTCTGCTCTAATCATCTAATCAACCTGTTGAAAGGATGTGTCGTGAAGACATGTTACTTCTTGTGTTGATGGAATTGAGAATGAATCTTATTCACACAAATCTGACTTGTGCAGTTTAAGATTTGTTTGTCAATATTTTTTTGAATCGGTGACTCATTCTTGTGGTGGACAGAATGACATTTGTACATTTCTGATTAGTGACACTCGAAGGACTAGATATTGAAATGGTCAGAAATATATTTACTATGCTTTTACACATATGTGGCTGTGACCTCAGGTTGAAGTAACGGACCATGGCCTATAAATACATTAAATATACCTAAGAGCATCAATAAGTGAGAGAAAAATAAGCTAAACAAAATGTATTTACTCCATGTGTGATATATGGGAGTAAATAATTTGTTTAGCCTATTTTATTTCACTTATTGATGCTTTTAGGTATATTTAATGTATTTATAGGTATTGGTCCGTTACTTTAACCGGTGGCTGTGACAGGAGAAATGTGGTTTATGGGATTTGTGACCAGTGCAGCTCCTGATCAAATAGTACACTCCTGTAGCCTGATAATGATGTGGCTTGTTAGAAGCATGATGGAGATTTCATTGATGCAATGGTGAACAGTGCAGATCCTGTGCGGATATGTGTATCTACACTGGTCGCAAATCCCATAAGCCCCATTTCTCCAGTCACAGACACATATTTGAGCAAATTTAAAAATCCTACCGCCAACCTAGAATGATTAACATTTAAGGTATTGCATTCAATCTTTGATTCATAAATTTCTGTTTAACGTCCACAGTCTATAAAGTCTATATTTGGTTGGTTTCACATGGTTTCAGTTTTTATCTTCGCAATAAAGGATTTTACTTGAAACATCCAGAATAGACCAAAGACAAACTTTGTAGACTTTCGAAGGGAAACGAAAATTTACGAATTAATGATGTATTTTTGTGCTATTATCATGATTATAATTGAAATCAATGCCCAATGGTCAAACTTGTAACAAATTACATGTGTACAATAAATTTCGACTTCGAAATTTGACTTCGAATGAAATGGTGCAATTGGTTGATATTGGTCATTTGCAGTGCATGATGTGACAAACAACATATTGAGGCATCATCTGTAACACAGTGCCTTCAATCATGATTCATACCCAGGCATACAAAGTATGTCGAGGTGTATATAGTTTTTGTATTTTCGTCCATCCGTAAGATTTGCGTTAAAGGTTTTTGGCAGGGTTGGCAATTTCCCGGGAAATAAGAGTATTTCCCAGGACGGCGGGAAATACCGGAAATACTGGGAAATACCGGGAAATACCGGGAAATATGAATCTTGTGGTCTTTTTCATTCCAAAATGTCAAGATGAGTCTCTATATTCCCCTATATCTACTATGGTTTATATCTGTGTAGACTGATAAGCCTACAGGTAAAACATTCTGCTAATAAAAAAAGAAATAATAAGTTTATTTAGAGAAAAAAAACATCATTATTTTCTAGACACAATTTTCTTCCCTATTTACAAGTCTATGTTAAGTATTTGCCAACTGTCTATTTTATTGTATATGAGAACACCCCTCATTACTATAGTAACCTGCCACTAATAAAAGCTGCTTTTGGAATTTTGAGAAAATCCCTGTTGATAACGGATAATCCATGTACAGTGGAAGTGTAATTGTTTTACAACTTGACATGACCATATACAGACCACCTGGGTTCTTATTATACAGTATGACACAAAAGGATGTGAGAGAAGGCTGACTTAACAGCCTGTTGTCATAGTCTGATGGTTTATTAAAGTATATTAAAGTCTCATCAATGTACATGCAAATAAGTAGGCTTTGGCTAATTTTAACGATTTTAGGTACTGTATCTCATACGTACCATCGTGGCCCAGTCTTCACGTTAAATAAATGTCGTAATAATAAATGCAAATAAGTAATACAAATGCAAAGCATAAAACAACAGTACTTGTCAGTCATATAAGACTTGTAAGAGACTGTGTATGCACATCATTGCATGCTAAGATCATTTATTATCATTTCTTGATACCGAATACATGTATTAGTGTGGAAGAAGCTTGACAATTAACAGCCTGTTGTCTAAACATAGTCTGATCATGATGACGTTATCCTTGTGAATTTTATCTAGCAGACACTCGGATGCTTCCTAAAAAGTGAAGTAATTTTACAAAAAAATAATATAAACCAAAATATAAATGTCATGGTTGCCAAATATTCCACCTGATGAGTACCCCTAGTTGGGAATGAAACAGATCTATACATTGTAATTAACCCCTATATCTAATTATTAAGTTGTTGATTGTTTAATTAACTATTACTGAGCTTAAAACTTAATTAATTTAAATAACTTTAATTATCAAATAATAACATCAAAATTCATATTTCCCTCCCGGTATTTCCCGGTATTTCCCACTTTGGGGAGTATTTCCCGGGACGGGAAATACCGGTATTTCCCGCCGGGAATTCCCGGCCCCGGTATTTCCCGGCCAACCCTGGTTTTTGGGTACCCATTATATCTGCAACCGTAAATCGCATTGAGTTGAATCTTCATGTACTTCTTTATCGTCATCCATATTGTTTATACTGTAGCACACCGATGTGGCTTTCCTGCACAAGGTCAAATTACTTAAAGTTTTGAAATATTTGCATCAAACATGTCAACGTTTTTAAGTACACAATGTCTCTGCAACCGCAAGTCGGGTTGACTTGAAACTTCATATATATACTTCTTTATGAAGTTAGAAGATCAATATTTTCTTTCTATAGCTCTGGTGGGTGCATGTGATGGGTAATTTAACAATCGCGATTCATCCTTACCGGAAATCCGACTGGAGACCTGGTTTGGCCCTCACATACGTCTTTGGCATTTTGTATGTGACAGTTGAATCTGGTTATATCTCTTGTGTGAGTAATTACGATTATTCGCAATCCTTTTTTAGGGAAAGGGGCCAAGTGACTTTGGTGTGGTATGGACCTGGCATCAGGTCAGGTTATTCTAATTTCAGGGCTGACTTTATTTTTCTCGATGAAATTATTATTAGACCATAGCTGTTGATAGGCCGTTAAACACCATTAAACAAACATTCTAAAGCCCACTCATACGGCTTTCATGCACACAGTGAAGGTGAAATTACTTTGAAACTTGCGTTAAATGTTTTGAAATATATGCGTTAAAGTTTTAAGTAAACAATTTCTCTGCAACCGTAAGTCAGATTGAATTGAAACTTCATATATTTGTCTATCAACAATCAACATCCATATTTTCATTTTATAGCCCACACATGTGACTTTCATGCCCAAGGTCAAGGTCAAATTGTGTTAAAATGTTTTGAAATATTTGCATTAAAGTTTTAAGTACACAATTTATCTTGCAACCGTATGTTGGATCAACTGGAAATGTCACATACTTCTTTATCAACAGCCATATTTTCATTCTATATCTCACCTAAGCGGCTTTCAAGCCAAAGGTCAAGGCCAAATGACTTTGCTACGGCCGAGGGTATGTGTGACCCCAGCTCACTTGCTCAGTCCTTAAAAGCAAGAATAACATATCTTTACCATACATGTACTGATTTCTTTTGTTTTTTTCGGATACATGTACTGATTTTGTGTCCCGAGCATAACTGGAATTCCTTTTTGTATAGTTATCACAACTCTTGCCTCACTAATATTCCAGTGTTCTCCTTTTGTTTTTTCACGCATTGATTTTGTATTTGGCACATGGCGATATTTCAAATTTGACCTAATATGGTCCCGATATATATCAAATCGAAGGTATCGTGGGTATTGTCAAAATCGGATGATACATCATACAAGATGGCCGCTGACAGGTCATCCTTTAATTATAGATTTCGTCTTCTTCTCATGTACCGTTTGGCCGACGCTGGTCAGACTTCACAGTTGTGGTGCGTGGGTGAAGCATTTTCATATTTGTTAAAATGGAGGTTGTCGCATAATCCAAGATGGCCGTCGTAGAAAATTTGGTAAAATTCTTAAAAAAATCATATCAACCATGTTAATTTACATTATTATTATTTTTACATCAAGCTTGAATTACCACTTTGATATCAAGGCGATAACATTGACTCTTTAAAATGTTAATGGAAACAACTATTTATTCTCTCTATCTTTTGATGTGCAATGATCATATTTTGTAACAAGTCAATACAAATATTTATTCAGGTGACACATTTTTAGTTGATATAAATAATTTTAAAAATGACCTGCCTCATTTACAATCAAAATAGCACGATGATACAACCTATCAGTAAACCATAATATTACTAAGTGAATATTTCTGTGTAGCGGGCACTCGTATTTTTGAAAACTGTTGGAATAGTTACACAATTATACTTATTTAATATTTAATTCCTATAAAGAACACTTTGTGCCAAACAGATGGGACCCCAATTCAAATCATGATTTGCAACTTTGCTGAAGGATGTCTGGCACCCAGTCATTAAGTGCAAAGGCACGACACTGTCTTATCACTCATTCACAAACACCACATCATACAAAACACTTGTCACATGGATTCACCAGTGGTGTACAGTACAAAGTCCAGTGACATTGGTGTGTAATTGCATCCCGTAACATTTGGTCAGGTGTGATTTTTTTACTTTAACCTACGTTTTCTGGGGGAAATAACTACCTGTAATAATATATGTGAAAATCACTACAATGGAAGAAATTGAATGTATGTTCTCGCACCCCCTTCCAAACTCCATTCACAATTCACACCCCCACTCGCATGAATCTGGATACTCCACTGCAGTGCAAAGTCGCAGAACAATTTTTGACATACAGCCGTTTGAATGTGTACTGTGTGTGTAATATTTCTCAGACTTTTTCAAGGCAATGATTTCTGTTTCGATGTAATGTATGACCTGTCGTGAATTTCATTCACAAGTTCATATTGGTGCTTGTAGGAGTATTTTATATCCAGTATACATTTTCTATGGCTTTCACATTCTGTAAAACCGTCTGGAGTTTCGACAATGAAATGGAGAAATGGCAAAACATTTTCATGTGTCTGAATGTGGATTATTTCTGGCACTCATATCTTTGGCTTATAACGTCGTTCAAATTGTACTGCGTCAATTTTTATTCGAATTTAAGATTGCATATTTCATGACTTTCTTCAAAACGCCAGTTTTAGAAGTTGATGGTTTTAGGATTTTTATATCATGCACTGCAGTGCCGGTGATAAGTCGCTAGGTGGCGTTGCCAAGTCGGACTGTTGAACAGTTTGTATTGTGCGGACTCACCGAAACAAACCGCCAGTGGACGCGTTACACTATTTTTGCAATGTAATCTCCCTGGGTAAGTTTATAGATCGCGGCTCAGTCAGCGTGCGACTAGATGTCGGGTTTTTTTGTTAGGGGAAAGTACTAAAATTGGGAAAATTGGGCCCGCGCAATATTTAAAATTGCGCCATGTCAATTAAAGTTGGTGCAGGATGTTGAATTGTAATATCTTTATAATGGAAAGACAGAGTTTAATGAAACATAACGCAGTAATGCTTAACAGGTTGCCAATTAGTATCCCCTCGCCGATAGGCAAGAGCTGGTATATACGTTAGTCCATGTACTGCGTACGTATGTACGTACGCTAGTAAACACATTTACATTTTTCAATAACTTGTGAACTGCTTCCACGATTTTGATATTATTTGACCATAATGTGTGTCTATGGATGGAGCATGGTTTAGCATATGAGTAGACTCATATGACCCACGTTCGACCGCCCAAGGTCACGGAGTACTTTTTTATTATCAAGGCTGCCAGCGAGGAGATTAGCTTCGTTTAATGATGCCAGTGCGAGGGGATTAGCTTCGTTTAATGATGCCAGTTCTTGCATTATGGTATAGTTTGCTTTAATCTAACAATTTTCTGGTTTTGACGAAGAATCGGTTACCATGGATGTGAATATAAATCTAAAGAACGTGAATGTATGGTGTCATACATATCATCGAACCGGTATGTCACTTCTATGGTGTGATACATATCATCGAAATCCGTCCGTTTGCTTGGAAAAGTTTCAAGAAAATTTACTGTAAAAATGACGTCACAGAATACGTCACGTCGGAAAAACAGGTTCGGAAACCACTGATCCCATACCCTGATATCTAGTACTTTACATGCTACTTGCAAACATAATAATAACATACACTCAAAGCGTTCTTTTATAACATGATCATTCATGTTATAATTGTTCTTGTTATCATTGTTACAGTCCCCTGGAAAACATGTCCTATTTGTTTGGCCTTTCGTTACAGTCGTTACACCGTTACAGTGTAACGATGAAGATGTGCAGGATATTTTAAAATACAACTCTGTTACACCTTGTTACGCTTTGTTACAGTATTTTCCCATGCGTTACTCTTTTTATCATTGTTAGGGTCCCCTGGAAAACATGTCCTATTTGTTGGCCTTTCGTTACAGTCGTTACACCGTTACAGTGTAACGATGAAGATGTGCAGGATATTTTAAAATACAACTCTGTTACACCTTGTTACGCTTTGTTACTATATTTCCCCATTCGTTACACTTTTTATCATTGTTACGGTCCCCTGGAAAACATGTCCTATTTGTTTGGCCTTTCGTTACAGTCGTTACACCGTTACAGTGTAACGATGAAGATGTGCAGGATATTTTAAAATACAACTCTGTTACACCTTGTTACGCTTTGCTACAGTATTTCCCCATGCGTTACACTTTTTATCATTGTTACGGTCCCATGGAAAACATGTCCTATTTGTTGGCCTTTCGTTGCAGTCGTTACACCGTTACAGTGTAACGATGAAGATGTGCAGGATATTTTAAAATACAACTCTGTTACACCTTGTTACGCTTTGTTACAGTATTTCCCCATGCGTTACACTTTTATCATTGTTACGGTCCCCTGGAAAACGTGTCCTATTCGTTGGCCTTTCCTTACAGTCGTTATACCGTTACAGTGTAACGATGAAGATGTGCAGGATATTTTAAAATAAAACTCTGTTACACCTGGTTACGCTTTGTTACAGTATTTCCCCATATGTTTCCCCATATGTTACGGTCCCCTGGAAAACATGTCCTATTTTTTGGAAAATATGCAATAAAACAGAAAATATCAATAGTACTATACTATATGTCAGTTACTGGGGGAAAATATCCTTCGTTACAATGTTACGCCGTTACACTCTGACAAAATCGGCACCTCCTGCCAGTTGGTATCTTTTTGTGCAGTATCTAATAATTTTACTACAAATCTAGAGACCAAGGCAACGTCACATCTCTCTCCACCCTCTCTACACATCCCCGTCTTCACCACTACTAGATGTTATGTAATTTGCGGTTCTGGTGTCTTTGAGAGGACCTAGACTAGAATTCCATGTCTATTAATCGCTGTTAATAGACTAGAGTGAGGGGACCAAAGCTCGCGGTATTTTCCTACTATCGTAACGATTTAAACCTACATAAAAATTGTAGATGATATGTTTACTAACTAAACTCGATGACCTGGATCTCCAGTGGCAAACGCCATGTTTTTTTCTGTGTATTTAGTGATCACGTGACTTGGGGAGCTGCCATTGTTTCCTGCCCCGGATGTGGTCATTTTCAATTGTAGAGGATCTATCCTCGTGGTAACCGAACACCGTTTTTTCTACGGCAGTTACATATTTTTTGGAGGGGAAAATGAATAGAAATCATTTCTAATACTATCAGACAATGACGTAATATAAAATATATTAACAATACAATACATACCTGTTAATTGAAGTCCTCAGTCTTAGTTCAAGTAAAATGTCTCAATATGGTAGATCATCAGTCTGATCATGTCAGTTCAGAATACTAAATGTCAAACAGATTAAACACAACTATTAAATCTGTATGTCAGTCATCTTATACATGTTTGCGAACGATTTATACAAACAAGTAACCATTGTTTTACCGGAAACCTCACACATATCCTTTTTATGATCAGGAACAATAACTCTTATCGAACTTACATCGACAGATCTAGATTTTGACCGGTAACTGGAATTACCGGAAACCTCTTATTTACCGAAAACCACCGAAATACCGGAAACCCCTGTAAATCACTATACAATAATGCACCAGTCAATTGTAATCCCCGCCCCCCCCCCCCCCCCCCCAGGCCGGGACATAGCGGGGGATAGCGGGGCTAAACCCTGGGGCATTAACAAAAAATTTGTCCCTGCTGTGCCGGGGCTACCCAGGGGCTTTAATACATTTGTGCGAAAAAATAGCGGGGATCTTTTTTCTTCAATCTTGAGGTGTGCGCCGAAAAAGTAAGCGGCTGGACTTCGAAGTACAACAACAACAAGACAAGAATGAAGTTTGGCCTCTGTATTCCTGAAAATCTTGAAAACTGTTTGTCATGTCCACTGTATATTTATATAAATGTGATGTCATATAAATATTTTATATATTAAAAAAACTTGATCATGTGGCCGAAACGACTGTGTCATGGGTTTTCGTGGGTTTGTTTAATACTGGGGCCCTGGTGGCTGAAAAACTCCTCACCTATGTGGGCGAGACTGTATGATACGTTCATGCAGACCACATGTGAGGAAGTTGGCAGTATTAAACTTGCCATATAGGTTGTGGTTTCCTCCGGGTACTCCGGTTTTTCTATCCGGTTTTACTCCACCACTAAAACTGGCTGTGCAACAGAGTATTGCAGCATAGGCTCGAAATTGGCCGTCGCAATACTCTACTTTAGCGCACATTTTTCAAACATTTTATTTTAACTGTTTCACCCCAAAGTTTTAAACTTAATGGAATATTCCACTTTCAAATTCCGACCAATCAAGTAATCAGAAAATGATTTTTGGACAAGTCCATTCATATTAAAAAAGGGAATATTTTTTTAGCAAATTAGGAAAAATCCTTGCAAACCAGTGCAGATTTCTGATGAGACGGCTCGTTACGAGCCAGGTCATCTGGATATACACTGTTTGCAGAGGTATCTAGTGTTGAAAGGGTTTTAAAAAGTCTGATTTCTGGTCTCCTTTTTCGTGCATAGTTTCAAAATTTTAAAATGTGTCAAAATTTAAGGCATTTTTGATGGTCAAGCGGACTCCAGCCCGGGCCGGGTATGCAAGGTCATAGAACCTGCCATAATGTTGAATTGTTCATACATGTACGAGTGCAGTATTGCAAGAAAGAAAGAACGAGCAAATTGCCACCCATCCTTTTTAGTTTTTATCCCCCGACCGAAAAAGGTTCGGGGGATATAGCGATCGCCCCTTCGTCTGATGTCTGCCGTGTGTAGGCGGCATGTTTGTTTCGCGAATGACTTGAGAACCACTTCACCAATTTCAATAATATTCGGTATGTACATTCATATCAATCAGCGGGAACGAGGGCCTCGTCGCTCAAAGGTCAAGGTCACTTTGTGCTATAAATACTTACACATTTAGATGATAATTAATACCGGTCCGTTTTCTCGCAGTATTTTCAGTTTTATTTTGCCAAATTCAACCACATTCGGTATCTACATTCATCAGTGGAAAGCGTCTGTTGAAGGTGTGCGTCATCGCTTGAAGGTCAAGGTCATTTTGTGCTATAAATACTTCGTTTAGATGATAATTACCAGTACGTTTTCTGGCAATATTTTCAGTCTCCTTTTGCCGAATTCAACCATATTTGGTATCTACATTCATATCGATCAGTGGAAGGCATCTGTTGAACGTGGGGGTAATCGCTTGAAGGTCAAGGTCATTTTGTGCTAAAAATACTTTACGTTTAGATGATCAATTTAAATACCAGTCCGCTTTCTGGCAATATTTTCTGTTGTTTTTTTTGCCAAATTCAACCATATTCGGTATCTACATTCATATCGGTGAGTGGAACTTCCGAAGGCATCTGTTGAACGTGGGCGTCATCGCTCGAAGGTCAAGGTCACTATGTGCTATAAATACTTTACAGTTAGATGATAATTACCAGTCCGTTTTCTGGCAATATTTTCAGTTTTCTTTTGCCGAATTCAAACACATTCTGTAGTGATGGGCAATCGGTGGAAGAATCATAATCGATTATCGTACTTAGTTGGTAGGTAATGTTGAGCAGAGATTGTAAATCCGATAAAGTAAATTGCAATTGGAGAAATACCTTGTAACTAGAATTCATGCAATATTTGAGCCTATTCTGAGAAAGGTGGTCTTATGATAGAGGGCAATGTAGACCCAGATTGGCCCGCGCACCAGTGCAGGCCGATCAGGGTCTACAGGGCTCAACACTCACAGTTTGTACCCTTTCGAACAATACGGTAAGACATGTTCTAGGATCGGTTTGGATCCCAATCTGACTGTGTGGTGCTGTGCCTTACATGGTGGGAATGGGACTTACACCGATTACACATATCGGGTCCGGTTTTCTAAGAATGCAGACGAACAGTATTTAACTCAACAAATCTATACGAGCGTCCAGGATTTATTCAGTCATCCAATAAGGCCATAAGAACACTAAATCTAGATTACGTAAATTCAGAGATGAATCACAACTCCTATTAAACCGGTACAGGTGTATTACCAGCTCCAAGTGCTTAAAAGATACACGTCACTGAGCCGTAAAACACAATTTCATCATTGTCAATCAGGCCATTAATATGATTGCTGAATATTTAATAGCGTCACATGTTTGCAATTCCAATAACTCATAAATGAATTCAAGCAATATTTGAGCCACATTCTGATAAAGACGGTCTCATGATTTAGGGCAATGTAGACCCAGAAGAGCCTGCACATCAGTGCAGTCCTTCGGGATATACATGGCTCTACATTCATAGTTCGTGTAACACAACTACATCATTTATTGTATACACAACTCAAGTGCAAGTGTCGAGCTTAATAATCATATTTTTGTTTGCAGATCGTTTACCCATGGAATACCTGCCTTGTCATACATTGGCAAAATCACATAGCACTATATAGTATGTGAAAGATAAAGCAAACACTCCTTGAGTGAATAGATGGCTAAAACATGTTATAATACTTTTAATATACATTATAAAAATGGCCCAAACTACATGTGTATCTGCCCCGGGGGCGGGGCCATATAGCGGGGGAATACACATTTTTCGGTCCCCACAGTGCGGGGGATATACCAGGGCTTTGCAAAAAAAAATGCAATGTCCCCGCTATCCCCCGCTATGTCCCGGCCTGGGGGGGGCGGGGATTACAATTGACTGGTGCATAACATAAATAAGTGTTTGTTGTGTGATAAATGGTTTGTTTACTATATTATTGGATATATATGCACTAATTACAAACTATTTGTGTGAAATAAAATGAGTTAGGATCCTCTTGTTTGGTGTTTAATTCCAAATTCAGAACGACTGTGAAATTTACCAGAAAACACTCGCAGTTAAGCACGGACAGTACTAATAGTCTGTTCCTCACAAATAATAGATAATAATAGTATCTTAGGCATGGTATAATAATTATTATAATTTCTATAATGATTAAATATTGTGTTTCAAATATGATGCTGTCTGATGTAGATAGTGTTATTATTCCAGATTCCCGATTAGCGTGATTATTATAAATTACTGCGGACTTGATTGTATATATAGAAACCAAGGCAAAGGGAAGGACAATAACGAGGAAGTATGAGATTATATGTAATTGACCTTGCATGTTCCAAAGGTGATCATATGAATCATAAATGATCACACACAAAAAGTACAATATGACAGAAATACTGTCAGGCCAAAACACAAATTAAGGTGCCAAACACCCAAATGTCGACAAAGGACCAAAGTCAAAATAGAAGATGACCAATCCAGAGAAATCACATTTCTCATGCCGCCAAGCCGAAGGCCCGCCAAACGAAAGTCGGGACAGTTAAGTCGACTATTGACCCGTTACGATAGTAACGAGTGAGCGTGACTGGGTGCGAAGGAAGTACAAGCAACCCAAACGACACGCCCAAACCCCCATACCCTGAGAATGGGGATGCATCCATTTCACAGCCCTATCTTCCCAACCCAAAACCCAGGAGAAATTAGTCAGTAATTAATTTCCACCTTGAGAAAAGTAGGGGAGCCCGAGCGAGCCGCCCGGAATACTCACCGCCTCACAGGTGAACACCCACCGCCACGCCCACGCATCACCATCGTAACCGGTCTCACAAGTACATGAGGCTCTACACTGCCTCTACAATATAGCACAGAGATTAAACCACACATATATATGTGCATTCAATAATAACATATAGCCAGAAACAAATATATGTATATGGCTATACAAACGTATTGTCTCGTCAAGTTATGACTTATTGATTACTAGTACAGCCTATAGATAGCTAGGGTCATGAAACCGTGCCAACGGGATGGACTTTCCCGCATTCGATCTGTCAAAATGAGGAAATTTCTCGTAATCAAAACTCAATATATATATACAACAATAAAAAATAATATATATATATATCCAATCTCGAAATCCGAATATCATGAACTGGTGCCAGGTACACAAAATGAATGTAAGCCAATTCCCTTTCATTGGCGTACATACTTGGCACTTTCATATTCATCTTAAATTGTGAAACTGGAACATTATTTAGGTAGACCCCTAACCACCTGCATGTAAAAGTTGCTCAGCACCCTAGACCCTTCACAATTTAAGTGTAGCCCCCCATCTCTGATCGCGAACATGTGTCTATGAGGCTGACCGGATTTACATACAAATGGCCGAAAGGTGGCAACAAAAGGTATTTTCCGAACTTTACAAAGCCACTTGATTTTGTTGTTGGCCTGTTTAACCAAATGTTCTGTAACTTGGAAATCAACGGGTCTTGGCAACATGGCCGAATACAGCAGTTTGATGCTAGGCTTCAAAGTGTTAACTGTGCAAAAGAGATTATTCAACGCTGAAGGAAATTCGCTATGAATAGCTTATGAATATCATTGGTCCCAATATGAAAAATAACGAAATCATTAATTTCAATAAGATGCTGTAAATGAATGTTATTCTTAACTTTGTGCATAAGTCTGTCAATAGTGGCTCCGGGAAGCACTGCAATTCGAGCCCGGTTTCCCCCCCACCCCCGCCACATGCTTAGCGATTGAATCCGAGACAAGGAGAACACGTTTGCTTCCTGCGTAATAGAACATGGCATACAAGGCAATATAGTACATTAACTAATAATACACACATGTACATGATAAAGTTTTTATGCTACGTAATTATAGAGTTCATACGATGTGCTACTGCTAACTTGTCTGACAAAGTAAAATTCAGGTATCGTTTATAAGAGTCACTTTTCCAGTCGCCCTGAACCTGAATTAAGTCTACCGGCACACCAGCCTTGAATGCTAATGTCGCCCCACCCCTTCTGAAGCTATGCGAAGAATAATTGATGGAATCCAAACCGATCAAAGCAATCATGTCCTTAATAAAGAACCCCTGCACCATACAATCTGCAGAACTATGAAACTCGAAACACATGTATTTCATGAAATGTTGGATTTTTTAACAGCTCCATAGTGACCCGTAGTGACGCTATTTCATTGCAATAGTTGCACATTACGTGCGGACGGATTGTCGCAAAGTATGACCACTGTGGCAGGTATATTAAATATGTTATCAAGAAAGTCCTAGATGACTCGTAGATGTTCAGCAACGTGTATAATCTGGGAAATATTGACGCGGGCCTGTATTCTTTCATTAGGAGTCTATGTGTTATGATCGGACCATTCCTCGACAGCCTCGAAGCATTGTTTCGCTTGTCCCGCGTTTGCAAAACACTTGGTCTGCATCCATTTGGTGAATTTGTCTTTATCCTTCCCAACCTCGAGGTACTTCCCTACCACCTGATGCGCCTAAAACAATCACGGGATACAGAAAAGCGAATGTGCATTATGTGTAAACGGCATGTAAATAGGTGCACATTCCACCCCGCGTACAAACTACTAGTGGGTGAGCCAGACAACATTAACACAGGGTTATCATTACCACCTGGGGGGCAAATTGTCACTATATTTGATTGGAAGGTATGCATCTCTAGATATTATGTCCGCATGATATCAATATGTAAGTCTTCGTTTAAAGATGGTATGCCCTTATAAGTGTACACCCGTAACAGCAACATTTGCTGCTGAAAAATGTGCATGTTTGATACCATTCAAGTAACAACAATGCAAACTCGCATTCACACATCGAAAAAGCACTGAAAACGTGACAGCCGGTAACTATAATTTACATGCAATGGAACTTGACCATTTTCATCCAAAATGGCCGCCAAAATCGAAGATAGCTGCCAAAACCCAAGTACATTACCCCACCACAAGAAATATGTACGAACTGCATCAATTATTGGCAAGCATACGTATTTTTATGGCTGAACTATGCTCTAAGAGTAAAACATATGATGCTAACATGCTAATAAATTAGTAGCAATTGAGAATGTATGTACAACCATATAATGTGGCCGCCAAATATCATAGTTGCCCATCCAAGCAATTTCTTTATTCTTTAAAAAGTCTGTAGCGTCAGAGCAAATTCGCATTTACAAATTGGAAAACGATATGAAAACATGATACTCAATGGTTGTAATTTATAGAACATCGGAACTTGTAGTTTCGTCAAAAACTGCTACCAAAATCTAAGATGGCCGCCAAAATTATAACAAATTCACCCACCAATCCAACCCACCGCTAGCACAATCAAACTATAGTTACGGTGCAATACATCGTAGTGTGCTTCATCACCTGCTTCCATTATCTGGACGGGCAGTGACACATATTGTGATAGCCTAAATTAAATATATACATTTTCCAACTTCTACACTTTACTCCATGCTTGACATAAGACCTTATATTTCGGAAATTAACGGAAATCAGACAATGATGAACTAGGCAAAATAAATTAGTTTGATAGCGTTATCAAAACCAGCTTTCATATGAATATGTAATGAGGATACTTATATAAAATCAAGATAGCTACCGAAATTAGTATTCCACCATGTATCAGTGTTTTGGTTTCTTCTGAAATAGATGGTGTGTTATCCTATCAAAAACATATCTGAATGTTGGTTCGTCAAAGCTAAATAAGTATGTATATTTGACTCGCTGGTAAATAAATATATCACTGTGTATTATACTTCAAATACGAATAAAGCCATGCATTTCCGAAACTATTTATATGTAAATGCTTACTGTTTACTATGTTCTCAGTGATGTTGTTATGCATGTTGCTTTGATGCTATTAAAGGTACATACCCATGCAGTAGGCACAAACTGTTCTTTACTATAGGAATTAAATAAGTGTCTAATTGTGTCGCTATTCCACCACTTCTAATAAATACGAGTGCCCACTATACAAATATAATCATTCTGTAATATATTTTTACTGATAGTGACGCGCGGTGGTATCAGGCTATTTTCATATGCAAATGAGGCATGATATTTTTTAATTATTTATACTAATTAAATGAGTCACCTGAACAAATAATATTTTCGACAGATTATAAAGTATGATCATTGCACATCAACAAATAAATACAGAGATAAATAGTAATGTCTGTTAATGTTTTAAGGAAACACGATTATCGCCCCTGCAGGATATCAGTGTGGAAATTTTGTTTGATATACGAAGTATAATGATGACAATTATATCGTCGGGAAATTGTTAATTACTGTTTATTTTACCCTAACAATGTCATATCTAACGAATGGACGAACACAATATGCCTCGATCCCTATAATATAATCTGGCACGTGGTCATGTACCTTTAATATGAGTGTAATGTATCATCTGTTTGCATCCAAATGTATAATGTATTATTGTAATTTCAAGGACATGGTGTACACGTCATATTGCTGTTCTAGTAGTTTAATGAATCTAAGCCATGCTACTAGTTTCAGAACGACAGCTACGTTTAATGTTCAACATATTCCTCGCTGCAATGCCAATATTTGTTCCTGGGAATACAATTAGATATAAATAGATACCTAAAAGGCGAGCATGAAGCTGTAAGCACATAGCTTTCAAAGGACATCAAATGTACATACGTTAAGACTAGCAATATACGGAACCGAAATAATATTATACTTTTTATTCACATTAGTTACGTTAAGTTGGTGTGTTTGTTTATTACTGTGTCATCCGTATTGACAGGGTTATCCAGCTGTGACTCGTGCGAAAACTCTTGATTTATCAATAATTTCCCAAATTCTTTATGTTTATTAGATAACCACTATTATTTGAGCAAGGTGCATGGAAAAAAGAATAATGTGGCTACCATGACTTTTTTCACGTTTTCAATTATTCCATAAACAACATTCTATTAGGGTACATGGTATCTACTTACAAGTTATATTCCATTGAACAAACATTCAGTTCTTTCGGAGTCGTTTAAGTTTGCCTGTCTAGTTTTTCTTATATTGTTACATTGGATTATTCCAAATCAAACATTCATCGTTTTGACACAGTGTTTGATATTTGTACGTGGCTTCTTTACGCCCTAAGTGTGTGTCGGCTGCGTTGGATCCACGCCATGTAATTGGATCGCGCGATACTCCAGGCTTAGCATGTACCACGCCAATGTTGGAAATGTCATGGACAGGCCCATTTATTCAGATCAGTTCATTTTATATTATATCAGTTAATAATGTTACGTGTCTCCGACGCATACCTACATATACAAATCCTAAAATCCGAATTCTTTGTGAATAGTATTTAACACATAATCCAGTACATTGCTCTGTAGCTAACGGGATATTAGATTTACAAATACAATTACTAAGGTTATGAATATCTTCAAATATAAAATGATACATACATTTCCAATAGAAATATATATCTGTTTTTTAACATACGACCACTATGTGATGCGACAATTTCCCTTGTCTATTGGTTACCGCGTAGCTTCACTAAGTTTACACCTGTCAAACATATGAAACATTGGCGACTGGCATGCGTTGCAAATAATTGTCTAGGTTTCATACAGTAAACACTTTGTTAACCAGTTCCATTTATATATATGTTACTTTTCATTGTAGACATGGACGATAATAGTTACCAGTTTACACCACAAGCTACACAATGTTGTTTAATCAAGTTTCCTTCAACTAAAAATAACTGATATTGGCAATAATTAATATTCATATTAACAAACACGTCTGGAAGTATGTCAACAGACCCCTTCATTTTAAAACATAATGCATTGTACTAACTTAAAGTTAGTCACTGCAGACTTTGTAGCGACGACAATTTCCACCTATTGATTACGATGAACAATCATTGAAGTGTTTCTATAAACCGGCGGGGTGTTCACTTGATGTTCGCATTGGGGGGGGGGCCAAAAAATTCATTTAATAGCAGGTTCGTTATTTATGTTGGCTCAACTAGTGCTGAGGGCAGATGCTGTCAATGCAGCATAAGTAGTATTATTCAATGATGTCGTGTTCTATCGTACTGGTATTAACTTTGAAGTACAATGTTGCTATGACGGGCTTGTAATGGTAATTACATAGCATGTTTAAAATATGTTGTTCGGCAGAGCTCGCGACAGCGTCCACAATGCTACTCAATTTGATCATATATTGTCCCTTCTTGTGTAGTATTTATTTTGTTTCATGGTACTTATGGGTGACCTGTACGTAATTGTCGCACATTACACTGTATTGTTGTAGTTTGTCACTGTCATGGTGTTGACTTATTGACCGTTTTATTTCATTGCTGTGTATTTCCTCTATGTTACTGACTCTCTTAGTCATAATAAGAAGTTACGGAGACCGTTCGGGCGTTGTGACGTCATGCTTGCCAGGTTTAACTGTCTTTTCGAACTATGTTGATCACTGACGATTTGGCAGGGTACGGTTTTGTGTCTCTTTGGTTGGAATGTATGTGGGTGGTATTTCTTTTGTATTTTATTTTATTGTCACTGCTGTTTTCTCATTGTTAAATTAGTGAGTGATTTATGGAATTATTTATTTCTTGCCGAGGTTTCAAAATAGCGTTTATAATAAGTTACTAATACATATGAAACATACTACAGAATCCCAATAGAAATGGGATTTTCCCAAGGATTTCCCTTTTCGCTCACTTTTTTGCTCTCTCGGCACAACCGTTTTCCACGTTTGTGGCGTGTTGGAGGTCGAAATGTGGACAAACTCGAAATTGGAAGTCTTCAAATTCACCTAATTTTCTGTTCATTTTCCTGGTTTGGCAGTTTTGATGGGCATTGTAGGTAATTTTCCTACAATTGAATCTCCTCCATTTAGGTTTTTTAATTATTGGAACGAACACAAAAATAATGTTCATTAACAATTTATTTAATAAATATAATACTCGAATGTGGAAAATTTCCCTCAATTGGAAATACGGAATGTACAATTTAACAAAATAATTTCAATTTGGACACTGAAATGCCAAAAAAATACAACTCCGACAATATCCGAATACAATGAACTAAACATGATGATTAATCAGTTTTTTTGTAGGAAATTTCCTACGTGCGTTATAGGTGTTTTACTTTTTGTCTAGGAATATTGTCAATCTTCTCTAAATAAATTTCAAACTGAAATTCATAAAATACAACTTTGACAATATCCAAATGTTCATCCTAAATTATTTGAACGTAGATATTTCCCACAATTTCAACCACATTTACAGAAAAATCAGAAACAGATCGTTGGAATTTTCCTACGTTCCATTCAAGTGTACTTACTTTTGTGCTGGATATATTGTCAAAATAATGTAAATTTCAACACGAGATTACAAAAATAGGATAGGTCTAATAATGATGTAGCTGTGGCTTGGTTAAAGATTTGGTATGTATGGTCCCTGAGGGGGGGGGGGGGGGGGCGGGGGGGGGGAATGGTTGCATTGTACTTGAGCCCCATTCTTTCATATCCACAGCCTGATAACACTGTATCGCTAACATATCCCGTGTGCTCTGAATTGGAAAATAAACAGCAGCTTAGGACTAATCAACGTCACGCGCCAACAGGTAAGTAAGGGATTAACAGTATGTGTGTGTAAAAGTCAAATATTGCCACAATTTTAAAGCAGATGTTTTTTGGCTTATTTGTACAGAAACAGATGAGAATGAATTGTAAATACATTGTAATAAATTGTCATAGCTCAGGACTTAACCCGAATTTTCTGTCTGTAACGTAAGTCGTCCGAGGTACATGCAGATCTTTCGGGTTAAGCAGAGCTTTGGTGACATGATATGGTGCTGCCCCAAGACGATTTCCTTTACAATGAGTTTACTAATGAAGACCCTGAATATTAGTATAATGTTGAAGCTGAGGGGTTATAATTAGCACTTCTGTTTTGACCCTTGTAGATAAGATTGTCATGTGTAATATCAATTGTCGAATATAATTAAAACATACATGCTGACATACATCACCATTAGTAGTTTGATGTATAAACAAAATCACGAACAGTGTAGAACTTTAACTCAATTTGCGGCCGTATTTGTTGATGCGGGTTTATCTTAAGATCGTGACCTGGGGGACCAGCACAGGGCATACGTACCACTGTTAGTGTAGTTATTGTTCAGTATTATTAACATGTGTTGCAATGTATGGTTAATAATTATGTAGTTATAACTTAATTTCCCTAGTTATGAAGATGTGGCATTTCTTTCTATCGGGCTGTAGTTTTATAATTTTCACAGCAAAACAGGAAAATAACCTTACCGGTACATGTATAGCAAAATGCCATTTTTAGTAGATGACATGATTTTTGATACGGCATTGTTAGGACTTCCCACCTAAAATATTATATCTCGTGCGGACGAAATTTGTCATTGCGCTATTTGTCACATCACTTTGGCTTTCCGCCATTTGAATGATTGTAATGTTTCCAACCGGTTTGTGGGAAGGGGGGATGCTTCAAAGATGCACAGAGGTAATTGTTCACTGCATTTATTGATGGTAATTTGGCCAGGTCTATTCCGCAGCCTGATATATGGATCTTTGCTTTCATGGTTAGAAAGTAACCTATTTCGGACACGTTATGTCGGATGTGTTTTCGACTTGTTTTTGGAAGATTTAAGTTTATTCATTTACCGCTGTATGTTGGCTGATTATTTTTGCTTTTATGCTATTTCGTTGAGTATTATCTATCATTTGCATAATTAACTTTTGTAATGGTGATTTTTTAGGGATCTTTGCATACAATTGGAGTTGCTAATTCTGCGCACCTAAGGCTTTCCAATCAATTGTATCAGTGATTTCTATATTTTATGTAAATTTTGTGTCCGTTTTTATGTTTCGATTGTAGAACCAATAATTCATCTTAAACTGTGTTTATTCATTGGGTGACAGTCCAGTTGTTTTCATATATAACTAGTATCAGCCAATTGTTCTCAGTCTTTTTTATATATTTTATCTTTCCACTTCATGGACCAGGGGTCTCAGAAATGGTCATTTTCCGTTACGTAACATTTACATGACGTAATATAGCTTTACATTTTACATTTTTTTCTTTTCAACAGGCATAAACATAAAACTGAAGGGGCATTATTTAGAAAAGTGTCAAGAATATGGTTAATCTATTGCATTAGTTTGAAACAGAGAAATTTAGTAGCAAGTCGTGGAATTTCTCATTTATGGTAACCTAAACATGTATTTAATATGAAATCAGTAAATTAGCAAATTTAAATTGATTGGCTTGTAACAGATGCCGTGTTTTACACTTGTACCAAACATCGCTATAAAAGATACATTTAAGTAAATAGCACAGCTCAAAATTATGGGCGTAACGGAAATGATTATGGAAACGGTAATGACAAAAGTAAACGGTTATGGACTTTCCATTTATTTTAAAATACTAATTCAGCATATATAACAAAAAATATTTATACTTTGAAATATGCTGTACAATAATAAACTTTAAAGTTAGAGTTTATTTTAATGTGATTGCCAATAAGAAACCCACACTCCTGAAGCGTGTCTGTTTTTTTGTTGTTTCAGTGCTTATACTAATTAAATCTTGATATATAAATATTGTAGGTCTGAATAAATGTGGCCATTACTGACGACAATGATGGGACTGGTTTATATCTATTGACGCATGAACTGACTGGTTAGTATGGTAATTTATCCATTTGCCAGTTACGCGATCGTCTTTACCGTTACACAATTTGTAACCGGTAATGATTTTTCTTAAAAATCCATTTTTCACCCTCTCGTATACAACGCATCATGAAGGTAGAATATGCAAAGGCAACGTTGTAAGTGGTGGTAATCTACCATTTCTGGTTTCGTCGGACCTTACATACATATGGACGTGTATAAAACCGAACCGGTAATGATGCAGTATGGTGTAACTTAAATTCGGTATACAGACCGGCCTCGTTTCTCGGATATGACTTAAGTTGTGTAACCACGGTTTATTTTATAATCGGATCCCACAATCGTGTTCATTGCATTAGTAGAGTGAGTAGGAAGGGGGTTACTCTGTTTTTACATTTTTGTCAGCGTAACGGTAATGATTCGATTTCGCGGGACAGATCTTTAACTTCAGTATTTTTGACAACAAAATGCAAATTTATTGCAGAATAAGTGTTTAATGGCAATGTTAAACTATTTTAATTCGATGCAATGTATAGTAAAAGTCAATTGGACAAGATTTGAGAAATAGGGCTTGTGAACTTTGCTGATTGATGATCGGGACATGCCCATTTGGTTTGCACCATACGTATGCCAACAACAGAAAATAATAACTATACACACATAACAAGAATTGTAAATACTGTTTTCTTAATGGATTGGTATTATACATAGTTTCTTTAATGAAATAAATAATTTTCCTTATAAATTGTGTGATTTGTCAGTAATTTCACCGGGACACCAGATGTAATAAAAATATAGAATTCACTGGTATATGGCATTACATCTCCTATTCAGTCAAACTTTCCTGCATATTCTACGCTGTTCAAAGAAGTTTGTGCGGTGTAAAATGTCATAACGTGTGGACGTCAATAAGTGACGTAATTTGTGTTGATCTTGACATCACATGCGTGTTTGCAACGTCTCAGTTGTTTCGGCTAATGCTGCGCACCCTGGTAGCGTAAACAAAAAATGGCGTGCAGCATATGGATCAGCATAGCAAAATTGGTATTAATCTTGAAACTGAACTATTCTCGAAGTCGGACTTGATCCAATTAACATCCGGTATCTCATACTCGCCTCCTTTCTTGATGAGCTCAGGGGGAATTTACGGTTTTGCTCTATATTTACTCATTTGCGAGTGCTTTAAACAACTAATTTCCAATAGTTAAATCAAATTTGGAGGCATATTTATAATGTTAAATAGTCATTTAAAAATGTTCTTATGACGATTTAGTATTTTCGTGGTTCTAAATGTGAAATATTATGGCACGAAAATGATGTGTTGTAGAGCAAAATGTACCGATGGACCCCCAAACATATCAGGTCACGTGACTAGTGATACGTCACGCCGACTTCGAGAATCCAGTGACATCATGGCAGGTTAGTTCCTTCGTTTAACAGTTAATAAATTTAGTAAATATAAAGACGCTATTCATAAGGGGGGCAGGGGGGGGGGGGGGGGGGTCTGAGAATTTTACACATTTTTGTCTATATTCGAATAAAATTGTGCCACAGTGTAGCAATTAATCGGCTTGTTTATTCTAAAATCCACATAGTTTATTATGACGTACGCATGGCTAAATTATGGTAAATTTGACGTGAAGCTAATGCGCAGTGTAGTATAGAGGGAGTTAATATGATACACCTACGGTGGCATCTTTCTCCACCTCTTACTTACTCCTCCACCCCCAAAAAATCAAAAAAAATAGTTAACGATGAAATTGTCTCCACCAACCACGAAAATATTCCAAAATTGGTGTCAAAATCATCATGTTGTTTTCTCGTCCAATGGTACATATAAATTTAATAGGTTATAAATAAAAATAATTTTAACAAATTGGATAAATAAAATACAAAACGAATTGGAGTTTATAATGATTTGGATGAAGGATATTACGCTGTTGTTTCTACTGTATTAAAACACGGTAAATTGACAATAATAGGTGATATCGAATACATAACATATCTGGCGTAATTTATAACGCTGCGATAATATTCGTTGCATTTACAAATATTAATCCGGCAATTATGTGCCGGTTTAAGTATCATAATTTATATAACTGAAGGATAAAATAGGATACGGTAGAATCACTACCGAAACATTATCAAACTAATTTATAAACAGTTTTAAAATCATAAGATTCGTGTACGGATATGGTTTCTACAATATCGTTTGTAACGAAGAAATTGGAACATTATTAGAAGAAATTGAATATTATTGAACAGAAATTAATTTATGTTATAATACTGCCAAGCTGTCGACAATGTTCCAATTACACGTGTTTTGAACATGGTAATTTGGTGTCCATTTTATAGAGGATTACTCGATTAGGTCTATCGCGTATAAAGATATTAATATTTGTAAATAATTAAAAAAAAAATTGCAAAAGATCCTCCACTCGTGCTCCTCACCCCAGGCGATGGGCCTGATTTCTAGCCGGCACCCAGCCATGGGGTGTTGGGGACCTTTTCTTAAAAGCCCACGATCTGTTGGCTCACATTCTGGGTCGCCTTGAACCCTTTGCCAATTCCTCTATTAAGAGAAACCAGCGAAGTAAGACGAGCCTATGTGTGAATTGGGTTTCCGAAAATTGCAAAGCTATTAGGCTGAAAATCTTTTAGGACGGCACCTTTGTTGATAACACAATTATTTCGACCAAATACTCACATTTGCATAGATGCTACAATTAAACAGACGAGACGGACGTCATACGGATCAAAAATAGCACACACGAGATGAGCCAATTGTTGTAAGGTCAACCAAACATTGTTATTACTCATCACGTTTCCTATACTACATTACAAAAAATGTGTGTGAATATTTATAATTATGTATTAATACCTATTGGCGAAAGATAACATGTGTGGTTCGTTTTTTTGTTAATTTTATAATTAATTTTTATATTTTTTTTTAATAATTTTAAAAGTGAACACTCCTATTATTCCATAGTATTTATTTTTGTTGTATCGGACATTGTTTCAATTACACGGTTATGCCCATGGCGTAAATTGATAGCCGAGGTAAACTGAGCCGATAATTCTCAGTGAAAAAAACATGTTGTTTAGGTATGTGATATTTGGTTACTGCACCAATATAATTTTGAAATAATAGGAAAATTTAAGAAAATTTTTTTTTTTTTTTTTAAATTGTATTTTTATTTTATTTTTTTTTTTTTTTTAATTATTTTAGTAGTATAGTGGGATGGTATATTTTTGACTCCTCCTTTACTACTTTTTTTTAAATTTTTTTAATTATTTTTTATTGGTGCTTGAAATTTCCTCGACTTTTTTCCAAGTTTTACCTAAATTTATCCCAATCAGTACACTCAATTTTTGGCATGGTGGCGCGAGCTTGCTCCCTTATATTTTTTGTAATTCTTCATATTCCCCATTTCTTCCACCACGAATTCAAACTCTAAATTGATATTTTCTTTTCGGCCAAACCGCTTTGGACTCCATAAAGTCGATGCTATTTTTCTTAGACTAGCGAGGAACGGATATTTCTATCAGGTTTTCTTCTTTTTTTCTCGAGTTTCACCCGCGCCCTAATTACCATACAAAGGTGTTCCAGATAATACGGTAATTCCACTCAAATACCCACTGCAAGTGGAATCATTACATATTGTAGATGCGTTGACTGCAAGTTCCCGCCCCACACAACACAGAAACACTTGCAGAACGTACTATGATGCTTGCTATGTTTGCCGCGCGCCTTTATTTATTAGAGTGTCTTTTTCTATTTGGACATTCTCTAATCTTAAAAATATTCCTGCATAGAGACGATTTTATTCAAACCTAAAAATCTTGAACTTTTTTCGTTAATTGATACAGTGTTGGTGGAGTGGTATTGAGAAGTTGAATACAGTGTTGGTGGAGTGGTATTGAGAGTTGAAACAGTGTTGGTGGAGTGGTATGATGAGGTGGATACAGTGTTGGTGGATCGGTATAAAAAACTGATATTGGGAAGCGGTGACTTTCGTTCATAGTTTAAATTTATTTCAATATATTTGTGATTTACAACAATAAGTTCAATTAACCATGAGGACAATAGTGGAAGAATCTCTGTGTCACGATTTTCGTTACAAAGTTAATAACACTACCTTGGGAAGTCTAATTCGATCATCACCGGAGAAACGAATCCCCACCGTCGTACTATCTCCAGAGATTTAGTGATCCAACCCCCGTTCTTCCCCATCTACTACAATATTTATCGCGACCGCGCCCACAGGTTTAATCATTAGCATTAACCGGCTGAAGACCGCCATTTGGTTAACTTCCCTGCCAGCTGTAAATAGTGTATCCCCATATTTATTTACTCGCTTTGGCACCGAACGAATATTCATAGTGCCCCACAACAAGGGCCCGCTTCTCAGCCCAAAATGTTATGACACGTTTTGGTGTTTTTCTTGTTTTCTCTATTCCGGCAAGCGCTATGTTTGCGGTTTTTTTTTGGGTATTGAGTTATTATGCCTCAGTACGAATTCATAAGAGCCTCTCAAGAGCTTTGGTCGCGGCTATACGTCAATGTTTCAGTTTATCGGTTTATTTTTTCATTAGTTCTGTAAGTGTCGCTTCTCTGTTGATAGGAGTCCTATGAGCGCAACGCGCATAAGCCCTCGTATTGGTTGTCTGGTGGTCTTCTAAGGCTTTATCAATTACCGACGGGTCTCTTTTGAAATTCGGTTATTTTTTCATTAGTTTAGTAAGTGTCGCTTCTCTGTTGTTGTGTCCTCTAAGAGTAACACCTATAAGCCTCCTTAATAATCCGCCTGGTGGTCTTCTAGGGCTTTATCAATTACCGTTAGACTCCATCAAGATCAAACCGGGTCTCTTTTTTAAATTCGGTTATTTTTTTATATAGGTCAGTAGTGCCGCTTCCTCTGTTGAGAGGAGTCCTCTGAGCGTTAAACGCCCCATAAGCTCGCAATGGCCTCTTGTGATCTTCTCGGCCCCTCACACCGACCTGGTTCTTTTTATAATTTCGGTATTTTTTCATCTTGTTCGGTAAGTGTCGTTCTTTACTGTTGAGAGTTCTCTAAGCGCAAAGCTCATAAAGCCTCCGCAATGGCCTCTGGCAAGGTTAGATGGTGGTTTTCTCGGACTTTATCAATAACCCGGACGGGTTCTCTTTTCGAAATTGGTTATTTTTTTTTCTAGTTCAGTAAGTGTCGCTTCTCTGAGAGAGAGTTCCCTCTGAGCGCAAAAACCTTCATAAGCCTTCTTAAGGTCCGACTGGTGGTATTCTCGTGTTTTCTCAATACCGAGTGGCCTCATTTCGAAAATCGTTTATTTTACCCGTCTAATTCAGCAAGTGTAGCTTCTTTGTGAGAGAGTCTTCTAAGCGAACGCCATCATAAACCGCTGTATTGTTAAACCTGGCGGTCTTCTCGGGCTTTATCATCCCCAACGGGGCCTCTTTTCTAAATTTGGTTTATTTTTTTACCTAGTGCGTTTAGTTTCCGTATGCGTTTCTTCACGACTTGTGTATTAACAGCCAGTGCATATGCTTCTAAGTTGTGATAGTAGACTTTTGTGAATTCTCGTCCGTGGCCCTAGATATAGTTCTATTGATCAAGGCCTTTGTTTTTTGAGGTTGTTAAATGTCGCCCTCTGCGGGTTGAATCCCCCTTCTGCGGTTCCCAAATATTATTTGAATTTGTCACCCATTCGGAAAGAAACTACCTGGTCCGTATATACTCATAATGTTGATAATATATATATCGAAACATGCGTTTTTATTCTAAATAATTTTTTCAATTTAATTTGAAATTCTAGGACGACCGAAAATCGGGTAATCGTCTCTTCAACTCTCTCACTTTATCATCAAGAATAGAATCTTCAACTCGTGGATGTGTCCCGATTCCATAATCTTTCATCTCGGGGTGTGGTGAATTCTAAGGTCACAGTCTCGCCATAGGAAAACAGTCTCTGGCGGGCACATTTTCTGTAATGTGTGGGGGATCCGTCTACCGTGTTGTACGATGTGTTCACCCGATCAAGGTGCTCCCGAGAGTTTTCGTGAAGGCGAAGTTTTACTGGGTATTCGCCGCGGTGATAACCCACGGGGAAGGACAATGTCCATCGGGTACATTCGCCCTTCTCCTCGTTGTAAGTGGGTGCAATTTAAATCCTAACATTGAGGCCAACCACGGTGTGTTCTTTATTTTTTATCAAACGGACAATGTCCGCATCCCGCGGCTTTTGAGACTGTGAGAGTGAAAAACCATTATCAGACATTTTCCTTGCGATTAAAGATTTGGACATATCTGAAACCCCAAAAGGCCAGGGGACGTAATACGACAGCTGATTCCGGAATGTCGTCTCTCTACTTCTGCAGGACGTTCGGCGGTCTCTAGATCTAGCATCTTCGGAATAGATAATCGTAACCGTTCTATTCCTTTGATATCCTTATACATTCAAGGTTTTTCCACCAACCGATGAATGTTATTGATCTAGGCTACCGGTGTTTTCGCAGCAGTTGTCTATTATTTTTGAAGTTCATAACTCCTTTTGAACATTAGTTATAGTAGCAAAACATAATTAATATCTTTCAATGGATACCAAAGCATTTAGCTTTAACTTTAATGTAAAGTAACGCGGTCGGTGGTAAATACACACAAAAAGACGTTGTTAACCGCTTGTACACCCAACGTAAACGGTTAGACCGGAAGTGGGTTTCACCAAATTCCCTAAACATCTTTAACAAATATAGGTTGCCCATGATTACTACGATGGAGGTGGATAAACGGCTGGAAAGCAACACCGATGCAGTTTTTGGCAGACCAAATAATTTTCAGCTGGATGGTGCGCAACAGCCGGGTGTGGAGTTTCCATATAAAGACCATTGACATCCAAGAATTCTTGCTCCGAAGTGTCTACAACTTTCACGTGTATGTATACTATTAGAGGATTCTCAAAGAAACTAGTATTTCACTACCTCAAGGACGACGCCTTGGGTTTCCAATTTCCAAAATATAACCGTATTGGTAGTTTGAAAGAATGTGTAACGAAATTAACGTTCAAAAGACGCGGATGGATGACAGAAAGCATTTCCTACCAGCACCGGCCTCGGGGAGTTCTCTTCACGGACAGTCCGGGAATTGGGACCACGACTGATTTTTAGACTCGATCACTCCGGTGACCACTTCGTCAGTCGGAACGCGGGGGGTGAATTTTGACCCCGCGGACTATGTCTTTTAGGGACGGAGTGTCTGGTGGTCGACCACTGTGGCGTTTTTTCTTGTAAAATGTTCCCTCCGAAACTGGCTCACGTCGGATTACATACTGCAGAACCCGGGCTGATGAGGGTTCAGAAACGCGTGGGGTACATTATGTTTGATTACGGGTCTAGGGTTCAAGCAGGCCGGGGTTACTCGCGTCAAACGGACTCCATTCGCACGTACGTCTGGGCCATTCTGGCGCACAAAAAAAACTCGCAGTTCTTACTGGGCAATGGGAACGGCGTTTGATGCAACCAAAAACAATTTTTGGCACTTGTTGAGGACGCCATCTCAGCTAGGGTGGACCTGGAGATGGAATCCAGAAATTATCAAGACGTTTTTCAGAATGCCAGCACCCCAGGTAGACTATGTTTTGGAATAGGTCTTTTATGGCGCGAGCAATATGATATACGAGACGACCCGAGTTGACGGTTCATTAATAGATCGTTATCGCCACCGTCAATCAAAATATTGGCCGCAACGGAACGTGAATACGGATTTCATCAAGCGGCACCCAACAGTGGAAACCGATTTTCATAAAAACACAAAATGGATACAACCTCCCCCAATTCGTAAATCGAACCCGTACCCCCTATTCGTAAATTGGATGAACCATCGAAATCCTTCAATACAGCCAAGACGCGATTGGAGAAACACAATCAATCGTAGATTGGATGAAATTGGAAGCACATACACTCGAGGAGAGAGAATTGGGTCTCGTCATCGCTTCGTGGCGATCGGATTATTTACGCTTTGGTTGTAGGAAACTCTTGACAGAGAATAATGGAGACGGGCGATTGCCACGATTAAAGCCTGGTATTTTTGGCTAGCCATCCGGCCGTTTTTGATATTTATAGATAGCAAGTAAGAAACGATACTTCGATAAGTCCAGGTAGTGCGGGCAGCCGCCTTTCCAGCTAAATTTAGCTAGAAAGGACTGGCGTGGGGCTTTTAGTTGTTTTTTTTATCCACCTCCTTGTGCTCCACGGGTGGGGCTGGTGTGGTGCTGGAGCGGTTGGTAGCGCCGCACCACCAGTGAAAGTTAGAAACTATGTTCTATGCATATTAAAAAAAATATAAATTAAAAATTATTGATAACAACAAATAATTATAATAAATAAAAAAAAAAATTATTATTTAAAAATTAAAAAAAAAAAAGAGGGTCGTTTTTTTCGTGTTTTTCTTTCGATATACGTCACACCGAATAGCAACGAGGATGCTTGCTATCGTGTCGCCATGCTCTCTGACAGGAGTGCGATGACGCTACCCGAGTGTCGGTCTCTCGTGCAGGACCCTCGTGATTGATTCGCGGATCGATTATTTGTGTGCGGAGAGCCTCACGGTTAGCGAGGCGGCCTCCAAGCGAGATTCTCTTTTCATCCCGCAAAGTCCGCAGGAGTGTGTTGATCCGCTAGGTAGGATTTAATCTTCGTCACGGCTACCTCCAGTTTTCTTTCTTCTAGCGCGATATGTTCATCCAGTCGCCGTGAGTTTGGAGAGGGGGGGGATTAAGGACCAGTTCGCACGGACGTTTGTAGTGCCTTATCGAGTGCCACGGAGTCTCGAAGAAGGTAACGGTGGGTCTCGTTGAGTATTTTCAATTGTGATTGCCGCTGAACGGTGGTTTCTCCATCGTGTTATTAACGTCGGTGTCTTTTATGTGGGACCTGCTGAGCTCGTCCGTTTCTATCGAGGTGGCCGTCTCGCTATAGTTTCGTCGGTAGATTTTAGGGCATCTACAAGCGCGGGCCGGTACAAATTGTTTTACCCTTCTTCAATCGTGAAGACTTGTTCGTCCCTATGGTTGGCCACCGCCCCGGTATCCCCGCAATGGGTGTTTTAGCGATAGGGGGTTTTCGCTATTAATGTTGAACTAATGGGAGATTTAGTGCTGCTCTTAGTCGGAATTTAACGCTAATAAATTTGAAAGATTGGAGTAGTCGCGACCGACAGTGGGGACCCCGACCCCCCTTTTTTCTGCTGCCAATATTGGTTGTAGTAGTCGTTTACAGCTCCCTCATGTACTTTCATGACTATGACTAGTGGTAGCGTCACCATATTGTGATGGATTGGAACTGGAGTTTCTATGGTGGGTGTGTGAGGGAATCCTCGATGTTATCATCATACATCGAGGTAATCGTCTCTTCGATTTCAATTTTTTCCATGTCAAACATAGTAATCTGTCATATTTTCTTAAAATTAATTATGTATTAACAGACAAAACCATAGGGTTTAATTAGTTCAATAAAAATTAATTATGTCTTCGAGTCAATTCGGTCGCAAACTCAATCATACCAGCAGGACTTTGCGTGAGCCCCTCGGGGCAATAGTCGTGAGACAGAGTGTCGTTATTACGAAACAAACCCATCTAGATCGTCAGAAAAACCAGCAGGGTCTTACGTCGCTTCCCCATCCTCGGAGCTAACGACGTCATTGTTCCTGGTACTGTTCGACCTCGCTTTCACTTATTTCCTAATGTCGACGGACGCGGACCGAACGTCGTTCCAAGAACCTGGGTTCGCGGCCATTCGTCAAGAGACCATGATAAAAGATTTCTGGTAATGAGGTGTGTCGATCTATGGACAGCGACGTCTACCATTGCTATCAGGACCGGTGGAAGGACGTCACACGAGCTTGAATATCGCTGTATATCAGGTATTGACACCAGCAAAAATTAAGAACGTAAACCAATTATTAGTATCGGGGCTTGCTACAAGGGCAGATAAACAACGCGAGTGACAACGCGGTCGCGGCGTGTACTGCAACCGCTTCACATTCCGCTCGAATTTGGAGTTGCGGGAGAGTACATGCCCTACTATCAGAGCGCTTTGGCTGACCGCCTCGAATTACGAACTAAAACGTTCAACGATACGGCCGAGTTATCATAGCCACCGACCAGTTATCGACGTATACGATCGAGTAATGGTTTTCGTGGAGTACGACATGGTCACGATGCCCGAACTAGCGCGATTGATCATAACCCAGTACGCCGGGCGCGTTGCCATACTTTACGACCGAGTTCTTCGCCATCGCAAGATGCGAAAAACATAAGCGACACATTGTGGATATTACAACGTCAACGTACCGCCCGCTCGATGAAAGGGTATACTGATGTTGTTCGAGGATGCTCGGTTCGGTTCGGTGCTAGAAAAAACGACAGATTCTATAACCCCAAAATCACGAAGTAGAGGTGGACGATCGAGGGAGTCCCCAATCAAATCTACAGCGCGGGTATTCGCGCGCACCAGCAGTGGGATGAAAGTAAGAAAGCAGGTTGCTGCGATCTAAGCGCTCTACGGAGGTTGCAGCAGGTTTGCTAAAGACATTGCATCTCTCGGCCGTTCCCTCGCGGAGTTACTGTATAACAAATACGCGGTTTGGCTAGACATGCGAGCCAGCGACGATGACCAAATACACGGTTGCGGGACGCCAAGTTGAGAACGCTAGTGAGGGTGTGACGATCCAGATAACCAAAGAGGCGGACGGAGCGGGCCATTGAAACGTGTCTTATATATAATTACAGACGCACACTACAACATCGAAGATGGTCGATTAGTAGTCAGCGATCTACTGATTTAATAAAAAATTCATCTAACGATTTATTAATAAAAAAAATCATCTAACGATTTTTTAATACATAATTTTGAATAAATTAAGAAATCTAGCAATCAATACCAAGTCACGGATTGGAGATGCTCACTCTGCCATAATATGTGGGCAGGACAGGATGTGGAAAAAACGGTTTTCATCCTGACTTACTCGAGGGATTACCGCGATGCCTTTCGTACATTTGTGATCCTATGTCCCACTGTGCGGCACAACGATATTAATCAGCGTGCCGTGAGTTATGGACCGACCCTGAGGTATTACGTTATTTGACACGGTGATAGGCTTCACGATTGGATGCGTGGTTTATACCAACATATTTCAGGGCGAGCCCACCCTATACAGGGATTGACACGATTGCTCAGCCAAGGCGGCGATGACCAAAAAGAAGGACATGCTCTCCGAGCTCGCATTTTGGCCACCATGCGAGGCAAATGCGTATGGATATCCACTCAAAAATAACAACGCCGTCCTCCAAGGATCTGCGCGGAGCAAACGAAATGGGTCGCCCTCTTTCACTGCCAAGGACCGGACTCATTCGATGGACTGTCTTCGAGAGAATGCGTTATCCCAAAGCGCGAGGGAGGGCCTGGAGGTTCGAACAGATACTTTCGAAAATAAGCACGCCAAGTTCTGCTAAAGGAGATCAACAACTGCTTATAAAGTTATCAACTAAATCTATACGATTTATTTAATAATTATTAATTTTGAAAAAATATTGAGGAAAAAATTGCAAAGTAATAAGCTATTGCATTGCTTAGCATTGCGAACATTGCTTAGCAATTGCTGAACAATTTGCTGATCAAAGCTGAACAATGCTTAACAATGCTTACAATGTTAGCAAATTGCTTAATAATTGCTGAACAAAGCTGAATAATGCTGAACAAATGCTGAACAATGGTTAACAATGTTAACAATTTGGTGCTCCGCTGCGAGCTTGTTGCGAGCATAATGGTGATCATAAGAAATATGGGTGGTGCGCATTTATTATTTTTGAAAAAAATTAAATTAAATATGTTAAGTGATGAGAGTTGTTAGAATTGTTAAATTACTAATTTTGAAAAATTAAGAAAAATGAACTGCGACGAACTTCTCGATCAGCTAATAGAAGAACCTAAACTTCGATGCCAACAATATGATCGACAGAGCAATGGGATCTTTTTTTTGGGTTGAGATGCAAACGACTCGAATGAAAAATGAAAATGCGGGCGACGAGAGCGGCTAGCTGCGTGGTTGCTGGGGGGGACAATCTCGGAGCATTATCTCGTTAGGGCGTCTCTCAGTTTTTCAGGTGGTTATGATGTCAGATGCGGAGACCGATAAAAGTATGGCGCGATACGAATCCAAATTGGGAGCAGAGATGACAAAAACTCTTGGTAATCGGCGGCGCATTCATTTGTTCGCTACCGCCGTTAGTAGATTCTCCCGTATACCAAACACTGCGGGGGTTGATGATCGTCTAGAGGGACGGACCCTTTTATAAGGGACACACTCTTAGAACGGCATGTGCTCAATTATATCACAAGTTTGGAAATGTACTTAGCTCAATAAACAACCGGTTTGTCCACGGAGTAAACACTGTCAATGTTGGACATATATGCCCACGAAAACTATAAGCTCTTATTATTAATACAAAATATAATTTTGAAAATGATGACACAAGACACAACCACGAGAGTGACGGAGGTTTGAACAGATTGCTCCAACACATCGAAACCAGAGTGTTACTCCGCCACTGGATGACATACCGCATATAAAAAATCCCCAAAAGCAGGCAGCTGGGCGGGGCGTGCGGTGCAACCGAAAAGTTAAAACAAGATTTAATTACTCGCCGAGCTTAGAGAGGGTAAACTCCAATCGAGATTGGGGACTGAGACTGCAAAAAATCTTGAATACTGAGTTGGGTACAACAACACCCCAATTCCGAATTGGAAGCACACTCAAATTCAAAGGAATTTGTCACCAAGATACCAACTACCGTTGGAGTTGGGGTGAACCAAATTCGTGAATTGGAGTTGGGTTGTGGTGGTGGTCTGGCATGTGTTGGTGCCCTGTGCGTTGGAATACCCAAAAAACATCCAGCCAGTGTTCAGAAGAAAGTTTCGAAAAACACCAATCTCAAACAATGTTGAATTTGGATGCGCCCATTTAAAACATTGATCGCGACCCATTTTATTATGCAATAATTTTAACAATGGCTGAACAAGTTGGTAAATGTTAGTGAATGCGCTTTATCACGCCGTGTGATATCGGGTTTCAGTATCGGTGTATTGCTCGACTTTCAAGATGACTAGGAGAACCGTCAAATTGGACTTTACTGTGAGAGGAGTAAGGGCTCGCGACCTTAGATGTAGCGGCCGCAGTTTGGACCCGAGATTATCTAGTTAAAGCTGAATTCTACAGTTATATATGGAAATAAATGGCTTCAATCGCTGTAATAGTAGGTGGTGCGGCTTGTAAACGCATTGGCGTTCAGCGGTAGCAACTTTATATTCTCTACAATGAAAAGCTCGAACCCGTGGATGAGGAGCGTAAGCGCATGATTTAGCTGTAGAACAAACTCAATAGCGCAAAGGAAGGCATGTCGAAAAAACACGAACGCCCATCTGGACTGGGGTCAATGAAGAGCTTCGCCGCGAAATTCACGCGCGCAAACTTTTCAGAAGTTGAAGAAGCCAACCCGCGAGTACGCGCTGGCATTTCCGCCACAAATTCTCGAAATCCAAAGGATCCCGAGCCCCAACTTTCAGATTTCTATGTACCGTCAGAGCCAAAAGACCGCAGATCGCGTTCATCATTTGGGATATGGGTGTGGATGGGTCTCGCCGGTATTATATTCAATCGAGATTTTTAATTAATTATTTATAACATTTTTTTTTTATAAATCTATTTATATAAGAACGATGTTAGTTGACGAACTTTATAACGCTATGATTGATGTAGGCTAACAGCCCAAAACATCGTTTACCTGGTGCAAAGAGTATGATTTCGTCTGGCCGGATTCAGAGTAGATGGAATTCTGCAGGACCTCGTTTATGCAAATACGCGGTACTACGCACCTGTTAGATTTCATGCATCTATGCAATGGCATGTTAGCATACCCTAGTATCACACTACTCAAACTCACCAGATACCTGCACATCGGCGCTCGTGTCAGGCGATGAATTAGCTATCCTCCACACCCATCCGTAACTGTCGCACCAACCACACCAATACGCGATCTGGGGAACTTGCAGCGACAATCGCAATTGTACTTCCATACCATAGGTTTAGTATTAGACGCAGTTACCGGAAACGAACTGGCGAGGGCATGTTGGGATTGTCGATATTATTAGCATACTTCGCTTACGATGGAAACGCCGCAATGATACAAAACTAACGCGCAAGCTGTCGAATTACTTACTTTAGTCCTGCGGCTACAGGTAGGGACTCGAGGGGGCCATCAAGAACCTCGCGGCGGCGACAAGGTTTACAGAAAACGTTGTAAGAGAATGGCTCAAGATTCAGGCCATTGGCAGATCTATTTACCCGCGCTCTCATCAATATTCAGCGCCCGAAATTCGTCTTATGCCGGTGGCCGAACCAAGATCACATGCGGATCTTCCCTGTTTCTCCATCACGATCGCGTCGCGTCGCAAAACGTAAAGTACGCACTGACAATCGTTGACGCGTTAGCGAGTCTTTACAAGGGGGGCTGAGCCGTTGGCCACTAAAGTGTTAAGGAAGTGGCCGAGGCCTCTTTCCCGAATATATAAGGAGGGAGTCCTCTCAAATGGCCGAAATTTCTCCAGGCGATCCCGGCCGCGTAGTTCATGGGCCCCGGGGCGGTCTCTCATCTATTGTCTTTAAGCATAATGTTTATATCAGATCGCTGGCTCCGCGTAACATCCACCCGGGACCAGGGATCGTGGAAACGCTTCAATCGAACCCTGGCTGAGAGACTGTTCGGACACCCAATACGCTAAAGAACTTGTAGACCCTCATTCGCGATCGCACGAAGTGGGTGGCCAGACTGCCGCCGTGGTCTCCACACTGTACGGAGAGGTGACCAGTTTGGATTAGGTAAGAAGCCTGTTGTGCTATATAGTTTATATAGGGGTGACGAGCAAGGCCCTCTGCCGTTCCGCGCGGGTGCGTCAGTTGGTTTAGAGGAGCAGCGAATTCCATCTGATATTGACGTCCGTACTCTCTTATCAACCAGGGAGAGCTCGAAGTTGCAGCCGCCGCCCGCGCGACTGATCCCGTTGTGGTCAATGAATGTATATATCTGGATCGCTCTATTACCAAACCTGATGAGGCCGGCTCTATTATTTGACTGTTGGTCCATCTCGCGGTTTTTTTTGTTCGCGTAGCACTTCTTATGGTGCTTTGACCACCCCAGAGACCCCCGGATCGTATGCTTCTTTAGAGATGTTCGGTATGTATTACGTCCTGGTTACACGCCGTCTTTTATCGTAGTATGCAGAGAGTCCTAATTTTTGTTGACAGGCGTTTTCATAACGCCGTCTTTCTTTTTAATCCTCATTTTGTGCTACATCTATAATGTGTTTTCCATCTTCTGTTGTTTCACTTTGTTTCGTTATATATATCCCAATTTAAATTGTTTTGTTCTCTTGGACATTCCTTTCGAGAGTTTTTATTTATTTTTAATTTAGCTTCCAAAATTATCCTTTAGTGGAAAATGAATTTAAATTTTTTCTACAAAATAACATTCTACGATAAACGCTATCGCCCTATCACCGCTAAATCCATTTTGAAAAGTCCGGGCTTCTCTTTAGCTCCTTTTATCCCAAAGCAACCATTTATTTTTTTCGTTTTCAAACTAGCGCTAGTATTGATTTGGTCTAATCAATTCCTATATCGTTTTCCACTAATCCTATATTACATCAATCTGTTCCCATCTGTTATTATTCTAAAGTCTTCTCGTTTTATGTATTTATCAAGAAATTCGTATAGTAAATTCCAACTTCTCAATTTAGCTAGTTGATAAAACGCATATTCCACAATTGGAATGGTTCTTTAGCGCACAACTGGGTTTTCTTGTAGATATTTCGTAGCATTGTCTATCTATTCCAAAATCATCTAAGAATGCAGGATCTTAACGCTTTGTCAACACAGTTTTCAGTTTGTGTATATGTAGTATTTAAATGTCTCTCCGTTGCCTCTTCTTTTTTCCACAACACGAATTGGCATTAATAATTTCATTATATCGCTACTGGTTTTTTTATTTGGTTCTACATCGCCTGTTCGTTTGCGGCTGTAACTTCTTTGCGAACCATTCGAAGGTTTTACCACTAATATATTCTATAACTCGATGAACTCCCCGTATTTTAGGCCTGTGGTTTTTTAAATACCATTCTCAACAGTGGCGGTACAGCAATACTTTTGTTGGCGTCATAGATCCCACCAATTTTCTTCCATGTCCTCGAGTTCTTCAGTAACTTCCAAATTTTTTAAACATGTGTGTGGGGAAATTCATCATCCTCTACTTCTCTGTTTATAAATATTGGGGACATTTTCAAGAAAACTTATGTTTTTTAGTATGTGTGGAACTTTTTAATATTCACCTCCGCAAAACCCAAACCAGTATACAGATAAATCTCTTTTACAATAATTTTTAATAAATTTAGGGTTATGTGGGGTTTTCTATATGGTGTATAGTTTCTCTCCCACACGGCATCTCTTTATTTAACGTAGATAAATATAAACGCGTTTGCATCGTACCCCAAAACAGCCTTGCAAGGTTGGTGACTTTATTTTGATCTAATATTGAAAAATCACCGGCTTCAGCATAGCGAGTTAGTAAACTACTATGGTTGGACCACCAACATAGAGCGTCCTTCATCATTTCGTATGTTTCTTCTTTTTGGTGCATATAGAGCATCCTCCGGTTTAATCGTCTTGAAGATTTTTGTTCTTTATTGGGTGTCTCAATAAATATTGTATGCTATCCAAGGTAGTGTTACCGCATTTTGAAAATATCCACACCTTTCTGTGTTTATTAAAATTCACTATTTTTCCACGCTTCTAGAGAACGGTGTACATCTAAATCGTTATAATTATTTCAACCAAATCCTCTGAAAGTTTTGATTATTATTTCTTCGAAATCATACGACATTTACTTAATTAGGTTTCATCTATTAACATTTTACCAGATAGTTTGGAATACCAATTCTCTATAATCGGGTAGTCCTGGGTTTATCCAGTTTGTATGGTGAATCGAAACCATCATAAGGAAAGAAAGATTTCTGTCTTTTCAGTCGTAGGCTTTTTATCCAACTATCATAACTAACCCAGGTCTAGGATAAAGTATTACATCAAGAAAATCTAAATTATGGAGGTAGTAAATAGATTATTGTTGAGTTTGCTACGTTTCGACAATACTTTCTTTGTTGGTGAATGTCTGTTGCCTACTAGGTATTTCTTTATTAAGTTTATATCGTACTTACTGCTGTTTAAAACCTATAACGGTACTTGTTATCCACTTGTACGATCTTGGCGATTTGGTTTTTAAGTAAATATTCCGTATTAACTCATATCTTGCCACACTTCTTCTATTTATAGCTTTTCCTGACTTTCAATATTCTACGAATTTTTCTTATAAGTTTTGCGGGTCTTTATCACAAATATGAGTTATGTTCCTGAGAAATTATCTCCTATACTTCGCTTGCCGGAACGTGCTCTAGTTCGTACTCTAAAGTATTTACGGTAGTTTCAAATTCTGGCTGGAGATACGCTTCAAAAATCGTTCTATACTATCTGATGATGGTTAAAGAGTATCTAGTGTCACAACCGTCTATAGATCTTTACCCGTTCTTTGGAATTCGCAATTCCCACTAACTAGAGGGTTGATTTCTTTGCTTTTTCTAATAACTTTATCTTTCTCATTGTGGAATGCGCGTTCTTTTTTTTTATGCTTTGCGATGAATCTCACACCGTGCCAGTAGTAGTAAACAGCCGGTATTGATATACGGTTTTGGTTTTGGAACAGTATCCCATCTACAGGAGCTCCTAAAATCCATATTTCACATCCGTGTCCGCACTGTTCGTGGTGAATGTGGAATTCCCTACCGCTTTTTGAAGAATACTATCCAATCGATCGCCCTTAACTTTTAGAACCTTTTGGGTTAAAACGCTTTCTCGAACGCGACGCGGGGCGCTCTAAATAATTACCATCACATTTCTATTTTTTTCTCACCTTTCATACATTTTGGTCCGTAGTGTCTCTTCATTATTACTCGTTTCGTGATTTATGTTTGCTATTATCGCAAGGCTGTAAATTTATAGATAGGTTTTTAAGGTTTTTTTCAGAAATGGTGATTATTTAACAGTCCTATTGTCATTTGGTTTATTACTAGTGGCCTTATAGTGTGCTGGTACCTTTTCAACCACCATACATTACATTCGGTGGGGTTGATATACTTCTATTAACCGATTTTTAAAAACTCTTAAACCTTTTTCAGATTGAAAAAGGAATTGGTGTAACCACCATTACTACCGAAATATTGCTTACTAAAGTTCATGTCGCCTTTTTCTGTACATATGTCGGGTCTTTTATCGTCATATGCATAGCTAGCACCTGCAAGGACAAAGGTCGTCATTTATTATGAATTAAAGATTACATACCTTTTTTATTCTTCAGCCATTTGGAAGTTCTCCTCCTGCCGCTTCTTTGGATTGTATACCAAATCTATTCCCTACTACCCTGTATTAGCTTTACAAAAAACCGCTACCCCATCTATACAATCTTCCACTTTGTATGTTGTGTCTGTCTATATTATTCGACATTATTCGTGTTTGCTCTTATCTGTCAGCCATTTTTTAACGGTTTTCATTGATGATAGTGGTTCGACCACCGAGATTTTTGTGAAATATTAGTTTTTGGTTTTCCTTTTTAATTTCCTCCATATGATCTAGCCTTGTAAGAATTGAATATTCAAATAAAAATTGGTTGTTAGATACGGGAGCGAGTTTATCGGACATGCGTTTCAGACCTCGTTAAATGTTAATGTTATTACGAAGGTTAATGTAACTACCCTTCTTCATTTTCTACTTTTCCAATGTTTCATCGTGAGCCCCCAATATTTCTTCACCTTTTTCCACTATCGCGCTAACGATAGATTTTTTCTTATTTTTATTTGGTCGTCTAATTTGGGGACAAATTAGTTGAGCTTGAAGGTTGATTTCCCTAAGCCATTAACCCCGCAATACTTTTCTTTTTGAATTATGGTACCCAACTTCCTCAGCTTTGGATATTTCATTAAATGCCCTCTTTTATAGGCGCGGGTAAACCGGCTTCTTAAAGCATCATTCTTTGTGGCATTTATCGAGCTTTGTCAACACTAACTCTCATCTCGTTTTTTATATAAGTAATCCCTTAGAGATTCGGGCCTTCTCTTCTCAAACTTCTATTTCTGCTCTAGTTTCTGACGTTATCTTATTTCAGTAATATACTTTTGTATAACCTATGAAATTTATCTGTACAATTGGTCTGAATACATTATGTTTTTTCACTTCTAATTGAATATAAAACAAAACAAATACATATATAATGGTAGTGTGAGGACTTGTGGTTAAACGTTTACGAGATAAAGACTATCTACGAAGGATCTGAGCGAGACGTAGAAAAGTTTCTTGTGTCCCCCCGCAATTTCAATGCCCCAGATAGTTGCCCTTGTAAATTGTAAGTGCCAAACTATTTGTAGACATAAGCAACTACGCTGCCCTGTGGCAACAGGTGAACGTGTAGACTAGAGTGTTAGTAATTAAGTGCTGATCTGCGAAAAAATTATCTATATTGGAGGAGAAAAATGGGGGTGTTGGATTATAACTATCACTCGTGGGCACATTTAAATCAGAAACTTATTAGAATTAAATTCATAAATTGGATGTCAAAAATAAAATCCTTTTTAAGGTCTATTGTTTTATCTGGTCAATTGGACGTGAAACAAATGATGTATTTTTGACACCAATTTTGAAATATTTCGTGGTTAGGTGGGAGACATTTTCATCGTTAACTATTTTTTATGATTTTGTGGGGGTGCGTGGTGTAGTATAGAGGGTGGAGATATGATGGCCACGTTAGGTGGTATCTTTTTGACTCCATTCTATTCTACTCGCAGAATTAGCCGAAATGACTGTATGTAGTAGGAGGGGTATGTGTTATAAAGTGGAAAAATATCGTGTTTGGTACTGGGGTCGACGAACCCAGTACTCATGTTCGATTATCCTACCAAGGGCTGTACTACTACATTCCTCTTCCTTTGTTTCTCAAATGTCTCCCTCCAGGTTCTTTTATAGGACACCCTAGTTCATTCTGTATGGAAGACTTCATACGACGTTATGACTTCGCTATTCGCCAGTGGCGTCTGAAGCAAAATTTAATATTGGGAGGCGGCAGTTAAAGCGAGGGAGAGTGCTAGGGGGGTCCGGGGGGCTTTCCCTTTCCTGATTTATTTTTGAATTTTTAGATCGGGCGCTAACGATTAACCCAAAATCCTCCCCAAATCATCATTTCCCCAAATCCTTCCCAAAATCCTCATGTAATGAATAAGTTATCCAAATAATATGTCTCAAACCTTTTAATATCAGTTATTAAGAAGTTATTGAACCCGATTTGAATACGATTTTATGGTAAAAAGAGTCTTATTTCGCTGTTTTTAATTTATCTTTAGGCAATTTACTAGCAGCAATGAAGATCATCCAAAATTAAATTATGAGTTAATGCAAGGGAGTATAAAATGTTGTTTGACCCATTTTGGTCAATTGAAAACATGCAAAGTTATTTAACCATTCAAAATGTTTATTCATCTGTTTTTTGATCTCGATTAATCAATCAAATTCAGCACATATAGCTTGAAAATATGACCACATCCGTAAATGTCGAGTGTCTATGCAGTACGGGCCCGATATGCAGCAAATCATCCCCAAATCTTCCCCAAATCCTTTTAATTACTCACTTTGTGATGTAAATACCATCTTAAATTGTTACTAATCATTGAATAATACTATTTTCAGGTACCTAGCTGATGCAAGGAGTTTGGCTAAGAACGTGATATTAAAACGAAGCTCACCAGAAAATGTCATGGGTGGCCAATATAAATGGTCTTAATTTTCAGAATTGTCTTTCTTGTATATATGTCCCCATATAAATGTTTGTTTGTTTAACGGCATATTATATAGCAACATCTAAGGTCGTAATATTGTGGTTAAGTGGTTATTGTTTGTGACTGTCTGTCCGTCCGGCTTTGTCACAGTTTTGATAGTAAATTATACAAATGATCTCGCTATTTCTCCTCCAATGACCGTTAAACAAAACAGATGAATAGTATTACATGTATACACATTTGGAATGGTAAATAACTTGCATGTTTCAATTGACCAAAATGGGTCAAACAACATTTATCTCCTTTGCATTTATCTCATAATTATACCCACTTTTTTTGTAAAAAAAAACGGGTATATTGTTTTCGTCACGGGTGTCCGTCCGTCCGTACGTCCGTACGTCCATCACGTTTCTTGTAACTCGAAAAACTCACCTTCACATTACCTACGCGCCTGATATTTGGTATTTGGTGTAGCTTCGTTATCATGTGCAGATGCGCAAAGTGAATTTGGATTTTTGATCCGACCCTCCATCATGGATTATCTCCCCCTTTCGGACTCGGAATTTCCCATTTTTTCCTCGTAACTCAAAAAACTTTTTCACCTTCATACCTACGCGCCTGATATTTGGTATGTAGCTTCGTTATCATGTGCAGATGCGCAAAGTGAATTTGGATTTTTGATCCGACCCTCCATCATGGATTATCATCCCCCTTTCGGACTCAGAATTTCCCATTTTTTCCTCGTAACTCGAAAAAACTTTTTCACCTTCATACCTACGCGCCTGATATTTGGTATGTAGCTTCGTTATCATGTGCAGATGCGCAAAGTGAATTTTTGGATTTTTTGATCCGACCCTCCATCATGGATTATCTCCCCTTTCGGACTCACAATTTCCCATCCTTGTAACTCGAAAAACTTTTTCACCTTCATACCTACGCGTCTGATATTTGGTTCGTAGCTTCGTTTTGATGTGCTGATGCGCAAAGTGAATTCGGATTTTTGATCCGACCCTCCATCATGGATTATCTCCCCCTTTCGGACTCAGAATTTCCCTATTTTTCATTGTAAGTCGAAAAACTTTCTCACCTTAATACCTACATTTCTGATATTTGATATGTAGCTTCGTTATGATGTGCAAAGTGAATTCCGATTTTGATCGGACCTTCCATCATGGATTATCTCCCCCTTTCGGACTTAGAATTTCACTATTTTTCCTCGTAGGTCGAAAAACTTTTTCACCTTAATACCTACGCGTCTGATATTTGGTTCGTAGCTTCGTTTTGATGTGCTGATGCGCAAAGTGAATTCGGATTTTTTATCCGACCCTCCATCATGGATTACCTCCCCCTTTCGGACTTAGCATTTGGGGAAAGTGGGTATATTGCGATGGCGCGCCATCGACTTTTTCTAGTTTATTTTGGATGATCTCCCTTGGCTGCTAGAATGCCTAAGTTAAATTAAAACATCGAAATAAGACTCTTTTTACCATAAAGACGTATTCAAATGGGGTTCAATAACTTCTTAAGAACGATATTAAAAGGTTTTGAGACATATTAATTGGATAACTTATTCATTACATGAGAATTTGGGGAGGATTTGGGGAAAAACTTGGGGGAAAAATGAGGATTTGGGGAGGATTTGGGTGAATCGTGCGGCCCTTATAGATGGCATTTCCTGCATTCTGTTGTATGACAATTAATAAAAAGGTTTGTCCGATTTGTATGAGGTTTCACCATCTACATGTATACATATTTGGAAGTGTTCAAAATGCATGTGTGTAATCTATTTTAGTATGTACATGTATGTATTACAAAAAAAATAAACAAGCGACATATTACAGTCAGTTGTCAGGAATGGCGCTGTTCCCGCACTCGGTAAAGTCAATATTTTACAATTGAAATTACATAATGGAATTAACATTTTATTACCAGGATACTCACTACATTACACAGGATGTTTGTTTACCAAAACAAAAATTTGGTCCAAATATTGGGGCGGCAGTCGGCACCCCTGCCGCCCCAGCCGCCCCAGTTCCGATGCCTCTGTTGACTCGAAGGGTAATTGGCACCACTGTAGTAGAAGCGGAATGTGTTTTAAAGTGAAAAATATCTTGTCGGCGGCTGGGGTCGAACGCAGGCCGTCTGAGTGAGAGACGAACACTTTACCACGTCGCTATAAAAGCCGGCTTGTACCGCAAGGCAGTACAAATGTTTGATTATCCTACCAAGGCCGTACTACTACACATACAAAAAATATATTTCTCCCACTATGTGACATTATTGAGAGCAACGGCAACAATATTAAACAAAGATATCATCAATCATACATTGATTATTCACCTAGTAAAGTGTGTATTAGCAAATTTCTTTTGTTACTGTCATTTCGGCTAATTCTGCGTATCGGCTAATGTAGCGCAATTCACGTCAAATTTAACCTTCAGTATATCGTAATAAAATATGTGGATTTCGGAATAAATAAGCGGAGTAATTGCTACACTGTAGCACAATTTTATGTCATTCCGATAGTTTGATAAAAAGGTATTCCGAATATAATAAAAATGTGTAAAATCCTCAGACCCTACTAAATTAACTGTTCAACTAAGAAACTAACCTGTCATGATGTCACTAGATAGTTCTGCTTCAAGTTTAAGGCAAATTTTGCTATGCTGATCCAGAAAGCTGTTCGCCATTTTGTTTTCACTACCACATGCGCAGCATTAGCAGAAACAAATGTGACGTTGCCAACACGCGTGTGATGCAGGGTTGGCCGGGAAATACCGGGGGCGGGAATTCCTCGCGGGAAATACCGGTATTTCCCGTCCTGGGAAATACTCCCCAAAGTGGGAAATACAGGGAAATATGAATTTTGATGTTATTATTTGATAATTAAATTTATTTAAATTAAGTTTCAAGCTCAGTAATAGTTAATTAAACAATCAACAACTTAATAATTAGATATAGGGGTTAATTACAATGTATAGATCTGTTTCATTCCCAACTAGGGGTATTCATCAGGTGGAATATTTGGCAACCATGACATTTATATTTTGGTTGTATTATTTTTTTGTAAATTACTCTTCATTTTTAGGAAGCATCTGAGTGTCTGCTAAATACAATTCACAAGGATAACGTCATCATGATCAGACTAAGTTTAGACAACAGGCTGTTAATTGTCAACCTTCTCCCACACTAATATTCAGTATCAAGAAATGAGAATAAATGATCTTAGCATGCATGATGTGCATACACATAGTCTCTTACAAGTTTTATATGACTGACAATGTACTGTTGTTTTATGCTTTGCATTTGTATTACTTATTTGCATTATTATTACGACATTTATTTAACGTGAAGACTATGGGCCACGATGGTACGTACGAGATACAGTACCTAAAATCGTTAAAATTAGCCAAAAGCCTACTAATGTCTACTTATTTGCATGTACTTTGATGAGACTTGATATACTTTAATAAACCAGATCAGACTATGACAAAGGCTGTTAATTGTCAGCCTTCTCTCACACCTTTTGTGTCATACTGTATAATAAGAACCCAGGTTGTCTGTATATGGTCATGTCAAGTTGTAAAACAATTACCGTACACTTACACTGTACATGGATTATCCCTGTTATCAACAGGGATTTTCTCAAAATTCCAAAAGCAGCTTTTATTAGTGGCAGGTTACTATAGTAATGAGGAGTGTTCTCATATACAATAAAATAGACAGTTGGCAAATACTACATAGACTTTTATATAGGGAAGAAAATTGTCTAGAAACTAATGATGTTTTTTTTATCTAAATAAACTTATTATTTCTTCTTTTATTGCAGACTGTTTTACGTATAGGCTTATTAGTCTACACAGATATAAACCATAGTAGATATAGGGGAATATAGAGACTCATCTTGACATTTTGGAATGAAAAAGACCACCAAAATTCATATTTCACGGTGTTTCCCAGTATTTCCCGGTATTTCCCGCCGTCCTGGGAAATACTCTTATTTCCCAGGAAATTGCCAACCCTGGTGTGATGTCATACATCACACAATTTACGTTACTTACTGACGTCAAAATGTTATGACATTTTACCTGCATTGATTTGCGTTGAATATTCATGAAATTTTGACTGAATATGGGGATGTTAAAGGTACATGCCCGCGCAGTAGGCACAAACTGTTATCAGGCTATTTTCATATGCAAATGAGGCATGATATTTTGTAATTCTTTTAATACACTAATTAAATGCGTCACCTGAAAAAATAATATTTTCGACAGATTATAAAGTATGATCATTGCACATCAAAAAATAAATACAGAGAATAAATAGTAATGTCCGTTAACATTTTACATATTTACATGTATCAGTGTGGAAATTTACGGCTAATATAAAATTTATAATAATTCCAATCAGTACGTGGAATAATGGTGAATGAATGTTTATTTTGCCAGAAAATGTGTAGGATGATGTCTCTGATGTAAGTAACAGTTTGTGCCTACTGAGTGGGCATGTACCTTTAATGACATATACATTTGTTTGGAAAGCAGATTTAGCCGACACCATTGTATCTATCTATGAAGTAGGACAAAGAACTATTCAAACACAATCAAAACAAGTTTAAATGTCAGTATCATGCCCATATTTAGTCCAAATTCCAGCAGCATACAAGCCGAGGCAGTTCAAAGAAGTCTGTGCATGTTAAAAGTCTCATAACATTGGGACGTCAGTAAATGACATCCATTTATTGTGATGTCTGATGCCACCTCTGTGTGTTTGCAACATCATGTTTATTGCTGATAATTCTGCGCATCTCGCAGTGTAAACAAAAATGAACAGCGTACTGGATAACACATCAGCATAGCAAAATTGGTACTAAACTTGAAGCAGTATACATGTAGTTGCGAACTGTAACTCTTGCAATGTACTACCGTACGGTTCGCAGCCATAGTTACTATTCCACTCATGGCTTCCTCTCAGTCTGCAGAATAGCAAATCTGATCTAATTTGCACTTTAGTAGTTAAATGTGACTCACTGACATATTTCATATAGTTTACTGAAACAAAAAATTAATATTATAAAAATAATATGACAAATACAAACTAATAATTCCGAAACAAATTTTACAGTACAATATTTTTCAGTATTATAGCTGTTTTACGATTGAAGGTTACTAAATTGTTTCATATATATTAATTACACTAGCGTCTATACTGGGAACTATTTTCTAAATGTGGTATAGTATTATCATTTCAGAACATACTGGTACATGTACATGTATAGCGAAAATGCCAAATTATGCCATACCAAATTATCTGCCCTGCTTGTCACAGGTTCTGAAGGCATGTACTTGAATGTTGCGCATGCTTTGGGGAATGTGATGAAATAAAATGGTGTGATTAATTGATAATATGCGGCTGTGACTGGAGAAATGTGGCTTATGGGATATGTGACCAGTGTAGCTTCTTCACACTCGTGTAGCCTGATAATGATCTATATTGCTTGTTAGAATCATGACGGGTGTTTCATTGATGGAACGGCGAGCCGTGTAGATCCTGATCAGACTGCGGATGCGCAGGCCGGTTTGGATCTACCTTGGTTGCAAAACCCATAAGCCCAATTTCTCCAGTCACAGCCACATATATGTCATTTACTGCCCATGAATTGGAATTATTGGAAGTTACCGTTGTATCTGAGGCACAGTCGGTACTCACAGTTTTAAGGGACATTGCACATTTCCTACCAGCAAATGGCGGTTATGCACCACATAAAAGCGAGAGTACATTATTTTTTTATTGCAGACGTCCCTTAAAAGACACGCATCACCTAATGAGTTTGCAACCAGTGTAGTCCCTGATCAACCTGTGCATTTGTAGTCTGTTCAGGGCATACACTGTTCGCTAATGAATTTGATAAAACATAATAATGTATACTGTTCTATATCTGTTTCAGTTTGACGTAGATGTTTTGTTGAACCCGGATAATGAATATCTTCAGTATGACCTGCCACTGTGCATCAATGTCATCACCTGGTTGGAACACTTTCGTCAGTCAAACTCAATTACAGAAACTCTGTGGCATGCAAATATCTGACATCGAGTGTGCATCACAACATTTGTGAAATCCTGTATCGCGTAGCTAGAAAACCTGCGTCACATGTGTGAAAACCTGTATGTGTCGACATCCTGCACCATATCACTTGTGGCAGCCTGTGTCACATTACTTACGAGTTGCTGAGATCCTGTGCTACATCATTTCTGAGATCCGCAGCGTCCTAATGATCACATCACTTGTCAGATCCTGTGTGACAACACTTCTGAGATCCTGCGTCACACCAAATGTGAAATTATGCGTCACATCACATGTGCGATCCCGCGTCACATCACTCGTGAGTTGCTGAGATCCTGCATTACAGCATTCCTGAGATCCACAGCATCACCATGATCACATGTGCATTATTCCTGAGATACTGCGTCACATCATTTGTAAGATCCTGTGTGACAACACTTCTGAGATCTTGTGTGACACCAAATGTGAAATTATGCACTGCATCACATGTGAAATCCTGCGTCACATCACTCCAGATGTCTTATTACATACACTGCATGTAACTCTATATTTGTTTGCCATGAATTTCCATTTTGATATGGTGAAATATGGGATTTGACCAGTTAACCCAGTTCATGGCCTAGGATGTCCTTAGCTTTTGACAGACCATTTAAACACCATTAAATAAATAAATGTTCTTCCTCATCTGCATATTTCTCCATGTAAACAACATATATTTATTATGGCTTTGCTATGTATATTGACTTGTATGTTCTTAGTTGTAGTAAATATCTCACAATCGTGTGCATGTATTTGATCTACAGGAATAGTTTCTCTACTTCATCAGCAGTGCTTTCATTAACTGAAATTGGATTTTAATTACTCTGTAAAAATCCTCAAATTGGCAGATTTCCTTCTTGATCTATATGTGTATAAACATCCTGAAATGTTCTTAAAAAAACTTTATTGCTTTATTGTTATGTATCTAGCCATAACATATCATATGAAATTTATATTGTCATTGTTCAGGTGTAGATAATTTGCCACAATCAGTTTTTGTCTCGCCTGCTTTAGCAGAAGTCGCCAATTTTTCCGTCATCGTCCGAAATGTCAAAAACTTTGTTCAAGGTTCGTCCTCATGGTATCACTTTAATATTACTTGACGGATTCCTTCAATATTTGGACACTTGATGCATGTGAGCATTGGGAACACACTCATGCCGCCATTAACATCACTATGTTCTGTTTTACCTTCATATTATTTTTCGGAACAATTTTGTTTGCGTAAAAAGTAAATTTAATATTACTTGATGGGTTGCTTGACGGATATCCTAGGCAAAAGTAAATCACTTGAATCGAATGCAGGAATTGTCCTACGATTGGTTTCTGACTTTTCTGTAAAACAAACAAATACGACTGATCTAAAATGAATTATTTTTTTAATCGAACGTCGGAAATTTGCTACGATCCGTTTCAGACTTTTCTGTAAAATAATATGACTGATCTAAAATTAATGATTTTTGAGGTTTAATTGTGGGTAAATTTCCTACGTTCAATTCAAATGATTTATTTTTGGATATTGTCAAAGTTGTATGTTTTGATAATTTCAGTGTTAAATTTATTAACATAGAGAACTTAGTCAATATATCCTGGACAAAAGTAAATCACTAGAATCGAACGTAGGAAATTTCCTACGATTGGTTTCTGACTTTTCTGTAAAAGAAATACGACTGATATAAAATTAATGATTTTTTAGGTTTACTTGGATATTGTCGAAGTTGTGTTTGGAATTATTGAAATTTATTAACATAGAGAACTTTGTCAATATATCCTAGATACTTTAAATCACTTGAATCGAACGTAGGAAATTTCCTAGGATCAGTTTCTGACTTTTCTGTAAATCAAATATTACTGATCTAAAATTAATTATTTTCTAGGTTTAATGTGGGGAAATTTCCTCATGTACGTTCAATTCAAGTGATGTACATTTGGATGTTTTGAATTTCTGTGTTAAATTTATTAACTTTGAGAACTTTGTCACTATATCCTGGACAAAATTAAATCACTTGAATCGAACGTAGGAAATTTCCTACGATTGGTTTCTGACTTTTTGGTTTAATTGTGGAATCATACGTTCAATTCACGTGATGTAACTTTGGATATTGTCAAAGTTGTATGTTTGAATTTCAGTGTTGAAATTTATTAACTTTGAGAACTTCGGCAATATATCCTAGACAAATGTAAATCACTTGAATTGAACGTAGATTTCCTACGATCGGTTTCTGACTTGTCTGTAAAACAAATGCGCCTAAATAAATTATTTTTTAGGTTTAATTGTGGGAAATTTCCTACGTTCAATTCAAGTGAGTTATACTTGGATATTGTCGAAGTTGTGTTTTGAATTATTGAAATTCATTAACATAGAGAACTTTGTCAATATATCCTAGATACTTTAAATCACTTGAATCGAACGTAGGAAATTTCCTACGATCAGTTTCTAACTTTTCTGTAAAACAAATATGACTGACATAAAATTAATGATTTTTTAGATTTAATTGTGGGAAATCTCCTACGTTCAATTCAAGTGATGTACATTTGGATATTGTCAAAGTTGTATGTTTTGAATTTCAGTGTTAAATTTATTAACTTGGAGAACTTTGTCGATATATCGTCGACAAAAGTAAATCACTTGAATCGAACGTAGGAAATTTCCTACGATTGGCTTCTGACATTTCGGTAAAATAAATACGACTTATATAAAATGAATGATTTTTTGAGGTTTAATTGTGGGAAATTTCCTACGTTTAATTCAAGTGATGTACATTTTGCAATTGTCAAAGTTATATGTTTTGAATTTCAGTGTTGAAATTTTTAACTTCGAGAACTTCGGCAATATATCCTTGACAAATGTAAATCATTTGAAGCAAACGTAGGAAATTTCCTACGATCGGTTTCTGTTGTTTCTGTAAAACAAATACGACTGATCCAATAATTTTGTCAAAGTTTTATGTTTTGAATCTCAGTGTTGAAAGTTACATGTATTTGACAATATATCCTGCACAAAAGTAAGTCACTTGAATGGAACGTTCATACGATCGGTTTCTGACTTTTCTGTAAATGAGGTTTAATTGTGGGAAATTTCCTACGTTCAATTAAATTGATGTACATTTGGAAATTGTCAAAGTTGTATGTTTTGAATTTCAGTGTTTAAATTTATTTAGAGAAGTTTGACAATATTTCCTAGACAAAAGTAAAACACCTAAATCGAACGTAGGAAATTTCCTACAATGAAAACTGATTAATCATCATGTTTAGTTCATTGTATTCGGATATTGTCGGAGTTGTATTTTTTGGCATTTCAGTGTCCAATTTGTAATTATTTTGTTAAATTGTAAATTCTGTATTTCAATTGTGGGAAATTTCCCACAATCAAGTTTATATTTATTAAATAAATTGTTAATGAACAATATTTTTGTGCTTGCGTTCAATAATTATGAAAACCTGTAAATGGACAGTTTCCAATGTAGGAAATTTCCTACAATGCCCAGTCAAAACTGCTCAAACCTGGAAATGATCAGAAAATTAGGTGAATTTGATGAGCTTCCAATTTGCGAGTTTGACCACATTTCGACCCCAAAACTGCTCAAACGTGGAAATCGGTTGTGTCGAGAGCAAAAAAGTGAGCGAAAACGGGATTTCCTTGGGAAAATCCCTTTCTATTTGGGATTCTGTTATACGCAGTAGATATCGGTGTTTATATATCATATGTATGGGTTGTGTAAATGAATTGCGTAAAACATTCTGCGTTTGTGTGAAACCTAGTGTTATAATTATGAAGTATGTAGCAGTTGTGCTTGTAAATGACGGAGCCACACATCAAGCAAAAATAAGTATATATATATAAAAAAAAAGGTGGGTGGCCGGTGGGAGCACGCGATGGATAATTTAACGATCGGGGTTCATCCTTACCGGAATCCCGACTGGAGACCTGGTTTGGCCCTCACGTACGTCTTTGGCATTTTGTATGCGACAGTTGAATCTGGTTATACCCCTTATGTGAGTAATACGATATTCGTAATCCTATTTTAGGGGAAGGGGCCAAGTGACTTGGTGTGGCATGGACCTGGCACCAGGTCAGGTTATTCTAATTTCAGGGCTGAATATATTTGTTCTCGATGTAAATATTCCGTTCTGATTTTGGGATTTTCCCGCCAATGCAGCAGGTTAAAATGGGATTGAACCCGTTTGCCCGGCCTTACATGACCGTAGCTGTTGATAGGCCGTTAAACACCAATAAACAAACAAACAAACATGGATGTGCAATACATATGATATAGGAAGATTATAATCGACTGGTGTAAATAATGTGTATTGGCATGCGATACACGTATATCCGTTAACATCATGTTTGTGAAATGCGATCAGTGAAAATAGAAAATGGTTTGATGGGAATAGATTAGCTTTATACATGTACTTAATTGTATATATTTCGCTAACACTTAAGTGCGTATGACGCTATGTCTGTAATATTTCTTTGTCATTGTGACATAACCACATTTTTGGCTTTCTTGTATGTGAGAGTTGAGTCGGGCTATGCCCCATATATAAAAGTAAGATTAGCGCTAATCCTATTACTTTTAGGGATGGGATAAATGATGCTGGTGTGGCGAGGGCCTGGCACCAGATCAGGTTGTTCTAATTTCAGGACTGAATATATATTTTGATTGTAAATATTGAGTTCTGAAGTTGGGATTTACCCCCCTTGGACAGGTGGATACGGGACTCGACCCCGTTGACCCGTCTGCGTGTAGACTCCCTGAGGCTTGTACCTCTATGTCAGAAAAGCGGACGTTAAACCCTATTCACTCACTCACTCACTCGAGTTCCAAGGAAAAAATGGGAAATTCTGAGTCCGAAAGGGGGAGATAATCCATGATGGAGGGTCGGATGAAAAATCCGAATTCACTTTGCGCATCTGCACATGATAACGAAGCTACATAGCAAATATGAGGCGCGTAGGTATGAAGGTGAAAAAGTTTTTTCGAGTTACAATGAAAAAATGGGAAATTCTGAGTGCGAAAGGGGGAGATAATCCATGATGGAGGGTCGGATCAAAAATCCGAATTCACTTTGCGCATCTGCACATGATAACGAAGCTACATAGCAAATATGAGGCGCGTAGGTATGAAGGTGAAAAAGTTTTTCGAGTTACAATGAAAAAATGGGAAATTCTGAGTGCGAAAGGGGGAGATAATCCATGATGGAGGGTCGGATCAAAAATCCGAATTCACTTTGCGCATCTGCACATGATAACGAAGCTACATAGCAAATATGAGGCGCGTAGGTATGAAGGTGAAAAAGTTTTTCGAGTTTCAAGGAAAAAATGGGAAATTCTGAGTGCGAAAGAAAGGGGGAGATAATCCATGATGGAGGGTCGGATCAAAAATCCGAATTCACTTTGCGCATCTGCACATGATAACGAAGCTACATACCAAATATGAGGCGCGTAGGTATGAAGGTGAATTTTTTTTTCGAGTTACAAGAAACGTGACGGACGTACGGACGGACGTACGGACATACGGACGGACGGACGGACACTCGTGACGAAAACAATATACCCATTTTTTTTCTCCAAAAAAAGTGGGTATAATTACGGAAACCGTCTTATCGAATATTGAATAGCCCATACCAATAAATTGTAGCGGTACAATGTGAACTTATGGTGGCCATCTTAGAATTTGGTAAACTAGGCATTTATCCAAGTATGTGTTACATTTGTTTTACTGTGCCAATGTAATACTGTTTACTTTTTTTCAATGATTAATGCCATCAAATAGATAACATGATGTAAAATTATGAGAAATCCTGATATTTGGCGGTCTTCTTGGATTTTGGTAAGCAAAACAGTTAGCCAAGCATGTTTTGCTGTTGGCATTGTCATTTACTGTGTAGTATGATCGTACATAAGTATGTTTTGAAATGTTAAATGATGTAATATAAATGACACAATGGCAACTGAACGGAGATTGTGATTGTTGGCGGCCATTTTGGAGTTATATACATACTTTCTCGAGTAATAAATATTTTTGAAGTAGCATAAGCTTGTGTTTCACTTATAAAATATAATCCAATACGAATATCCAAGAATTGGTCATATAAACTAGCGTTATATATGGTTTAGTGTGGCAGGGGTAAGGTAGTGGTGTGTTGGTGGTCATCTTGGATTATGGCTGCTAGTTCGATTGTATGTAAATCCCAAAGACCAGTTGTATGTGAACGTTTGCAAAACGGCCCTTTTCCGGTCAAAATGTTGCTGTTAGGGGGCAGGGGTCCACTTATGGGGGCATACACACTTTAAACGAAGACTTATACATTGCTATCATGTGGAAATGATATGCTGCCATATATACCTTTCAAGAAAATATAGTGACAAGTCCTCCCCCCCCCCCACACCAAAGTGGTATTGGTGAACCCTCCTGGCTCACCCACTATACTGTCTATTCCACGTTTAGCTGCCGACGAACATTTGGACATTAAACACAATAAATGTAAATAATATTTAAATGTAAGCATTTTTTCATCAATAACAAAAAAGTCCCCCTCCCCCAAAACTATATTTGATGAAATTCCATCAAATATTGCTTTTATTGCGAAATCAATATTTCATGGCAGTTCATTACATAAACAATGGGGAGCATGACCTTTTTGTTATTGATGAAACAATACTTTTAAATTAGTAGTATTATTCATTTATTATAGTGACACATGTGAACAAGCATACATATATATTAATTTACATAACATATGTTATCTTAAGGCATACATGTATATGATATGCTGTTCAGCACCCAGCCATATGTTGACTTACGAGTCACTTCTTTGAATATAATAAATAATGACAACCGGTTGTATTAGGTTAATGAACCCATTTCATACCACATGCATGGTATAACGACCCTTTCCCATCACAATATAAGTGCGCATGTCCTGCCCGCCCATGTGAACCATCCCGATTGGACGGTTCACTGAACGTTCACCACATGAACAAGAGATGGGACAAGACAATAAGGTCTGCATGTGGTATGAAATGAGGTAATAAAATCAGTGTATACTGACTGATACATCGAACCTTGACTATTTTACCACACTGATGGGTAATGTGAATTCGGGCAGGCCCGTGAACATACACGATCAACCAGCATACTCATTGCTCGTCATTGATCTTTAACATCATTATTTGAATGTTTGCCAGTATAGACTTCGATCAGTCTACGAGTACTCGTTGAATGATCCGGTCCATACTGGTCATATGGTGAATCAATTATATTTACATAGAAATAGAAAACAGTACATGTAATTCAACAAACGACCTAATTATATGTACATTGCAGTTGCTCGTTTATTTATAGCAGTTTATTTATGGCAGTTGCTCGTTTATTCGTTTAAATGTAAAGTTACTCGGCAGAAAAAGATTGGAAATGTAACATCAAAAGCAGTTCTGATACCTGTCAAATCATTATATATTATAAATAACCCACATTTGTGGCTATGACTGGAGAAGTGGGGCTTATGGGATTTCTGACCAGTGTAGCTCCTGATCAAATAGCACACTCCTGTAGGTTGCTACTGATTCCGTATTCACTCGTGATTGATTACGATTTGTGTTGCTTGTTAGAAGCATGACGATTGTTTCATTGATGTAATGGCGTACATCACACATCCTGATCAGACTATGCGGATGCACAGACTGATATGGATCTACACCGGTCACAAAACCCATAAGCCAAATATACCCAGCTGCAGTCACATATGTTCTACCACAGATACTTGAATGTACGTCTTTTCTTAAAGTATGTGGATGTTTTTGTTTCCATCTTGGATTTGGGCAGCTGCCATGGATGTATATACATGTATACTGAGCAAAACTAGAAACGTCCCTCCATGTTTAAGGAAAGATTCATCAAAAACCAAAAGGGTTACTTTTAAAAATCAAAATGGAAAAACAAGTTCATTCATTTCTGTATCAAAGCCAATAAATTGCATTTGGATATCTTGTTAAATATTCGAGAGATAACCGGCCAAGGGCGGTAGGGGTCAAAATCACAAAAACTCAGAAATGTGTTACTTAATGTTTAGAGATGGAATTTCAATAAGTAATGTGGCAAATTCAGTAAATCTCGTTAGTACCGAGTGTGGCCACCATTTGCATGAATGCATGCAATGATCCTACGCCGCAGCGACGTGACGTAACGCAATACCAGTGCGTTGGGCAAATTCCTCCATTCCCGTTGTAACGCCCGTGTAAGATCGCGAACATTGTCAATCTGATGGTTAGCTCGTGCTTTGCGGCCCAGCTCATCCCATATGTGCTCAATGGGATTGAGATCCGGGGAGACCGCGGGCCATGGCATGACGTCGACGTTGTTTTGCTGTAAGTATTGAGTGGTGACCCTGGCTACGTGAGGGCGGGCATTGTCGTGCATCAATGTCACACCAGGACCATGCTGACGGATAAATGGTAAGGCATGTGCATTTAGCACATCTGCAACATAACGTTGTGCATTGATGTTGCCCTGTACAACAACCAAATCTGTCTTCCGGTTTCCCATGATCCCACCCCAGACCATTACGCTCCCTCCCCCCAAACCTGTTCTTCTCAACAATGCAACAATCGGTGAATCTTTCATTTTTTACGCCTGTATACCCGTAATCTTCCGTCAGCATGACTAACTGTGAACCGAGATTCATCGGTGAACAAACTCGGTTCCAGTCGGCCCTTCTCCAGTTCAGATGACGTCGCGCCCATAACAGTCTGGCAGCACGGTGACGTTGGGTCATTATCTGACCAGTGTACGGGCGGCGTGCCCGGATTGGTTGGGCGTTACGACGTAACCGGTTGCGAATGGTCTGCCCTGAGACACCGTATCGCCTAGCAGTGACTGTGGCTGCCAATCGACGTTGACGTAAGTGCGTCAACGTAATGTAACGATCGGCTCTAGCCGTCGTTACACGAGGCCTACCAGGTCGCTGCCGGTCGTGAACAGCCCCAGTCTGCTGGTACCACCGGGCTGCAAGACGATCAATCGTCTTCCGACAGCAACCAAACCGAGGCGCGACCGCCCTGGCGGCCATCCCACCCGCAAGCATCCCAATTGCTTGATTTCGCTCGTTTTCGGAAAGCCGTGGCATATCGAAAACAGTGAAAAATTAAAAAAGTTTTAATTTTCCGAATAGCCCCTATCGCATGAATGGTACGACATGAACTGAATCACCTTATCGATGACAAGTATAGCGTGCACGTGCAAAAAGTGGAAATCAACGTTCCGGTCACTGGCCGCTATGTAAACCGTGTGTATCGGCTAAACTCTACACGATCGTATTCTGAACATCGCCACGGTTTAAAATACATGTATACTCAACAAAAATAGAAACGTCCCTGTTTTATAGCCGGTGTAGCTCTGTCTATGTATGTACCACATGTTCAAAGTAGATGTATTTTAAACCGTGGCGATGTTCAGAATACGATCGTGTAGAGTTTAGCCGATACTACATATGGAATTAAAAACACCAGAAACATATTTAACTCTTTCTATTCATTATTTAATAGACACAGCCTACATAAGTGTACCTGTTGCTAAATACACGTGGTTTTCTGTACTTCGTTAAATTTTACAATCCTGGCCGCCATCATGACCAAAATATTAAATTAAATTCTAATTTTTATTTAATTACGTAAAGTACGAGTGTCATGTTTACAGAGCGCATCCTGACCTTGCGGTGTGTTTTACATAGTCTTTATTCGAATGTACACACATTATTTTTCATCAGTCGCAAATGTGTCCACGGGGGCGGGGGTTCCACATATGAGGTCATAAAATCATGTAATTGAAACATAATTTCTTTCTTGTGACTGGATATATGTATAAACTCTGTGTGAACATTGCCTCGTTACTCAATAATGTATCCTACACGGCACATGAGGTGGCCAGCTCGGCAATGTTAGAAGAACATATACAATGTAGCTAACAATACTACACTCTAGGATCTATGAGTTATATTGCGCCAAGGTGTGCTTCAAGTGAGATATCGGTGCAACTTGTCGGTGTAATTGCAAACATTCTCAAAATATACATGTATCAGTTATGGCTGTCGTGTGTTCCTTTCATAGACACTGCACAGTGATATATGTAAATACACAATAATTCCACATGGGTCATATTTACTCTCCTCATACAAAGCTTTAGTACATGCATATTGCAATAGTGTTCAATAACATAGTACATTGTTGGGTATATACGGTATACGTTTGTATGGTAAACCAGGTACGAGTATGTTTTATCTTTTTGCTCAATATCCTGGAACTTTTATGTATAAGTTAGATCACGGATCCCATAAGTTAAATATGTTTCTCGCCTACTATAGCGCTCGGCGGTCTGGTATTTTGGCTTTGTTGCATACGCGTCACTATAATAGAGACCGGGAATCTTTCCCAGAAAGGCTCCCAGCTGTGGAAAGCATCTCGCTGCCCACATTGGGAATTCTTTGCTTTGTCTTTCACACAGACAACATAGCACAGCGCATTCTGTTTACTTGGACAGAATCCATCGCTAGCAGTTCAGGGGCCCGTTTCACTAACAAATCGTAGTTTGTTCATAAGTTCGAATTTTAGTTATAACTTATGACAAACATTATGAATATTAAGTCAGTCATAAGTTACAATTTAGTTGTCGTTTACAGCTTTGGTATGTGCCGGGCGGGTTCGAATCCCGCTCGGGGCTTTTATTTATATGATTACTTTACTTTCACTTTATGTGTGTTAACATCTAAAATAACGGAATTGCAGGGCTAATGTTGAATATTATTCATTTGAGCTCGCCTGCACGTCGGCGTCAGCGTCGTCCACACACTTAACGTTGGGTAAATGTCTTATAACTTCTGTTTCCTTTCACGGAACACCTTGTTATTTCATACATGCATTCCTCAGATGACCCTCTATCATGCTGTAGCAAATCCATGACCCACCACCCAGCCCTTACACCATAATCAAGGTCACAAACTTGGCACATTCATAAACTTAACGTTGGGTAAATGTCTTATAACTTCTGTTTCCTTTCATGGAACACCTTGTTATTTCATACATGCATTCCTCAGATGACCCTCTATCATGCTGTAGCAAATCCATGACCCACCACCCAGCCCTTACCCCATAATCAAGGTCACAAACTTGGCACATTCATAAACTTAACGTTGGGTAAATGTCTAACTTCTGTTTCCTTTCATGGACCACCTTGTTATTTCATACATGCATTCCTCAGATGACCCTCTATCATGCTGTAGCAAATCCATGACCCACCACCCAGCCCTTACCCCAAGGTCAAGGTCACAAACTTGTCACATTCATAAACTTAACGTTGGGTAAATGTCTTATAACTTCTGTTTCCTTTCATGGAACACCTTGTTATTTCATACATGCATTCCTCAGATGACCCTCTATCATGCTATAGCAAATCCATGACCCACCACCCAGCTCTTACCCCAAGGCCAAGGTCACAAACTTGGCACATTCATAAACTTAACGTTGGGTAAATGTCTTATAACTTCTGTTTCCTTTCATGGAACTCCCTTGTTATTTCATACATGCATTCCTCAGATGACCCTCTATCATGCTGTAGCAAATCCATGACCCACCACCCAGCCCTTACCCCATAATCAAGGTCACAAACTTGGCACATTCATAAACTTAACGTTGGGTAAATGTCTTATAACTTCTGTTTCCTTTCATGGACCACCTTGTTATTTCATACATGCATTCCTCAGATGACCCTCTATCATGCTGTAGCAAATCCATGACCCACCACCCAGCCCTTACCCAAGGTCAAGGTCACAAACTTGTCACATTCATAAATTAACTTAACGTTGGGTAAATGTCTTATAACTTCTGTTTCCTTTCATGGAACACCTTGTTATTTCATACATGCATTCCTCAGATGACCCTGTATCATGCTGTAGCAAATCCATGACCCACCACCCAGCCCTTACCCCAAGGCCAAGGTCACAAACTTGGCACATTCATAAACTTAACGTTGGTTAAATGTCTGATAACTTCTGTTTCCTTTCATGGAACACCTTGTTATTTCATACATGCATTCCTCAGATGACCCTCTATCATGCTGTAGCAAATCCATGACCCACCACCCAGTCCTTACCGCAAGGTCAAGGTCACAAACTTAGCACATTCATAATCTTAACGTTGGGGTAAATGTCTTATAACATCTGTTTCCTTTTATGGAACGCCTTGATATTTCATACATGCATTCATCTGATGATACTGTATCGTGCTATAGCAAATCCATGACCCACCGCCCACCCAATCGTTACCCCAAGGTCAAGGTCACCTCTTAGCATGTTCATAAACTTAACGTTGTGGTAAATGTTGTGTAACTTCTGTTTATTTACAGGGAACGCCTTCATATTTCATACATGCATTCATCTGCTGATACTCTATTGTGCTATAGCAAATTCATGACTCACTGCCTACCCCTTTCCCCAAGGTCAAGGTCACAATATTAGCACATTCATAAACTTAATGTTGGGGTAGATGTATTATAACATATGTTTCCTTTCATGGAACGCCTTGATATTTCAAATATGCATTCATCTGATGATACTCTATCATGCTATAGCAAATCCATGACCCACCGCCCATCCCTTACCCCAAGGTCAAGGTCACAAACTTAGTACATTCATAAACTTAACGTTGGGTAAATGTCTGTTTCCTTTCATGGAACGCCTTGCTATTTCACACATTCCTCAGATGACCCTCTATCATGCTGTTTCAAATCCACAGCCCACCACCCAACCCTTACCTAAAAGTCAAGGTCACAAACATAGCATGTTCATAAACTTAACGTTGGGGTAAATGTTGTGTAACTTCTGTTTCTTTACACTTTGAACACCTTGATATTTCATACATGCATTCATCTGATGATACTCTATCATGCTATAGCAAATCCATGACCAACCCCCACCCCTTTCCCCAAGGTCACGGTCACAAACTTAGCACATTCATAAACTTAACGTTGGGGTAAATGTCTTATAACATCTGTTTCCTTTCATGGAACGCCTTGATATTTCATACACGCATTCATCTGATGATACTCTATCGTGCTATAGCAATTCCATGACCCACCGCCCACCCCTTACCCCAAGGTCAAGGTCACAAACTTGACACATTCATAAACTTAACGTTAGGGGTGGGTAAATGTCTGATAACAACTGTTTCCTTTGATGGAACGCCTTGATATTTCATACATACATTCCTCAAATGACCCTCTATCATGCTGTAGCAAATCCACAACCCAACACCCAACCCTTACCCCAAGGTCAAGGTCACAAACTTAGCATGTTCATAAAATTTACATTGGGGTAAATGTTGTGTAACGTCGATATTTCATACATGCATTCATCCGATGATCCTCTATTGTGCTACAGCAAATCCATGACCCACCCCACCTCTTTCCCCAAGATCAACATCATAAACCTAACGTTGGAGTAAATGTCTTTTTATAACTTCTGTTTCTTTACAGGGAACACCTTCACATTTCATACATGCATTCATCTGATAATACTCTATTGTGCTACAGCAAATCTATGACCCCCCCCCCCCACCCCCCCCACCCCTTTTGCCAAGGCCAAGGTCACAAACTTAGCACATTTATACATGCATTCCTCATGTGAATAGCTATCATGCTGTAGAAAATCACCAACTTAGTGTGTTCATAAACTTAACACTGGGTTAAATTTTGTTTTCCTTCTCATTTCAGGGAGCGCATTGATATTTCATACATGCATTCATCTTAATATGCTATATCATGCTATATCAAATCCACGATCCACCTTCCACCACTGACCTCAATGTCAAGGTCCATCGCACACCCCTTATCCCAAGGTCAAGTTATATATAATATTCATGTTTTTAGCTCACCTGAGCAAAGCTCATGTGAGCTATTGTTATGGCAAAGTGTCCGTCGTCCGTCGTCCGTCGTCCGTCGTCCGTCCGTCCGTGAACATTTTCAATCATCTTCTTCTCCCGAACTGCTGAGCCGATATTGGTTAAACTTCACAGGGATGATATATGGGTGATGCCATTTCAGATTTGTTAAAATGGAGGTAATCGACAATCCAAGATGGCCGCCATGGAAAAGTGGTCAAATTCTAAAAAAATCTCTTCTCACCGAACCGCCAGGCCGATTTCGACGATACTTGGTATGAATGATCGATAGTTAGCGCTGTTTCAGATTTGTTCATATGGTGGCCCGTGGGTCAAAAATGGGCGTCGCCCGAGGGGTCAAAAAGGGTCAAATTTTATTTTTAAACCGATATAGTCATGTAATATATCAAATCGAAGGTATTGACGAGACAATCACTCTGGAACATTTTTTGTCTAAATCATATGATTACGTCATCCAAGATGGCCACCGATAGTTCAAATGGTCATTCTTTTACTAAAGATTTCAAACGTCTTTTTCTTGTAAACTGCTTGGCCGATATTGGCCAAACTTAACTGTAATGGTCTGTGGTTGAAGCCTGTTCATTTTTGTTAAAAATGGAGTCATCACCAAATCCAAGATGGCCACCGTTGAGAAGTAGGTCAAATTCTTAAAAAATCTTCTCACGAACCGCCAGGCCGATTTCGACGATACTGGGTATGAATGATCGATAGTTAGCGCTGTTTCAGATTTGTTCATATGGTGGCCCCTGGGTCAAAAATGGGCGTCGCCCGAGGGGTCAAATAGGGGTAAATTTTATTTTTAACCGAATATAGTCATATACTATATCAAATCGAAGGTATTGACGAGACGATCACTCTGGAGAATTTTTTGTCTAAATCAGATGATTACGTCATCCAAGATGGCCACCGAAAGGTAAAAAAGTTGTTCTTTTACTAAAGATTTCAAACGTATTTTTCTTGTGAACTGCTTGGCCGATATTGGCCAAACTTAACTGTAATGGTCTGTGGGTGAAGCCTGTTCATTTTTGTTAAAATGGAGGTCTTCACCAAATCCAAGATGGCCGCCGTTGAGAAGTAGGTCAAATTGTCAAAAAATCTTCTCACAAACCTCCAGGCCGATTTCGACGAAACTTGGTGTGAATGATTGATAGTTCACGCTGTTTCAGATTTGTTCATATGGTTGCCCCTGGGTCAAAAATGGGCGTGGCGCGAGGGGTCAACTAGGGGTCAAATTATATTTTTGCCCGAATATGGTCATATAATATATCAAATCGATGGTATCGACTAGTCGATCACTCTGAAGCATTTTTTGTCTAAATCAGATGATTTTGTCATCCAAGATGGATGGCCACCGAAAGGTAAAAAAGTTGTTCTTTTACTAAAGATTTCAAACGTATTCTTCTTGTGAACTGCTTGGCCAATATTGGCCAATATTGGCCAAACTTAACAGTGATGGTCTGTGGGTGAAGCCTGTCCATTTTTGTTAAAATGGAGGTCATCACCAAATCCAATATGTCCGCCGTTGAAAAGTATGTCAAATTGTCAAAAAATCTTCTCACAAACCTCCAGGCCGATTTCAACGAAACTTGGTGTGAATGATTGATAGTTAACGCTGTTTCAGATTTGTTCATATGGTGGCCCCTGGGTCAAAAATGGGCGTGGCCCGAGGGGTCAACTAGGGGTCAAATTATATTTTTGCCCGAATATGGTCATATAATATATCAAATCGAAGGTATCGACTAGTCGATCACTCTGGAGCATTTTTTTGTCTAAATCAGATGATTTTGTCATCCAAGATGGCCACCGAAAGGTAAAAAAGTTGTTCTTTTACTAAAGATTTCAAACGTATTCTTCTTGTGAACTGTTTGGCCGATATTGGCCAAACTTAACTGTAATGGTCTGTGGGTGAAGCCTGTCCATTTTTGTTAAAATGGAGGTCATCACCAAATCCAAGATGTCCGCCGTTGAAAAGTAGGTCAAATTGTCAAAAAAATCTTCTTCTCACAAACCTCCAGGCTGATTTCGACGAAACTTGGTGTGAATGATTGATATTTAACGCTGTTTCAGATTTGTTCATATGGTGGCACCTGGGTCAAAAATGGGCGTGGTCCGAGGGGTCAACTAGGGGTCAAATTATATTTTTGACCGAATATGGTCATATAATATATCCAATCCAAGGTATCGACGAGACGATCACTCTGGAGCATGTTTTGCCAAAATCAGATGATTACGTCATCCAAGATGGCCACCGACAGGTCAAAAGGTTGTTCTTTTACTAAAGATTTCAAAGGAATTCTTCTTGTGAACTGCTTGGCCGATATTGACCAAACTTAACTGAAATGGTTTTTGTCAAAATGGAGGTCATCACCAAATCCAATATGTCCGCCGTTGAAAAGTAGGTCAAATTGTCAAAAAATCTTCTCACAAACCGCCAGGCCGATTTCGACGAAACTTTGTATGAATGATCGATAGTTAACGCTGATTCAGATTTGTTCATATGGTGGCCTCTGGGTAAAAAATGGTCATGGCCCGAGGGGTCAAATAGGGGTCAAATTTTATTTTTGACCGAATATGGTCATTTTATATATCAAATCGAAGGTATAGCAGTAAATCAGATGCACATGTTCGCAATATATGTTAGATCAGAAGGTACCAACAAATTATGTGGAACATTTGAAGTTGTAAGTGAAGAGTCTTTGTGAAATCAAGATGACCACTATGGAGGCTTTTAGGTGAGCGATACAGGCCCATTTGGGCTTCTTGTTTTAAAACACATGAACTCAATGTCACATTCTCCTCTGGTGTTCATGGAGTCAGGTGAGCGAATTAGGGCCATCATGGCCCTCTTGTTTATACAACTGTGACAAGTTTGAATGAAGGCTGCCAACAGGCGAGCTTCGTTGTCTTCTGACAACTCTTGTTAAAAATAATCTCGTGTAGAATATAAATTTTATCTCAATATTCCGACGCCATTGAATACATGTGGATACATTTGTATTGCCAACTAGTGAACCTCGTACTGTAATATATACTGGCATATGACACGAAACAGCAACAAAAGACGCATTTAACAATGTTTTTATGTTTTCATTCCAATAAAATGGTAGTTCGACCATTTTGAATGTTTACTTAGATTACCTCATTAACTCAAAAATCACGTTTCAGAGTGGTATGCCTCGTCAAATATGGATGTATCTGATACAACAACCGAATGACATATTAGATTTATTTGAACTGGACACATGTATAAATGCATGCACTGTCAGAAGCACACTTATAGGATTACCCCTGAACATGTTGACCAGTATCGGAATGGATTAACGCGCGCATACATTAAGCATAGAGCGGGTCTGAAATTGTTGTTAAATGCGTCAGGACAGTTTCTCCATCTAGTCTGAAAACAAGGTATCCCCTTATCAGAAACGAAACACAGGCTAACACGCCAATACACTGTCCGCAAAATTTATACTCCACTTTCTAGAAACACTTGCTTTGCTAATGGTGTGTACATCTCCAGTAACTGCCACGAAATTACCAGTTGCGTAAAATCGCAATGCGGGCAACACTTGCAATGACACTGTCAGACTGTGTGATCTCAGGGTTGACCTTATAATGTCAGCATGTGCAATGTCGCATACTTGTAGAATAAGATCACGAGACAACATGCATTTATATATTGGGTCCTCGTTATCCATGAAGTCTATGAGATTGGTTCGGTCCTAAAGACTCGTACCCGTGCGCCTGGATTATAGCAAATGCATCTGCAATCGTTTGTATATTCTGTAAAGAAAGAACAAACAAAAGTCAGACAGTCAATCAGACGGATGGACGGACGGACGTTCATACATGGCACACTATTAGATGGTATATTCATCAATTTTAAAGAAAAGAATGACCACTTCTGACACCATAGGCTTAGGTTACGGAATATGTTGCATTGTTTTCGTTTGTATTAGGCGACACCTCCAACCACCTAAGATCCCGAGCATGTGCCCGGACGAACGGACGGATGGACAGACGGACGGATTGACAGACGGACGAACAGATAAACAGACAGACGGACAGACGGACAGACGGAGCAGAGCGTTTGTTGAGCCCTTACAGTGTTCAGACTGCGAGCTGTTGTGTTGTGCTTAGCACTGTGTTGAAATCCTTCACTGAGGCGTACGCCAAAATACGCCCACATATACAGCCGAACTCTCTCCATTTGGACTGAGCAAGTATTAAAACTTGCCGCTCAGCCCAGCTGCTGGTCACAAGCACCTCACGTTGTTTGGACGAGCATTGTGCAATGTTTGTCAAACCTCGTTGAATGTGAAGAGCAGGAGCTGAGCTGATCACTGTAGGAGACATATTCCCAGACCCATGGAAACATGCCCCATGCTCGGCTATAGCTCAAGTATAGCCCAGCATGATCCACCAGGCTCATCGCCCAGCTACAGCCTGAGATGTCGGCATATGCCATGCTGTGAGCTGGGGATAGCATTGCGTTCATGTAGACAGCTCAGAACATCGATGAGCTGAGCGGTTCAGGACGTAGCTCAGCTCGGGAAGTCTCTCAGCTAAGCAGTTCAAAACATTGCTGAGCAGGGTAGCTTGGTTTGTTGCTGAGCGGTAGGTAATTCCCGGACACATATCCCAGCAATAATATAATAGGTTTAGATGCAATTAAGATATACTATGCTGACCAACAGGACTGTCATCAGATAGCTCAGAGTAGGGTACGGACATGTTAGCTTAGAGTTGAGACGAGCTACACTCCCGGCAACAAGGTTCATGATAGGACGCCCATCTAGTGGTATCGTCCATACCAGGAGATGAGCATCGTCGATAGGGAATTTATACAGCTACAGTGGCATAGCCCATGCCAGAGATGGAATCACATTAGTATACTCAACAAAACTAGAAACGTCCCTGTTTTATAGCCGGTGTAGCTCTGTCTATGTATGTACCACATGTTCAAAGTACATGTATTTTAAACCGTGGCGATGTTCAGAATACGATCGTGTAGAGTTTAGCCGATACACACGGTTTACATAGCGGCCAGTGACCGGAACGTTGATTTCCACTTTTTGCACGTGCACGCTATACTTGTCATCGATAAGGTGATTCAGTTCATGTCGTACCATTCATGCGATAGGGGCTATTCGGAAAATTAAAAAACTTTTTTAATTTTTCACTGTTTTCGATATGCCACGGCTTTCCGAAAACGAGCGAAATCAGGCAATTGGGATGCTTGCGGGTGGGATGGCCGCCAGGGCGGTCGCGCCTCGGTTTGGTTGCTGTCGGAAGACGATTGATCGTCTTGCAGCCCGGTACCAGCAGACTGGGGCTGTTCACGACCGGCAGCGACCTGGTAGGCCTCGTGTAACGACGGCTAGAGCCGATCGTTACATTTACGTTGACGCACTTACGTCAACGTCGATTGACAGCCACAGTCACTGCTAGGCGATACGGTGTCTCAGAGCAGACCATTCGCAACCGGTTACGTCGTAACGCCCAACCAATCCGGGCACGCCGCCCGTACACTGGTCAGATAATGACCCAACGTCACTGTGCTGCCAGACATGTTATGGGCGCGACGTCATCTGAACTGGAGAAGGGCTGACTGGAACCGAGTTTTGTTCACCGATGAATCTCGGTTCACAATTAGTCATGCTGACGGAAGATTACGGGTATACAGGCGTAAAAATGAAAGATTCACCGATTGTTGCATTGTTGAGAAGAACAGGTTTGGGGGTAGAGAGCGTAATGGTCTGGGGTGGGATCATGGGAAACCGGAAGACAGATTTGGTTGTTGTACAGGGCAACATCAATGCACAACGTTATGTTGCAGATGTGCTAAATGCACATGCCTTACCATTTATCCGTCAGCATGGTCCTGGTGTGACATTGATGCACGACAATGCCCGCCCTCACGTAGCCAGGGTCACCACTCAATACTTACAGCAAAACAACGTCGACGTCATGCCATGGCCCGCGGTCTCCCGGATCTCAATCCCATTGAGCACATATGGGATGAGCTGGGCCGCAAAGCACGAGCTAACCATCAGATTGACAATGTTCGCGATCTTACACGGGCGTTACAACGGGAATGGAGGAATTTGCCCAACGCACTGGTATTGCGTTACGTCACGTCGATGCGGCGTAGGATCATTGCATGCATTCATGCAAATGGTGGCCACACTCGGTACTAACGAGATTTACTGAATTTGCCACATTACTTATTGAAATTCCATCTCTAAACATTAAGTAACACATTTCTGAGATTTTGTGATTTTTGATTTTGACCCCTACCGCCCTTGGCCGGTTATCTCTCGAATATTTAACAAGATATCCAAATGCAATTTATTGGCTTTGATACAGAAATGAATGAACTTGTTTTTCCATTTTGATTTTTAAAAGTAACCCTTTTGGTTTTTGATGAATCTTTCCTTAAACATGGAGGGACGTTTCTAGTTTTGCTCAGTATAGAACGACTTTACTGATTCCATAAGAAACGAGGCTATTCCGAGTTTCTTATGCAATTAGTCTAGTCGAGTTTAATGAAGACTATATTAAATCATTACACTGTTAGATTCATTTTATTGCATAAGCACATCATCATACATTGAAGTTGTACTAGTCAACAACCTGTTTTCTCTAGCGAGCTAATTTGCATATTTATTACACTCAGTCTCGTGTGTTATGATTGTTATTACACTGTGGTAATACACTGCGAGTCGGAAGTTCTGTTGTAACGTGTTCTTACCCGAAATTCTAAAATTAGGTGAGTGCAATATAAATGGTGTACAAGCAAGTTGGCATGAGATAATTGATGGCACGTTATAAATAAATGTCGTTGGACCATGCTATACCAACATGTTATACTATGTGTTATTGCATACGTTATTTCGTTTCCCATTGAAACAAAATGGAACGCAAACCGTCTCGTGAGTTCATATTGGTCAGTGCCTGAACTACGTTTCACCTCGCAAACTAGTTCCTTCTAAATCATCACTAATTTGTTTATTTTAGTTATATTTTGTATATTCTTTGAGGTGCATATAAATTGCGAGTGATGCACGTGTATAATAAAATTGATTTGTATGCCACTAGTTCCGCCGCGCAACGATATTGCGCTCCTGACGTCTCGCACGCTGCGGAACTCATGCATATTTCCGCATACAAATCAAATAACCTATACTTATTAGTGTATCTATCATATGATTTGCCTTTCGCAAACGCTACAATAGGAGAAACTGACCGATGTCTCCTACATACTACGATGGCCGAGCTGGCAACTGCATGTACCTATATAATTACTAATAATAGCACTTCATATACATGTATAGGCAATATAGTTATTTCATCACCCTTTGGAAGTAAATGCTGAATGAAACCAATGATACAATTCTATAGAGTATGTCTTTAATAGTTAATCACATTTTTAGGTCAAAGTTTCATCTTGTGAATTTTAATTGGGCACAATACCTTCATATCAGCTCTGGGTTAGTCACAATTGTAGTGTTGTTTGTTTGAATATGTTACCCATCATCGAAGGATGCATGCATTGTTTATTTATAACCACGACAAAGAAACAGAATCTAAAAATATAAATATGCGTGTCTGATTATTGTCAGCGAAACATAATCATTGACATGTGAACCACGCCTTTTTACATTCGGCATGCTTCCAACAAGCAATACATATCGTTAACAGGCTACAGGAATTTGCTTTGATCAGGAGCTACACCCGTCACAAATCCCATAAGCCCCATTTATCCAATCACAGTGACATGTAGGTATGCTCATTAGGCCCTAAAGGGGCAAGCGACTACATACTTTATATTACCTTTGCTACGCGTGCTTTTATCATTCTGTCTCCGAGAACATCACCAATGCCGGGTATTGTTTTCACGGACTTGTCCCCGAGTGGCTCAGTCACAAAATCATCGTGTTTGCGAGTGGTAGTACACATGTTAACTGCAATTATTAAAGGGACTTTGTCTTAAATGTGCTGTGAATGGAAACATTGGGCTAATTGGATGCATGGTCATTGTAGATCCTGATCCGATGCATGTAACACGCTCATGTAGCCTGATAATGATCAATACCAAGGTGTATGATCACGTGGTTGTTACCACAACAACAACAAGTACTAAAACTTCCAGAAGCCCTCTGATTAAAAGTACGTATTCTTTTAGTATGTCCTTATTATGTAACGGATTTTGATGAAACAGTGCGCATCAAACGCGTATTGTTAAGCTACATTTGGTGGTCTCTGTACTTTGGCCCAAATGTCTGTTGTTTTCGCGAAGAATCTACTAAGTCTACTGACACGGAAATCGCGGATTCTTCACAAGAACGACATAAGAATCGATTTCCGTGTATACTGTCAACAATACTGACAGGGAACTCGATTGTTCGCAAACATGACATAAGTAAGTGCTGAACTCCTGGGACCACCATATGCCGTTCATGAAGACATCTTTCTTGCGCCATATTTGTTCAAAATCCGTTGCCAATTAAGGAAAATATAAAATAATACTTACTTTGGAGTGGGCGCGCTTTCAACATTTGCATGTTGTTGTAACCACGTGATCATACACCTTGAATATTCATTGTGCAGATCCTACAGATGTCTACACTGGTCACAACCCATTTCTCCAGTCATAGCCACAAATAACGTCTGTCTCCGATGTATGAGGTGTTTTACCTCATCAAGGTGCATGCTCACGTGGTTACCACAACAGCAACAATGTCAGAAAGCGTTGAAAGCGCGCCCACTCCGAAGTAAATATTAGTTTCCCTAATATGCAACGGATTTTGATGAAATATGGCGCAGCAAACTCATCTTCATCACCTGCATTTGGTGATCCCGGGAATTCGGCACATACTTATGTCATGTTTGCGAACAATCGATTTGCCTGTCAGTATTGACAATATACACGGAAATAGATTCTTCGCAAAAATGACAGATGTTTAGGCCAAAGTTCCGAGACCACCAAAATGCAGCTTAACAAGACGCGTTTGATGCGCCATATTTCGTTAAAATCATAATAAGGACAATATAACAGAATACGTATCTTGAATCAGATGCGCTGCTGGCAGTTTCAGTAATTGGTGTTGTTGTTGTTGTTGTTACCACGTGATCAAGCACCTTGTGCATGCACAATAAATAGCATAATATATACCAATCAATAATGCCATTTTATTTGATCACATTCACAAAATTATAAGATATACTAAACAACATATACATGTTATCAGAAACGGTGATACGGTAGTGTTGCTGGGATTTAACATAGTATTAGTATTCGTTATGTCCTCATTGAAGGAGAGCATGGCAGAAATGTTACAAACGGAACAAGATACATGTCTAATACATGTATAAGGTTTGATCATGTCCAGCCGTGTGCAAACGTTTGCTATGGCCCGAGGGAACTGTTTGAACCCCAAGGCCGCAGGCCGCGGGTGCAAACAGTTCACGAGGGCCACAGCAAACGTTTTCACACGGCTGGACATGATCAAACGTTATTGTTACATTTCCAACAAAAAACTGATGTAACTTGAGCATTATATTCAGTATTTTCAGTACTTTTATAAATCGTCCAATTCACGTAGATAATTTTCGGTATTCATATTCCGGGGCCGCGTCATGAACGTCATGAACGTCATGAAGTAGTGACGTCATGAAGGCACTTCCGCGTAGTGACGTCATGAAGGCACTTCCATAACGCGCGGCCCCGGAATGAGCATTGCCTAAAGTCATGTGCAAACAGCACGCGCTATATGTTTGCACATATATGCAAACAACGGAAACCATGTAACAATACAGAATAGAGTGTTTCATGGTGGTTGATAGAAGAAGACCGGTGTAGTGAAAAGTATTCCTAATCACGACCTCAGTATTATTCTAAAATAAACCAACACATATACGATAATGTGAATGTAATATACATATGGGCCGCGTCATGCGAAAACCGGGCTTAATGACAAAACAATCATTTTTCACTTTTTTGCATATTCTGAATACCGCATCTTTTAAAAGTCATATACCACACAAACTATCACTGTATCTCAATTATTTTTCATGTTACATGTATTTTTGTAACACGTGGTAGAATCGCAAACGACGTTTTAGCTCAATGACGTCGCAATTACGACGTTAACACTAACGGGCGACTTCAACGTCAATAAGAACGTTTAAGCGTAATGGAGTAGTAAACGAATAGGCCTGCCATGTAGGTTGATTTTAAGTAGTGTATGTATAATTTTATACTATTAGTGAATAATTGACAAACGACACGTAACCTTGGGCAAAGTCAACATTATCTTGTGTGTACTTTTTGCACAACTACGAACGCCAAAAATATATGAGCCGCGCAGTGCGAAACCCTCGCTTAATGACAACATTTTCAGTTTTTACTTTTTCGCGTATTCTGAATTGTACATCTTTTAAAAGCCATATTCCGCCAAAATTATCAATGTATCCCAATTATGTTTCATTTTAGAAGTAGTTTTATGACGCGTGGTAAAAACTTATATGACGTTTTTAGATCAATGACGTCGAAATTACGACGTTTTTATCAACGGCGTATACATGGGGTGTTGGTCCGGACAAGTCCTATATATTTGTCATCTTTGATCGCATGTCAACCAAATTTGGATATCTCGTAGCCTGGCCAAGTGTCTCCCATTAGGCCAAGACAAAGTATGAAAATAATGTTTATGGCTCGTGTTGCAGTTGCTAATGTAACGTTATGTTTTGGATTGCGGCCCAAGTAACGTAATTTCGTATGAATAAGTTTCAAATAAGGCATAGTGAGGCGTTTCCCTGTTGTTTGCTGCTGTCTGAAATAATTTTGGGGAATAATAGCGACATCATTTAACATTTCTTATGCGACGACATATTTTAAAGTAGACAGTAGGCCGCTATAACATTAACTTTGTGATAAAACACGATACCGGGCAGATTTGGTAGCGGGATACCTTATAATTGTCGCCGTGTGTCTTTCTTGAGGCACCGCCTGGTCTACATTAGTATGCAGTCAAGTGATAAACTGATGATTTGATACTACACAAGCACTTTCGACTACAAAAGCAAGTTTATGACCATCACATTTCCAATTAATATGTTGATGCATTTATTTTAAATTCAATACAAACCCCTGATATTTATGTCATTATATAGCTGCGTGTCTACCTCCATTTATGATAAAATGAGTGGCATTAAATGGCATATCATTCGCTAAGTACTGGATATAATTGTTCAAAAGTCTCAATTTACCAAGATAATAGATGATAATATCGTTGGCATACACTAGGTTGTTCATATTTAAGATTATTTAGGAATCAAAGTGCAGTGTAAGCGAAGACTTCGCTGATATGTAGCCAGTTAAATGATGAGTTGACCATTTTGAATTCATAAGGACAACCGACGAAAAAGAGTAAAAATGTCAAATTTACGACAGTTATGCGACAATGTACAGCGCCTGAAGTATTTCTAAGTCATTGATGCTGCGAGGAACTCGTGCAAGTATCCTTGCTATAATATTTTGTCACGATACCATGGCCATAACGTTAAACATGTATTCACGTCCAATGACGTCACAAGTACGTGACGTCAAGTCATGACGTCATAATATGTGTACCGAGATACAAGGTATCGCGTCTCATATTAATGAAAGTTTCAGTAAGTTATCATGTTCCGTTTTCTGTTCACACTTAATGTTAACTAACACCAGTAAACGTAAATGGGAGGGCAAACTGTGAACTTTTACGGCGACGCTAGACAATTTGAAACGTCGTTTTTCCGACGTCGTTTACCGCTTTTCATGACGTTGTCATTAAGCCCGGTTTTCGTATGGCGCGCCCATATCTATAATACAACTTTACATTCACACTGGTACAAACACGCACCATTATGAAGTATTCCACTCGCCACTGTGTCATTCATGCCCTGAGTCAGCGATTACAGAACACTCGATGCACCAGTCCTTACCATAACCCTGAGGCCAGACAGCCCAGCCGGCTAAACTAGACTACAAGTCAGGCACAACCAATCAAGCCGGTTGAACCAATGAGGTTCGAGCAGGTGCACAGAATGTCCCTCGCTATCGGATGATGGCAAGTATACCGCAATCGCAAGTGCATACATCAGTGTACATGTATATGACGCGTCATGTGGAAACTTTGCAAAGTGTAAGGCCTTGATACAAACATCCATATAATAATGTACCAATATCTCACGACACATATGTGCTGCTGGATCATGTAACATGTACGAAGCGCTACACAATGCATAAATTTGTCGTTCAATTTGCAAAGACGAGACCATGTATCAGAAAACATTTTGCAATTAGGTAAATTGCCGATTTACGTTGTATCGATAATTTGTGATTGCCGACGGAATCTGACCATAAGGTACAAGGTGACAATATCTGATGAATCAACTTTGACAAATCACTGTCAGCCTCGGTACGGTTATGCCAGAGTAGCTTTTCATGCTCACGAATTGTATTATACTGTAACGACCCTTCGTTGCGTCTGTCTTCAAGAATACGCGATAAACCGTAATAGTTGCTGTTCACGCAGGGGGTTGGTAGCGGGCCCTTGTGAATCCGGATATGGAAGCGGGAATAACTATAGCTACTTGGCAATGAAAGAACGACAGTGGCGAATTTAGTATTAATACCTGATATTTTGATAACACATAAAACACAATATTATGCAACACGTACAACTACATGTATATGACGGTGACCATTCATGGTAACAATAATGGTACCAAGAGTTAGTATATATTCGTAGTACATGTATGTAAGTCGATATACTATCTAACCTAGGCGACTGTGGGAGCAACTAGACACGAGCAACTATTTCTAAAGCGTACACGCTCAGACCTAGACGGGAATCGCGGGGCTATCATACATTATGCTACAGTCACACAGCGGGAATCACGAAGCTTGGATGGGGAAGTAATACTGGGTGGGGAGTCACCCAGAGGGAGTCACGAAGCTGGGGTTGGGACTAATGTTGGGTGGGGAGTCACACAGCGGGAATCACGAAGCTGGGTTGGGACTAATGTTGCGTGGGGAAGTCGCACAGCGGGAATCACAAAGCTTGGATGGGGAGATCATACTGGGTGGGGAGTCACACAGCGGGACTCACGAAACTGGGGTTGGGACTAATGCTGGGTGGGGGAGTCACACAACGGGAATCACGAAGCTTGGATGGGGAGATAATACTGGGTGAGGGAGTCACACAGCGGGAATCACGAAGCTTGGGTGGGGAGATAATACTGGGTGGGGAAGTCAAACGGGGAATAACGAAGCTAGGATGGGGACTAATCATGCTGGGTGGGGGACGCACACAGCGGGAATCGCGAAGCTATGGTCTGGAATCACACAGCATGGGTTGGAGTGGGGGTGGCATGACGCTAGGGTGGGGAGTCACACAGCTGGGGTCAGGAAGCTGGGGTGGGGACTAATGTTCGATGGGGAAGTCACACTGCGGGGATCACGAAGCTATGGTGGGGAGTTAGACATCAGGAGGGGTGGGTCACGAAGCAGGGGTCAGGAAGGGGGCATGACGCTGCGGTGGGGAGCCACACACCTGGGGTGGGGAATTACACAGCAGGTGGGCACGGAACATTTTCTACCTCCTTTATGCAGCGTTAGGACTACTCCATGTTTCATCTTGATATGTGTGTATGATCGTTTGAGCATAACCGTGTAAAACCAGGACAGAATGTTTATCAAATGATCACCTCCATGGAGTATGTGCTAATAAACGATGTTGTCGGCACCTCCTGACTTCCCGCGTTGACATAATTTCACTGCCACCCGCACCTCCTATTGCGATATACAACAGGTTGTTACATGCGTATTGATATTGTTTGAAATAAACTCATGTAATTTATTGTCAATGAACGAGTCGTGTGACCTGTCGTAATCATTGTCATATTGTGGCGTATACAACATTTCAAAGTAACTACCCCAATTATTGGCTATCAATTCAGCATCCCGATATTGCACACCATTAAATTCAATTTCACAACCGGTCGATGTACAGCCCCATTTACGACGGCTGTTAAATAGTGTCCAGAAATGTCGGCAGTCCATTTCTGCTGCTGTGTCGATTTCGCTGAGCAACGCCTGTTCAAAACTTACAACACATTTCCGACGCAAATATCTAAATTCACGCTTTGCAGATTTATAGCTATTGAAACACACATTTTCGCGATCTCTTTGCCTTCCATTACGAATCCATTCCCAACGAAAATTGTTCATGGTGCGATACAATTGTGTTAATTCGTTGTTCCAGTATGGTTTTAAAAATGGTTTAAATTTTGTTTTCGGAATTGTAACCTCACTGCTTGCGCACATGCACTGCACTAAGCCGTCATACATCACGTCAACATCACTTTTACTGACACAGTCATTGTGCATCGTGAATGTTTCAGACAACATTACTGTCAGTACTTCAATATAGTGCCACAGTTGATGATCGGATACCCTTTTCCAGTTTACTTTTGAAATATAACACTCACTATTTGCGGCGACCTCCTGCGCATTTGGATGTAATACGTCACACACCACATATCTATGTCGCGATACGTTCATGGCACTGTCGTTGTGTGGGTATCGGACCATTTAAGTGAGCAATGTAAGCCCCCATCATAATTGCAACTCCCTTTTACTTATACATACTTAACAATGCATGCAAAGTATCTAAGTAGTCACGAAATTCTTGAATCGGATGGTTACTACAGGAAAGATACACCTGAACCTGAAATATATACATATACACGGACGTGGATACTTCGTATTGAATACCAATAATCCTGTCGACATCAATATCAATTGGTGTAATAAGCTGATCACTTTGTCGTTTCCACATCAAGCCAATCCCACCTGTGCCGACACGCCTGGTGCCTGAAGAACCCAAGTTTGTATCAGCCTTTGTATATGACACATAGTTATTGTCGATATGGTTCATAAAGTGAAAGTTGTGACCAAACAGCCAATGTTCTGAGATGCACATCACATAAATATGAACTACTGGACCTGATACCCGTGGTATTCCATGTCATGATTCAACCAGTACGACATGTACCCCGTATCACCGATGTATTAATTGTATCAATATTAGCCATGTGTAAATGATTGAAATTACACGTATTTAGTCAACGTTAAAACTAGTGTTGAGCTCATTGTACCTATTGTATGAACCATAGTTCGGTTCATTCATATTATGTTGTTGATTCTGGTCATTGTAGCGTCGATTGTATCAACATTTAGTCTGATTACAAAACAGTACCGCTTACGCATGGGGAAGATGCGCACCATTGTCAGCGTTGGACCACGTTGTTGGACATATCTATGTATAATGTCCTCGGTGATACCGGGCATGAAGCCTCCAATATAAAACCGTTTTGGTTTCTTGTAAATATACGCCAGTAGATCATTATCGGCATCGAAGAACTCATTCTCCCTACCTTGGATAGATTACCGGTCACTGCGACCGAGACTTTGAGCAACACCAAGTCAATGAAAGTACCGTTGTCTATGGGCTGAATATCTGGTTTCTGAACCTGACGCATCTGCACACGCGCGTCATTTGGATGTGGGTCATTCATGAGATGATTGATTAACAGACCATTACAATTAGGTTCTAACCTCTTTGATACCATAATTGGAATAATATTACTAGGCAAAGAACGTGCGGGAAACGTCGGGTTATAACTGTGTTCAGTGGAGTATTTGCGGTCAGGGGCCGGATTATTGTCCATAGCACATTCGTCACTGCTCTGTATGGACAGTAACGAGCCTCCTGAATTGGACGAGCTACTAACCTGGATATGTTCAGATATCATAGTCTGTATTGGCATACTCTCATTTTGCCTTGAGACATTTACGTCACTGGGTGGGGGTGGAGGGTCACTGTAACATGTGTGTCTGCCGACTGGCTGACCCTTATAGTACCTTTAAGTTTCTTCAAGGCACCAATATATTTAGAAAGTATACTGGAATGTGTACTAGTACTATCAGAACTTGACGTGGACAATGAAGGTCTGTCTATATATCCCTCACCATCAATGTGCGGTGGCACATGCGATGCAGCAGTGCTAAACAGACCGCCATTTCCCATGCGACAAGTAACCGACACTGTATTGCCACTTGACGTCACTACCGCTATTGGTTGAGATTCTGGCACAACACTATATGATGAGGACACAGAGTTGCCACCAGCAGTATTGGTTCCTGTCGCATGACCCGTCCTCGGCTCATTGCCGTTAACACCATTGTCACCATGCATCATATACGGTACTGCAATGTAGAGCTGTGGTGATGACAGCACGAAGCCCGGACTACTCGTGACAGGATCTCTGACACATTCACACATGTTCACGTGGTCTGTATTTCCGCCACTTGGCGGTGTCTGTGCGACATTACTGACGTTAACGTCCGGCAACAAGGAGGTACCCGCGGCAGTCAGTGGGGCTCGTAATTTTGTATTAAAGTCGGGGAATCACTACTGGCTGCCCGAGCACGTCTGTGTTGTCGGCCGCCACTGTAGCTCAGTTACTTTGCTTATTACGTTTACACTTATACATCTGCAGTACATGTATCTATGGTTTGCATTGATTCCTCGCAGCTTTTAACCTTCTCAGACAAGCATCTCAATTCACTTTTCGAACTAGTGATACCATTTGATTTTTCACATTGAAACACATCTATGGCCGATCTGACCTCATCGAAGCAGGAATTCATGTTGAATTTAAGATACTTAATATCCGCCTTCAAGTTACATATAGTTTGTTTAATTGCTTTAGACTGCTCAATGCGAAATTCATCCGCCGCTCGATTCTGCTTCTGATCACGTCAGCGGTTAGCATAGCCAATGTGTCCCTCAAAGACTTAATCTTCACGTCACAGTTGCAGTCAGTTTGCTTCTGAGGGGAAGCTGTAGGCCGCGCGTGGATTTCACATGTCGTGAGAGACTCATCAAGTCTGTCAATTCCGCATAGTCCGCGCATTCAATAACTGACAGTATATATCTTTGGCCAACTTCAACACGAGTGAATCCTCGGCCCTTTTCTGAACACGACGCTTCAGTTCCACGCTGGCACCGTATGGGAGTTCATCATAACCCTTCAGAAATAGGAACATATCTGCCCGGATTTTGTTGATGAACATGTCACGTGGCAGGCCCCTGAATATACTGGTAAGACGCTGGAGCACGCCCTATATAGTTGAATGCTCTTGATGGGACCCCAGATCAATCAGTGAGTCATCCATATCTGTGGATTCGCTATGTTCTGTTTGTGACGCCAATACTCGCTGTCCACTCTCGCACCTAAAACTTCTCTGAGAATCGTAATCGCCGAACCCGGTCGCTCTTTCTGGACTACCACAATTTTCGGAGACGCTCTCTATATTTACTGACTTCACAAACGTCTGTGAACTACTAAATTCGTCAAAACCATCACCATTATATGGGCATTTCAACGAGATTTCATCACTTTCCTCATTTGCCAGAATCAACGGTTGAAGAGTGGTTAACGCCAACATTACTAATATATGATGTTTCTAGTAAGTGAAGTTCCACATGCTTCTTAACTCTTCTATCGTGTGACACTATATGAGCATAAGACGCATCAGAGTTATCAGCCTTGTCACCGAGCGATAATGGCATGAGCGCACCAGTCATGCATATCAGGTACAATAATGTACAAATAGTTATCCTCATCGAACCGCCTAAATGTGTAATCAACAGAGCGTGACGGATTTTCCACCAGCCCCGAGTTATCTATGATTACCGAGTGTTCATGGAGACTAACTATTCAACGCAGGACCTCGGGGCATGTTAATGGAGCTGACGGGTTATTCAATACACAAGCAAGCCATAATTTGTATAATATGAATCAAATATGTTATACTACCGACTTCCAAATGTCCGATCCAATGGAACAGACATACATGCACACAAAGTCCAACATTTATCACATAATTTTTCTCCGTTTTTACATAAATTCAGAAATATTGACAACGAAAAAACTCTCCGCCATTTAGCCTCGTGTACTATTGTAATTCCCTACCTCGCGTTGTGCACGTATACTTCGCGTTTTGCGCAGCTGTAAATGTAAATGCTTTGATTTAACGACGGCACCTTGCGCGGTTGTCCCAATGAACCAGTAGCCTATTTCATCAACATTGCAAAGTATACTTTAGTAGCAAAGTATACTTTGAGGGAGAAATTTTCAATTTTATGATAAATTTATTAATTTTTATTATACTGAATTTATTACATTATCACAGCCAATTTGGCTGTGATAATGTAATACATTCAGTATAATAATTCTGCATACTTTTAATCATGAAATATATGCATTTGTTAGTTCTATATGAAATAATGCATTTCAGGAAAAATAAATGATTACTCCCTCAAAGTATACTTTGCTAGTAAAGTATACTTTGCAATGTTGATGAAATAGGCTACAGGTTTTTATACCCTTGGTCAAGATCCTCCTACTGATGCTCAGTGCCGTCTGCAGCAACCAACAGTATCTAAGGGACTAGAGAGTATCAAGAATAGCATCCAATGGGATAGAAGTAGAATGATGCAATCCTTGCCATCCTCTCAGTCGAAACACACGTCTTGTCATACAGCACCCACGTGAGAATAGTATACATACGGAACTCAATGCATGCACCTTATGGAGGCTAAAATATTACAATAAGCATAAGCAGGGTAGGTAATTGTCTTTGCCTTTTTTGATTTTTCGCTACACATGTCGTGATTTTTTTGACACACTACAATATGTGTGGCATATGAATTTCATATGTTTTTCATATGAATTTCATATGAAAATTGCTTATGCAAATGATATATAAGTGAGCCGATATGCAATTCATATGCATTTCATATGCAAATCATATGAACTTCATATGCAAATCAAACGAATTTCATATGAAGACCCATATACAATACTTTTAAATCTATAAACTTTTCATTTGAATTTCATAGGAAAAATATATGAATTTCATATGAATTTTTCATGGCACATTTTGCTGTGTAGTTGTGAAATGGTCTTATTATGTCATATTTAGAAAAGAGATTTCCTCTTAGACGCTAATGTAACTAACTAAAATAAAACTTATTGCAAACCATGTTTATAATACCGCCAAATTACATTATTTTTCAGCATAAATATATTGTGTTACAAATCCACGATTATTACGGGTGACTTAGACGTGGTGTATGATCACGTGGTTACAACAACAATAACAAGTACTGAAACTTCCAGAAGCCCTCCGAGTCAAAGTACATATTCTTTTATTTTGTCCTTATTATGTAACGGATTTTGATGAAATATGGCGCATCAACATGATCAAAGGCGACTTGTTAAGCTTTATGTGGTAGTCTCTGTACGTTGGCCCAAACTTTTGTCGTTTTTGCGACCGATCGATTTCCATTCGCTGCGCCATTTTGAATCAAAATATTGCATATTAAGGAAAATATCAAATAATACTTACTTTGGAGTGGGCGAGCTTTTAACACTTTCAGCGACTGTTGGTGTTGTTGTAACCGCGCGATCATGCACCTTGTTATAGGTACACTTGGATTCAGAACTATGATGCATATGTGATCCGCCAAGGAAAAAGGGGACCAGTTGGGTTGTGGCCGTTTGATGTAAGAAGCGTAAAAAAGTGGCATTTCGCAAAAATAGAAAAATTCAAGTCAATCTATTGTTTATCTGTGAAGATATATAACACTTTTGTGCAAGGTGGTATAACTTAGCATGCAGTCAGTGTCAGTTTGAACGTGCTACTTTCCTCAGATCAACGTCACATACGATAATCCCCGATTCTCTGAGAACATTATGATATATAGCCACGGGCGGATTCAGGGGGGGGGGTGGTTGGACCCTGCGCGCCAAACCATCCCTACCCTAAAATTCGGCGACAGACACATATTTTCCTCTAAAATGCGCCGGAACGCAGGAAATGGGATGTAGATATCAACATTTTAAGGAGGTGCATGCCCCTGAACACCCCTAGCAGTCTCATTCGAAAATAAAGTAATATATGTAGGTTGAAGTGAAAGGTTCCGCCCTCCTCCCCCCTCCCCTAACCCGAAATTATGGACCCGCGCCTGATAGCTCTATAATTTGGACCACTTATAGGCAATGGGTACATCATTCACTATGCCAAATCTGGCAATGTGTATCTAAGTATGATCTTTTCATAACAAATGGATTCACAATTACCCCTACTGGTACATGTCTAGCGAAATGCCAAATTATGCCAAACCACACTATCTCGTCTGTTTATTACATTTGCTGATACATGTAGTACATGTATGTACTTGAATATAACGCATTTGTTTGGAAATGTCATCAAATAAAATGGCAAAATGTATTGGTATATGTCTGTGCATTGTAGAACACAATGATACCCCCTACTGCTCACCCTCCCTTAGTGTAACCGGGGTTACATTAGGGGGAGGGGGGGTGAACAGTAGCATGTTCTACAGTGCATGATGCGAAAACGCACGTATTGTGTATGTGTGAAATCATGTGCGACGCAGCGCCTTCAAATCAATATGTACCGGTGTTAGAGGATGATTTATCACTTTTCAGATTGGGTGTTTGTTACATTTCTAAAAATGAAGTTCAGTACGTTTGATCTATATAGTAGGAATATGTATACAATGTGTACAAATGCATAGAATTTGTGACCGACAGCTTCATCAATACGTACTTATTAATGAAAAAGGAACATACTGATCATAAACTATTTGATTGCTATTATAAAAGTTATCAATTTATATTTTCATACAAGTCCAGTTCCGATTTCTTATATTTAAAAATTCATGCTGTTTGGACATTTATCTCTTCAACACAACACGTTTTTACCTGAAAAATTAAATCTCTTAAAGCGTATTTCTTAGCTTTATTCAAATACCATGTCATAACAAATTACTACATGTAATATTAACATGGCTATTCCACTAAATTTCATTAACCCTTGATTATATTAATTATCATTATTAATTACGGATTAAATCAAACAAATGCGTTTTCATTGAAGTAGTTAGAATCATAAGTTATAATTCATACATTTAGAATTCATACATACGCAAACAAGTCCGGGATGTAATTATTATTAATCTAAGGTTCGACCATGACCAGCAGAGGGTACACGTTTGCCATGGCACGAGGGAACTGTTTGAACCCCAACGCCGTAGGCACATGCTTAACCCACAACTGGACATGGTCGAACGTTATTGCTAAATTTCCGTCGGAAATATCGTGCAATGTGAGCATATATGCGATTACTTTAGCTACTTTATATCCCGTTTCATTCAAACAGATGATTTACATATACATATTCCGGGGCCGGAGTACCCGTCGCGTGATGCAGCCGCGTGAACACTGTATACAGCTATGGTCAAACAGCACGCGCTGTACTTTTAAACACGGTTGTGAGCGGTGTTGAATAACGGCAGTCATGTAGCAATAGTGTAACTACTATGCAGTCTCCATACTGTTGAATTGAACATTAGTTTTCGTTTTTGTTTTTCGTGTCGGCTAGATCTCATTTGATAATATTATATCAGCCGAAGTACACATTTCTAAATATTTTGTTTTCTGCATTTTCCTCATTTCTCATGAAACGTCTAATGTTGTTACCACTCAGTCGACGGGAAAGTTCAACCGAGTTGTAATAACATACACCTATGCACCCCCTCTTCGTCGGACCGACGACGTGCGTGCAAATGTCATTATTGTTGGCCATTACTAAATCATTTAGATATATATATTATATATGATTTAGGCACAGCATTGTAGCCGATAGGTTACTACCTCCGACGGTCACTCCGGTGGCACGGACTCCCGGACTGAAGCCCTGATGTCGGCGCAATCATTGTGTTTCCCTCACCACCTGCTGGTTCTACCCCGATATATATTATTTGAACCAAACAACAAGCATACGTTTTCATTTCGAATGTGTAACGACATTTATGCGTTCTGAGTGACAACCTGAAAACTTCGGTTATGGATGTCATTGCAACAGCTTTATTGATTAGACGAAATATATAATGTCTGATCAAGCAAAATTATCTAATCATTGACGATACATTTTATATGTTGTCTTTATACATGTTATACATAATGTTATGTTATATTATCTAGATCTGCAGGATATTAATTAAAGGTAACATTACTTACCGTATTGTGTGTTACCACTATCAGTCACACAAATACAGTTATGATATTATGACAGAAGATAGTAATTGTTGGCGAATGCGTCTCTGACCTGGCCTCTGTGCAAAGAGTATTTTTCAGAAATAGTGGATGAGCCAGAAGGGGTAACCATTACCACTTTGCGCGATGGGGGGGGGGGATTTCACTATGTCTTCTTAAAAGGTATATATTCCAGAAACTATTTCCACATGACAGCAATTTGGATATGTTAGTTTAACGATTGTATGGCATTGCACGTGTATTCCCGATCAGGTCCATCATATTCATCACATGGTGCTTAATGGCCAGTGATCTACCCACATGATCGTATGACCACAAACATGCTGTTATGTACCTACAATAACATTCATTCTTATTTTTATTATTTTTTGTAGTTTTTGTTTCCAGATATAGTCATGTATAAACACAATTTAAATTCAACATGTAGATATGTAATAGTTACTGCCCTAATTGAGGTGTGCATGTGTTTGAACAACCTACATGTGCACATGGAACACCGAGCCGCGAAGCGGCGAGGTGTTTCATGGGCACATGTTGGTTGTTTAAAGACATGTACACCTCAATTAGGGCAGTAACTGACTTACACATCGATTTTGTAAACTTCAATGTGTCATCTAAGGAACTGTTTCTATAATTATGACAGCCGATCAATAATTATAAACATACAGGTTTGCTTTATTCGCGTCATGCTGCCATCGAGAGTATTCGTGTCACACTGGCACAACTATCATAATTATTTGTGTTTGACAGTCACTCATGTATACAATATATGCCACAAAGAGTGAAACTGATTGATAGCCTATACCAATTCAATGAAGTATATATCACAGTGGATCATCACAGACACGGCAATGAAATCAATTACAGTCAAAATTAAATGAAACACAATGGCGTCACATGGGTGTCCGGTTTAGAGACGTTCTACTGTATATACATAGCCCAACACGTTTACGCTCAACAGTTCCCTTTCAAAACATTGACGAATTGATAATCACCGAGCCGTACATGTATAGAATATGTTTGTAAGCGAAGGGCCTCGTAGCCTGGTGTAGTGTATACAAATGTACATGCACGTGAAGCATATGCATTAATGTACCTATTATTGGTTAGTCAGTTATACAAATCATTTACGAGGGGTGTTCAACAATTAAATTCCCGTAGCATCTCGGATCATTAAACATGAATTGACATTAGTACGATTATTATGGAATAAACACTATAATGTATCACTAGTGCTTGCTCTGGACCGAATTGACATTGTGGGGGTGAGGAAGGGGGGTTACTGAAACTGAAGATTGTATTCGTACACCGAACCATGGAGTTACGAATCGCAAATAATCGTGTATGGTGGTTAATCGTCGCACCCTTAGACTACGAAAACATTTATCGCACTGAAAAGGCGATTAAGCTAAGTTGTTAAAACTATGTTTTATGGCGTAAGACCCGTGATCGGGGTTGATAACAAATAATATCATTATTATACTGAAAAGAATAATAGCGCTGCGAAAGCTAGTTTTGTGTGCAACTGATGACTAATTTAGTTTATGCTATTGTCTGAATACAGACTATAACGTATTTGTAAGCCAATCGCTATCCACACCAACGTGACAGTTATGAAACTATACCAATATGTGTATTACATGTATGTATTCATGGTTGCTGAGTGATGTGAACACATACCACTTCACCAGAGAGCATCGATTTATAGCACTTTCCTATGATTTACTTAACACCCCTCGGGTATATTCCGTGTACTAATGTAAACAGAAACATGGAGATTTGCCAGATATGAATATATGTTTTCATTTTTAACAATGTTCTACATTTATTACACTTTAGTCATGTCTTCCGTGAGTCTTTCTGTTAACATATTTCGTCTATACGTCAGCTACTGACCCAGGTGTGTCCCCGCAACCCGATTACAAGTGAGATTCGTGTGTTTGTTTATCATCATCCATTACCCATTCGATAGCCCAACCAAGATGTCCGAATTCGCAAAATGAATGCCAACGATTGAAATGTCACTGCATCTATTCCTTGTCAGAGTCGAGGGGCAGGTGAAGTGGGAACTTGTGTGTACAGTCCCTGGGGACTGAAAACATAAAAATCGGCCGTCTTTAATTCATACCTCTCGGAATTAAAGACGTGTTTAATTGAAATGTGTTGTCTGTCTAATTCGTGTCTCCTGGTTATTTTTTTCAAATTCCCAGTGGATTAACAAAACCCTTTAGTAAAGATTCATGTATATCCAGGCTGCACCAATCTGATTCTCGCTACTCGCGTGGGTCGCTGGTTGATAAAACAAAATGTACATGTATGTACATTACATGTATGAGTGAACAGTGCAGATTCTCACCACCATTTGTAGATATTCGGTCGATATATTGATCAAATTATCTTAGTCGATGACAATAATAACTTGAATCGCGACCAACGTATCCCCTGATCAAATTGCGCAAATGTGTAGACTGATGTGGGCTACGGTCGCCATCGTAAGGTCCCTTTTCTCAGCAGGTATTCAGCGTGTCACCAAATGACCATAGCTGCACAGCGTGTGTGGTTTACCGTGAAGCACGAACTATTTCGTGCCCAGGTTGGCATATATGTATAGGATAGACACTGAGTGGAGTTGGATACGAGATATATCACGAGACCGTTAGGTCGAGTGATATATCTCGTGTCCAACTCCACGAAGTGTCTATCTGACTTAGACCACGTGACTTTCAGGTGCGTATCTAACTATTTTATTTTGGGTATACAAAACGGAAATGTATTCCATTTCCGACAATTGGAAGCGTCACAGATAATACTACATGTATGAACGTAATATTTTTCATTTGAAGCAAATGGAAGTAATGTAGTCGAATTGGTCAGCACACGTTCATTGAAATTGGACGTTTTAGTCATACACCGCATAGTGAAAATGACCGGTCTCGACATGCCAAAATGCACCAGCTACGCACCTGAGTACTCCATACGTCAGACTTCCCCGTGCAACTCAATGCTACATGTACATTGTACACTCTCCACAATCATTCATTACACATGTGTGCCACAGTTTACTGTGTACTTCTATATAGTGTGCTTTGGATACGTTGGGCCAAATACGTTGATACAAATTGGAAGGTAAAAATTGAATTGGCGGCATGGAAGACATATACTGAGCAAAACTAGAAACGTCCCTCCATGTTTAAGGAAAGATTCATCAAAAACCAAAAGGGTTACTTTTAAAAATCAAAATGGAAAAACAAGTTCATTCATTTCTGTATCAAAGCCAATAAATTGCATTTGGATATCTTGTTAAATATTCGAGAGATAACCGGCCAAGGGCGATAGGGGTCAAAATCAAAAATCACAAAAACTCAGAAATGTGTTACTTAATGTTTAGAGATGGAATTTCAATAAGTAATGTGGCAAATTCAGTAAATCTCGTTAGTACCGAGTGTGGCCACCATTTGCATGAATGCATGCAATGATCCTACGCCGCATCGACGTGACGTAACGCAATACCAGTGCGTTGGGCAAATTCCTCCATTCCCGTTGTAACGCCCGTGTAAGATCGCGAACATTGTCAATCTGATGGTTAGCTCGTGCTTTGCGGCCCAGCTCATCCCATATGTGCTCAATGGGATTGAGATCCGGGGAGACCGCGGGCCATGGCATGACGTCGACGTTGTTTTGCTGTAAGTATTGAGTGGTGACCCTGGCTACGTGAGGGCGGGCATTGTCGTGCATCAATGTCACACCAGGACCATGCTGACGGATAAATGGTAAGGCATGTGCATTTAGCACATCTCCAACATAACGTTGTGCATTGATGTTGCCCTGTACAACAACCAAATCTGTCTTCCGGTTTCCCATGATCCCACCCCAGACCATTACGCTCCCTCCCCCAAACCTGTTCTTCTCTAACAATGCAACAATCGGTGAATCTTTCATTTTTACGCCTGTATACCCGTAATCTTCCGTCAGCATAACTAACTGTGAACCGAGATTCATCGGTGAACAAAACTCGGTTCCAGTCAGCCCTTCTCCAGTTCAGATAACGTCGCGCCCATAACAGTCTGGTAGCACGGTGACGTTGGGTCATTATCTGACCAGTGTACGGGCGGCGTGCCCGGATTGGTTGGGCGTTACGACGTAACCGGTTGCGAATGGTCTGCCCTGAGACACCGTATCGCCTAGCAGTGACTGTGGCTGCCAATCGACGTTGACGTAAGTGCGTCAACGTAATGTAACGATCGGCTCTAGCCGTCGTTACACGAGGCCTACCAGGTCGCTGCCGGTCGTGAACAGCCCCAGTCTGCTGGTACCGGGCTGCAAGACGATCAATCGTCTTCCGACAGCAACCAAACCGAGGCGCGACCGCCCTGGCGGCCATCCCACCGCAAGCATCCCAATTGCCTGATTTCGCTCGTTTTAGGAAAGCCGTGGCATATCGAAAACAGTGAAAAATTAAAAAAGTTTTTTAATTTTCCGAATAGCCCCTATCGCATGAATGGTACGACATGAACTGAATCACCTTATCGATGACAAGTATAGCGTGCACGTGCAAAAAGTGGAAATCAACGTTCCGGTCACTGGCCGCTATGTAAACCGTGTGTATCGGCTAAACTCTACACGATCGTATTCTGAACATCGCCACGGTTTAAAATACATGTACTTTGAACATGTGGTACATACATAGACAGAGCTACACCGGCTATAAAACAGGGACGTTTCTAGTTTTGTTGAGTATACTTCAATAAAACTGTTAATTGACTTATTTTCATAGAACGCCTATATTCTCGTGAATAGTTTCAGGCGTTCTATAATTACAATCGGTCGATGGGCCGAATGGGGTTCGCTGCGGGAAACTTCGTAACATGAAAGTGTGCCAATACCAACAAGCTATATGTTAGTTCAATATTGAAACATGCTAACACCTGTAAACATTGATAGGTTATATTAAAATAATAATACGCATGTAATTTGCAAAAAAATAGCTTCCCAATGAAATTTAGTTTAAATAGATTATCCCGTATGGAGCCTCATTTAGAACGTCTGGTACATAAAGAGTCAATATTTGAACCTTTTTACTAAACGCCATAGTGTCATGTGTCCAATTTATTGGACACAGGACACTTTTTTTTAATGTAATATACCAACCAATAACAAATTTATGTTTAAAAAGTCAGCTATTTGTTGTTAAATGCGATTGTATTTACATTGTGACGTCATACTATATTTCGTGTCCTGCCATTACACGTACTGGTTGACATCTTGAAATTATTGCTGTCTTCATTGTTGATAAGCTCTAAATACGGAAATACAGATATTCATTGTGTACTCGACGATTTGTGAATGCTACAGACGTATATTTCTGCAAATTTGCTAAAGTTGAGAGGACAATACGGCGACAGCCATGGCCCAAGACGCATCAATAATTGACCTACATTTTACATAAGTCTACTAGGCTTCCAGACACGAAACATTCATTTCAGGTAAGAATTATTTCTTTATTACTGTTGACCAATATTTGAATCGTGCTGACTTCGACAGCACTTTTAACCACAGGGCTACTAAAAAAAATCCATTGTATTCAATCTAACATGAAATCAAGTGGGTGGGGGATATTCAACATTGCCTGTGCATGTGCCGAGTCATTGGTTTTCGCGACCAATGTTGTTTCCACAATTGTTGTTTAAATAGCTTAATTTCTAATTTATGGTGCATCTCGGACTCTGTGTGTTTGTGGCACCTCGATACTTGTAGATTCACTTTGAATATATGTTTTCAGTCCAATCAAGTCAATTCATTATATATTTAGGCTATTATCTGTTATCTATTCACTATTGTCTATATAGGCTTTTAGCCACTTAAAAAAGACACTACTTTCATTCCCCCCCCCCCTTCCGACGAGAGTCAAATGTGTTTAAAAAAACTGTAACAACAGTGATGAAATAAGTAAAAAATTGAGGTGTGCGAATCCAGGTACACTGTATGCATTTGCACAGCGGTGACTTTTCCCCGAAATATCATGAATATAGGCCGGTGCAGTATTTCTATTAAGTAAGTGATGTACCCGGCTTCGCACCGTGTATGTGGCTTTGCACACACCAATATTTTACATGTCTGATTATTCATGTTGTTTTCTTAAGACAAGTGTTTTCAGAAAGTCACGTGTTTACACGATTTAGAAAACTATAACAACAGTGACCAAACAAGTACAAAAATTGAAGTGCAGTATTTGTATTACGTATTTGTATTGCAGTGGGTGGGCTTCCTAAAATTTATTTGTACACAGGGTACCCATGTTTGGTCGGTGGTGATGAGGGACTTCTTTGCTTCATTGGGGGTGACCTCACAAAATATGGGCAGGGGTGGAGACTGTATGTTTGTTGGGATTACAATCGTGTCTGTTAATTCTGCGCACCTAATAATAATTTTCGTGAAAATGTCCATATTCCGTCTAAATTCCCTGAACTTGAATATTCAAGGCAGTTCTTAGTCGAGATAATCACGGCTAAACAGATGGCTTTTACTATTTCATCTGTCGTCTATTATCTGTATCCGCCTAGCGGAGACCCAGCCAAATTTGATCAAAATATCAGTCCATTTTGTCCTTGTGTTTTGCGAATAATACGGGAATAAAATGATAACCAATGTCGGTATATTTGCATGTGTATTATTGGTTTATGAAGCTTTCTTTAACAGATCTGTTGTTGATCTATTCATTTAGTAAGCAGGACCACTAATCATTTTGACCATGTTCTGAATAACTTTTTACCAAACTATCGGAATGGGATAAAATTGTGACTTAGTATACCGTTAATCAGCTTTATTCCAAAATCGACATAATTTATTCTGACGTAAGCTGGGAAAAACATTACGTGAATTGTGCATTAGCCGGTGCGCAGAATTAGCCGAAATGACATTTTTTATATGCAGATCAGAATGTCAGTTTTCATTGGTTTGATACATGTACAGATATGTATGTCAGTGATTTCTATATTTTAGTACATCTGGTGTCCCGGTGTAATTTACTGACAAATCACACAATTTATAAGGAAATTTGTTTTTTTCAGTAAAGAAACTATGTATAATACCAATCCATTAAGAAAACAGTATTTACAATTCTTGTTATGTGTGTTTAGTTATTATTTTCTGTTGTTGGCATATGTATGGTGCACCAAATGGGCATGTCCCGATCATCAATCAGCACAGTTCACAAGCCCGTAATTCTCAAATCTTGTCAATTTGTACTTTACTATACATTGCATCTGAATTAAAATAGTTTAACATTGACATTAAACTTATTCTGCAATAATTTGCCTTTTGTTGTCAAAAATACTGACGTTAATGTATCTGTCCCGCGAAATCGAATCATTACCGTTACGCTGAAAAAAAAAGTAAAATCAGAGTAACCTCCCTTTCCTACTCTCAGCTACTAATGCAATGAACACTGTTTATGGGCACCCGATTTATAAATAAACACGGTGGTAACACAACTTAAGTCATTGCCGAGAACGAGACCGGTCTGTATTCTGAATTTTAAGGTTACACATTACATGCATCATTACCGTTCACGGTTTATACACGTCCATATGTATGTAGGTCGACTGAAACCAAAATTGGTAGATAGACACACTTACAACGTTGTCTTTGCATATTCTACCTTCATGATGCGTTGTATACAGAGGGGTGAAAAATGGGAGTTTTTAAAGAAAAAATCATTACCGTTACGGTCATTTCCGTTACAAAATTGTGTAACGGTAATGACGATCGTGTAACGGCAATGATAAATTACCATACTAACCAGTCAGTTGATACGTCAATTAGATATAAACCAGGTCCCATCAGTTGTCGGTCAGTAATGGCACATTTATTCAGACGTACAACATTTATATATCAGGATTTAATTAGTAAAAGCTCTGAAACAACAAAAAACAGACACAGCTTGCAAGGAGTGTGGGTTTCTATTGGCAATCACATTAAAAGTAAACACTAACTTGAAGTTATATTGTACAGCATATTCAAAGTTTCAATATGTTTGTTATATATGCTGTATTAGTATTTTAAATAAATGGAAAGTCATTACCGTTACGTTTTGTCATTACCGTTACATAATCATTGCCGTTACGCCCATATTTTTGGAGGCTGTGCTATTAATTAAATGTAGCTTTATAACGATGTTTGGTACATGTGGTAAAACACAGCATTCTGTTAGTTGCCAAGCTATTTTGTTTTGCTTAACTTTACTGATTCATATTAAATACATGTTGTTGGGTTACCAAATGAGAAATTAAACCACGACTTGTTACTATTTCTCTGTTTCGCACTAATACAATTAGCTTACCATATTCTTGACACTTTTCTAAATAGATGCCCCTTCAGTTGATGTTTTATGCCGTTGAAAAGAAAAAAATGTAAATGTAAAGCTATATTTACGTCATGTCCCTTGAAGTGGAAATAAAATTAAAAAAATGACGAGAACAATTGGCTATACTATTATAAATGTAACAACTGGACTGTCACCCAATGGAATTAACACAGTTTAATGAATTATTGGTTCTACATCGAAACTTAGAAAAACGACACCAATATGTACATAAAATATAGAATCACTGATGTCTCATTATTATTATACCCACTTTTTTTGTAAAAAAAAACGGGTATATTGTTTTCGTCACGGGTGTCCGTCCGTACGTCCGTCCGTACGTCCGTACGTCCGTCACGTTTCTTGTAACTCGAAAAACTTTTTCACCTTCATACCTACGCGCCTGATATTTGGTATGTAGCTTCGTTATCATGTGCAGATGCGCAAAGTGAATTTGGATTTTTGATCCGACCCTCCATCATGGATTATCTCCCCCTTTCGGACTCAGAATTTCCCATTTTTTCCTCGTAACTCGAAAAACTTTTTCACCTTCATACCTACGCGCCTGATATTTGGTATGTAGCTTCGTTATCATGTGCAGATACGCAAAGTGAATTCGGATTTTTGATCCGACCCTCCATCATGGATTATCAACCCCTTTCGGACTCAGAATTTCCCATTTTTTCCTTGTAACTCGAAAACTTTTTCACCTTCATACCTACGCGCCTCATATTTGCTATGTAGCTTCGTTATCATGTGCAGATGCGCAAAGTGAATTCGGATTTTTGATCCGACCCTCCATCATGGATTATCAACCCCTTTCGGACTCAGAATTTCCCATTTTTTCCTTGTAACTCGAAAAACTTTTTCACCTTCATACCTACGCGCCTCATATTTGCTATGTAGCTTCGTTATCATGTGCAGATGCGCAAAGTGAATTCGGATTTTTCATCCGACCCTCCATCATGGATTATCTCCCCTTTCGGACTCAGAATTTCCCATTTTTTCCTTGTAACTCGAAAAACTTTTTCACCTTCATACCTACGCGCCTCATATTTGCTATGTAGCTTCGTTATCATGTGCAGATGCGCAAAGTGAATTCGGATTTTTCAATCGACCCTCCATCATGGATTATCTCCCCCTTTCGGACTCAGAATTTCCCATTTTTTCCTTGTAACTCGAAAAACTTTTTCACCTTCATACCTACGCGCCTCATATTTGCTATGTAGCTTCGTTATCATGTGCAGATGCGCAAAGTGAATTCGGATTTTTCATCCGACCCTCCATCATGGATTATCTCCCCCTTTCGGACTCAGAATTTCCCATTTTTTCCTTGTAACTCGAAAAACTTTTTCTTTTTCCACTTATACCTATGCGCCTGATATTTAGTATGTACCTTCGTTATGTGCAGATGCGCAAAGTGAATTCCCATTTTTGATCCGACCCTCCATCATCGATTACCTCCCCCACCCCCCCTTTCCGACTCAGAATTTCCCATTTTTTCCTTGTAACTCGAAACGAAAAACTTTTTCACCTTCATACCTACGCGCATGATTTGCTATGTAGCTTCGTTATCATGTGCACATGCGCAAAGTGAATTCGGATTTTTTATCCGACCCTCCATCATGGATTACTTCCCCCTTTCGGACTTAGCATTTGGGGAAAGTGGGTATATTGCGATGGCGCGCCATCGACTTTTTCTAGTTGAACCATGTTATTGTAGTTGCGAACAATAACTCTTACAATAATACTCCTGTACCGTCTGTAGCAGAGTTACTATTCCATTCATACATGTAGGCTTCCTCTACATAATAGCTAATCAGATCGGATTTACACTTTAGTTGTTAATTGTGACACAATTTGTATATTTTCCATCTGAAAAAAAATATTATAAAAGTAATACGTTCTTTCTGTTACCTGGCAGTTGAATTGGGTTATTGCCCATTATAGAAGTAGTAAGATTATTACTGATCCTACTGCTTTTGAGAGGGGCCATGTGATTCTGGTGTGGCGAGGACCTGGCATCAGATTAGGATCATTCTGATTTCAGGGCTGAGTATATAGTTCTTTTATTGTAAATATTCA